>OY855907.1:23791658-24219158 GCA_963693305.1 Meandrina meandrites | reverse complement strand
TTTAAATCCGTAAATAAAGTCTCTTATGTTTTGGTTGTAAATTAGTTCTTGTCTTTTTTTTCCTTAGTCGCCGTAAAGATCTTGTAAGTGTTCGTTTTTTCCTGTATTTTTCCGATTTTGGTTCAATTGTTGTAACCCGTTTAGTTAATTCTACGTTTTTTCTTTGTTTAAGTAAATCGTAAGATCTTTACGGAAGTAAACATAAAGACGAATTCAGACTGTACTTGGAGTATTTGTCTCACTTCCACTTCAACAATTGTAACATTTCTGATGAAATCAGGTTGAACACAAGAATGTTAATACAAAATAGAGGTAAAGCCGTTCAGCGTAATTTACCAAACTATAGAGTCATGCATCCGAAGTGCATTCCTTTTATAGTTTTAGGCCGATTGTATGAAAAATGATTCCAGCTGAAATTCCATCAAGCGTATACATCGTCTTTATTAGAACAACAAATAGAAAAGATGAACAGTATGAACAGCAAAAAACTAATTGTTAATGAAATGCGTTAAACACATATCTGAAGATGTAAATATGCGTTTCCAAGTCAGTACCTCATTTTCGTAATTTTCGCCATTTTGTCCTCAAGCTTCAAAGTTGGGGTGTCAGACGTTTCCCAGAAGAGATCATGAATTTGAACTGGTGATAACCTTTTTCGTCAATATCTGTAAATCGTCCAGTTTCATGCACTTTTCAATCGCAGAACACTGGAATAAACTTTGCCTTTTACAAAGTTAAATTTGCCCAAATTTCTGCAGGCGTAAAATTTGTTTACCGGCAGTTCACTTTCGTTATCGCTCTTTGTCGTAATTCCTTTTAAACTTGAAAATGTTTTTCCAGGACGTACCTATTCAGGCTTAGTAGATGGCGCAACTGTAACATTTATTGTTTTACTTACAGTCTCTTCAGATTGGAGAAGTTATTAAACATCACATGGCGTAAAGACGTAATACCTGTCCTAGTAAATTTTCTGTGGAAAGGTTTCATAGCGATAATTTTAAAACAATCACTGGATGAGGTTAAATAGAACTATCAAGGCCGAGGTTTGTTTTATCTGTTAACGCCGAAGCTGATTTCCCTTTCGCAAAGGATGGAAGTCATTTTTGGCAGCCAATGACATTGTAAACTGTGGATGACACCAATGATATAAAGTAATTGCGAATAGGCCATTTTACAGTTGTCTGCTCAGTGACCTGGCCTTTGAATGGTAGCGACGCTGGAGTTGACCTTGTTTTGATACAGATCTCACTGCTTTTGTTTTGTAAATCAAGTTGTTCTGATGCTAACTAGTTTATATTTACATGATAAAGCAGAGAGGTTTGTATCAATGCAAAGTCACCTCCAGCCTCGCTACCATTCAACGGCCAGGCCACTGAGCAGACAACTGTAAAATGGCCTATTTTAGACGGCAATACCACTCTGTATATCTACATTGAGTTATAAGAAGGTGGCTAAAGGAATTTGACATAGCACTTCAGTTCTGATACATTGTTTTGATAGGGAAGTTTAAAGGAGGGCGAATCTTAGCTCAATTGAACGAAAATTACTCTAATCTATGTCTTTTTGGAGAAACAAGACTGTATCTGCAACATACTCGTAAAATCATGAATTATACCAATTTAATTAACAGTGTTTACAACTTAAAATGGGACCTACGAAAATAAACATACAAAGATCCAGCGCGAGCGGTAATCCGAGGCCTTCAAAATCTGTGCATGGGCTCAAATGCACTGAGAGAAAGCGTGTTACATCGACGATCGCTTCATTTTGAAGGAATTTTAAACTAAAAGGAACAAATAATAAATGACTTATAAGTGACACATGTAGCATATGGTTCGTGTCAATTCGCGACCGGAAAACCACGCAAATCAAATTGCTTCTCACTAACAAATGACAGCAAGCTCTGATCGCTAGCTAAACCGAACGGCAAAAAAATCGTTAAACGAACAAGTTCTACTCACATAAAGGCTTGAAGTCACTCAAAGCAGCTTCCTCGACCATCTTGCTCTCGTCTTAAGCAATATCCCGGATGTAACAAAAAATTTTTGAAATGGAAAGACCGCTTCCGAACATTATCGCAGGATTTTTTGAAGTCTCTAGCCACAGTAAAGTTCCAGCCAAATATCGTTATAAACGTCTTCAAATCAGCCGTAAAGTCTATCTCCGAGTCCTAATTAATGTGGCTAAAGATCTTTGCTGTCTAAAGCAAGCAATCCATTATCTGTAACTCGCACAACGTACCGAGTTCATTCCAACCCGCTAAAGCTTAGTTTAAGGTACGATAATAGCCGACCCATAACTTGAAAATCGGAATACTTCCACCTTCATTGGACTTAATGATGTCCTCCAGCAAACTTCCTTTAGACAGCAATATAGAAAGCTAGATTAGCCTCCGTCTTCTACGACCTAGCGCGCGCAACTAGAATTTAAAAAAGAAACGGGTTCGGTGAACGCTAGAGAGACTGGGGTAAACAGGCAGGTGGGGGGGGGGGGGGGGGGGGGGGTGCTAGAAACACCAAAAATAGCAAAATTTGACATCTTTGACATCACTACAGCATTTAGGCTAATATCTCTTGCGAAGTTAGCGAAATAATCATCAATTCCCCCCCCCCCCCCCCCCCCCAAAAAAAAAAAAAATGACTAAAATAAAATAAGTGAAATTTCATACATTTGCTTATTTTTCATAAGGCACCTTTTGTTAAATCAGTGTGTATATATATATATATATATATATATATATATATATATATATATATATATATATATATATATATAACAAAACTTCTTGAACTTGAATAGAATAAATTTATAGAGCGCTCAACTCTAAGAGGAGCAGTGATTATAATAATGAATAGTAAAAATATTTCAATTCATCGCTTTATTGCGACAACGCTGTTTCGTATGGTCAAAGAATGACCACACTCAACAGGCAATATTAACGAATGACCGTTAAAGTACATGAACTGGCAATTAAAAGCTAACTTTAGGTTGCTATGAGATATAAAAACAGTGGCTATGATATACAAAAACTATAAGATGCAAAGACTGAAATCGCGTGTTACATATATATATATATATATATATATATATATATATATATATATATATATATATATATGAATAAGATCTAGCCTGTTTAATTATGCGCCACTTGATGTCGTACTTGATCTTCTGATCTTTCAGGTTCCATATGTATTTACTTAGTTCAGTAGCGTGTTTGTACCGCTCGTTTCGAAAAGAACATACATGATTATGATATGTTAATTTGAATGTCGTGTCACAGAGTCCAATGTACGTCTCTTTCGTGTTTGGTGTGGTGACTTCGGCCTGGTAAATTACACTTTCCATGCTACAGTTTCCATCCATGGGACAAGTGGTAGATTTCCGGCAGTTGCAATTTTTCGTTTGGTCATTAGTACGTGTGGATTTGTTAATTTGAGCTTTGTTATGGTTAGAGATGATTGTTTTGATGTTTCCCATGCAGCTGTAGCTTAATTTGAGTGTGTTACGGTTAAAAGTTTTATGAAGTGGGTTAGATTTGGGGAAGTGCTTATCAATAAGTGAAAGGAAGCATTTACCGACGTTTGTTTCCACGTTCTTGCTGAAGGGTGGATTGAACCACAAGATGTTTCGTTGTCTGTTTATTCGTGGGCGGGTTGTCTGGTTCGGTGTTTCAGGGGGACGTGGGTTCAAATCCCGCTCAGGGCAATTCTTTCTTCTTTTTCACTCAATTACCTTACATGTTGTATTTACGGGATGGGTTTCACTTCTTTATTCAGCCATTACTATTAAATAAGCCTGTATCATTAATTTGATCCTCCTGATTAGCTGATGCCTAAGTTGGTTATTTGCCTGTGAATCGTCATATATGTCGATCCTTAGGTTTAAGGCTATGAAGGGGTTGCAGGCTTTCCCATCTCAACCCGGAGAAAGAATCCCGGGATGCCCGCGAACGGCCCAAAAACACTATCTAAAATAACTGCGTTAACAGCGTGGTTGTCCTGATAGTGTAGTGGTCATCACACCCTACCGGTTTCAGGGGGACGTGGGTTCAAATCCCGCTCAGGGCAATTCTTTCTTCTTTTTCACTCAATTACCTTACATGTTGTATTTACGGGATGGGTTTCACTTCTTTATTATATATATTATGATGATTGCCTCGCATGAGGCATGAAACTCAGAGTAGCGATTAAATGGTTTTGAACTAGTCCGACTCCATATATATATATATATATATATATATATATATATATATATATATATATATATATATATATATATATATATATATATATATATATGGAGTCGGACTAGTTCAAAACCATTTAATCGCTACTCTGAGTTTCATGCCTCATGCGAGGCAATCATCAGGCGACTGCCAGAAAAGAACGGTTACATGTAAAGATCTACAAATTTGAGAATAGAGAACAATGAGTACTTGCGTGACATGTCAAGATGTTATTGGACGAAAAAAAAAATCTATACTAAGCTAACATGGTATTTAACAAGAATTTCTTAGAGTGTCTACAGATCGAAGTCAGTTCGTTTCTATGATTAAGTGTTGACATTTCTGGTTTGCAAATTATAAAATATTTCTCACAAAGGCACAGATTACATTTTTTGTTGATATTAGAATACGATCGTGCTTGTCTTATTTTCCGCCATCTAATCTCGTAGTTGATTTTCCGGTCCTTTAGACTCCATATATATTTGCTGAGCTCGGTTGCATTTTTGTAGCGTTCGTTTCTGAAGGAGCATGTATGGTTTCGGTACCGTTCTTTAAATGTCGTGTCACAAAGACCGATGTAGGTCTCCTTCGACTGCGGGGTGGTGACCTCTGCTTGGTAAACAATGTTCCGCTCTTTGCAATTTCCTTCAAGTGGACAAGAGTTCTTATTTCGGCAATTACAGTTGCTGATTTCTTCGGATGGATTTACAGATTTGCTAATTTGAGCTTTATTGTGGCTGGAGATTATAGATTTAACGTTACTCATACAGCTATAGCTCAGCTTAAGAGTGTTCCGGTTAAAGATTTTGTGAAGAGGGCTGGTTTTTGGAAAGTGCTGATCAATTAGTGAAAGAAAGCATTTGCCGACTTTGGTTTCTACATTTTGGCTGTATGGCGGGTTGAACCATGTCATGTTCCGTTGCCGATTCCTTCTCGTTCTTGGTGCATCGGGAGCTGTATCTTTGTATGTCAGGGTGTATTCATAGCCACTTTTGGTTAGTGCGTCTTGGTATATGCTTTTGGTCTTGTCGAAACATTCTTTGTCGGATGATATTTGCGAAAGACGCTTGTTGATCGATTCAGGGATGTTTCTTAGGATGGAAGGTGGATGGTTAGACTGCTTGTGTACCTACAACGGTACAATTCCTGTTGGGCGCAATATAATGTGGTATTGCTGTCTAGAAATCGCAGTAAGCCTTGTATCGTGATTCAACTATTGTTTTTGAAAACTATTATCGGATGATAAACAATATGTAGTTGTTGATCATGTTTGAGTTCTTTCCACTCGCGAAGAATTGAGAACGAATAGTATTTTCAAGTTTTCAGCAAGTAACTTGAATTTCAATTCAACACCGAACGGTTAGTTTAGTTTAGTAAATTTTCTGTGTCACACAAATGTACATTTACCCCGAAACTAAAAGAAGTCCATACAATGTATCTGAGAAAGGTGTTACAAAGTGCTGAGGAAAGACAATAAATAAAAGCCTGGCCAAAATGAACTTCAATTAATCCAAACTTGTTCTCATAAACACGATTAGCCGAGCTGGTGCGGGCTGTGAATTACGTACTGCTTGTTTGAAGTAGTTAAAATCAATTATCTGCTTTCCTTCGCCTTCATTAGGCTCCCATTTACATCAAATAATTCGTAGAAGTATATTATTGTGCAGTAAAAGCTGTTGGCACCATGAAAACGTCAAGGAAAAAAAGATGAGTAGAGAAAACTTTTGAATTTCAATTCGTACGTGAGCGGGAACCAATTCAGTGCGACAATATCAACCACAAGCCTAAAAAGTTGGACGGCAATACGACGAAACATTCACGTCTCTCTCGTTAGCAAAACTATAAGAGGATCGCGATCATCAAATTGCATGTGATTGGCACGCTATTGGCCTAGGTGTTAAATTCCAATATGAATCTGTTCAAATCGAATACCTGTCTTGCTGTTTTCCTACTGTTTGTAAAACGGATTGAACACGTCTTTGACGTTTTTCACAAAACTGATACGCTGAGCGCTCGCGGCGGAATTGAAATTATTTGCGCCATTACTCCCTTTGTAATACCGGGGTTAAAGCGAGCTACATTTATTTCAAATACTTGCCATATTTGGGAGAGAGTGGTTTTTGAAGGGTTTGACTTTCCATACTTGGAAGAGAGTAGTATTTCAAGGGCTTGAAATACTACTCTCTTCCAAATATGGCAAGTGCCAGCAAGACAAACAAGATGGCGGACAATTCTATCGCTTAGCGTGTGGGCATGTGAACATTTCAATGGTATTTGCATTCAAAAATAGAAATGTGGATAGCCAAGTCTCTTTTGTGTGGTGTAACTGAGCTTCAAAACGAAGCTTTTATTGCATTTGTTAATGAGCTACGATCGTCGTAAGTTGCTCGGGCGGGATTAGATATTTTCCTTGTATTATAAACAACTAATAGCGCGAGTTGTACGTCGTATTTGCAAATAATACCGGCTTGTAATTTTTCAGAATTTTCGAGATATCACTCACCGAAGTGGCTTGTGATATTTTGGACAGCTTTGAAATATTTCTGGCGATACTTTTTTCCAAATACTACAGAAACTCGTGCCATCTCCTATACGGATTATATTCTACTCAGTTCAGTTACTATTACAAATAGGCGCACGCTGAACCAATTACATCCAGAATTTAACTGTCTGAAACTATAGTGAAATTCTTCGCTGCTGTTTTCACAGGAACGTTTGCATGTGTGATTCTAACTTTATGATATACCTTTTTAATATAAATGGCAATGCCTAATCCTGAAAAGTAGTACCGACTTTAAAAATACGATATTCAATGAAAGGAGCCTGGTTTGAGATCAATAACGACCAGGAACTTATCAGTTTTAATGAAACAGTCATCCTTGTAAATTAATTCATAATCAGATTTATAAACTTACAAACTATTAGTAAATGACGGTGTGCATTTCATAAGTACTTCGAGTTGCGTCCCATTCGTGCAGCGCACAGTATTACCAAATTCCTGACTCCACAAAGATTCGCAAGAATGTCCACATTCTGAAAAAAAAAAAGCTACAGTAGAAAGTGGTTTATTTCTTACCGAATTCGCAAAGAAATTAATCTTGCATGTTGCAACAGCTTGACTTTAACTACCATTAGAAGCTTTTTTTGGTGTAAGAGTTGTGGCAGTTTGTAATTTAGGAAGTAGTGCTTGCGTTCTAATAAGCTTACAATGTAGTTTTGAACCGTCTTTGCTTGGCTTGCACGATTAACTACTCTGTTTTATCGTACACGTTCCTGTATACCTTAGAACAATTTTATGTAAAGAATTGAATGAATTTCCTTCGTTTCTGCTAAGCGATAAAACCGGCGTTAACATTCGTTTACGAAGCTAAACATTTATCACGCGTACGAGATTTCAACACACTCAACGAAATGACAGAAATGTAACCGAGCAAGATAGAGCAGTTACACACTGTAGATAATAAATGGTAAAAAAATATTCTGGTGTGAAGTGCCGTTTCCGAAGGTTCACTCGTTTATTTTTTTGTTTGTTTTGTTTGCGGAATATTTCTGCAAATGTAGCGGGGAAATCGTGTTTTTGACTCGTGCTCAATAATTTAATATTATGTTCAAAAATTAGCGATGAACCTCACAGTTAGCTCCACTTACTAAAAAGAATGAAACGAAACATTTCATAGCCAATGTCAGTATAAAATGTACAAAAGTGATTAAAGCTAAGAGGTTTGAAAGCAGCCGTTTTAACGGAATTAGGCTTATAATTTACGGGAAGATCCGAAAACAGACACAACTTTGAATTGATAAATGAAGTATAAACAGATTCTCAAGACAAACTGTACACATTTACGTTTGATACCTCATATTTGGAGAAGGCTTGTAAATTCTGCAGGGCAAAGCTTTCAAACCAGCCAAATAACATTGGAGACGAAGTGACGAACACGGTAATTACGTTTTGTTACCAGTGCTCGTTATAAGCTTAGTCCATCTCACCAGCAACTATCGACGTAAATCAATATCTTTCTTCCTTTCGATGTAGCTTTTAACAGTCTTTTAACCGTCACTTTAGTGACCTTGAACTCCTCTGAGCACAGTTTTTTTTACCAGCTCAGTAAATTTTTTCAGCCTTGGACAGCCAAAGCAGTAGTCAGTGCTTCAACTCTCGTTGTTTTTGACTTGTAGTTCGATATATCATGTTCAGTTCGGCAATTGTTTCGGATCGTCCCGTTAAGAGGTTACCCTGAATCACTTGGCATACGTTTCCATGCTTTAGATAACTAAATAAAGCGAGAAACATTCGAGAAGATCTATGTTCTACAACACGCTTTCTTCCCGTATTTCAACTCGGCTTATAACGTGAGCAACATGCCAACAATTTTGCCTCCTTTCCATTCAATCGTTTCGTTTAAGTTGAAATGAAATGTCCAGATCATTTTTTTTTTAACATAACATTTTGTTAATAGCTTTAGCCAAGCCTAAAGGCTGAACTCCTCGGTTATTAACTTTGCCCTTTATTTCAATCTGAATTTTCGCGATGATCAAATTTTCAGGTTAAGTGAAAAAATTAGTACCTAAGACCGCGATCAACTGGAAAGAAAAAGCACAACCTTGTAAGCAGTCAAATTTAAAAAAAAAAAAAAAAGAAGAAGAAAACATGACCTTGATGGGCTCTAAACATGGATGTCAGGGACAAGAAGAGATGGCATTAATCTGCATTGGGACTTCTTATCCCTATCCCCCCTGGTCATTATGGGAATTCTCCTTCCCCCCGTTTGGATTACATTGAAACACCACTCGACCTCCCCGAGAGTCTCTGTAGACGCAGGCGGGCGGGCCTACGCAACCGACTATTTTCGGCTTCATGGGTTTACCAAAATTCATTACCTATGGTGCTCCGCTGGCGCTCTTAGCGTGCTGAATCTCCGCTAATAGGAAATTATGGATACTTACCCTCTTAAGCTGACCCCGCGAGAGAAAATAAAGAATTTGAAATTAACCAGATTTTAGTTAAAACGGACGTTTCAGGTCAAATAAAAAAAAAAATAACTCGTGTTTTTAACATTATATAGAAGGTTTGAAATTACCTTTCTGGAAAATGCTTTAAAATTTAATCGCTTGGTCACTTAGAGAAATGCATTACAGTGTGATGTTTTAAGAAGTATATAAAGTAGTTTTTTGGTAATTAACTTTATGCACTTATTGCTCGAAATTTGGGCGGAAACCGTCTTAAAAATATTTTGTTCTCTTTCCATTAAGTCTTACCGTTGAAGATGACTAAGAAATTTCTCGCTTCAGTTCCGTGCTTGTTGGTGGCTACGCAAGTGTAGTTTCCTTCATCCCATAATTCGATGGCTGCTGTGTTTGTTGTGTTAATCAGAGTGAAAGATTTCTTTATTATTGCTGTGTATATGGGTGGGCTTCCAGTGGCTGAACACGTGAGTCGGAAGTATCGCAATGATCGCAGAACGGGACCAGGTGATGTTATATTCGGTAAAGCTAATAAAGTGATAATAAAAAGAATGCTGTTATCCATAATAACGGGTCAGATTTTGTACCAAAAATATTGTCCAATGTATCTACAAATTTCAAAACCTCTGTAAATCGTTTTGTGATGATGCCAAACCTTTCAGGATAATTGCGACTGCCAACTGACGGAAAGGTAGAAGAAAAGATTGATCGAGAAACGCATAGTTGAATTAATTGTCCACTCTATTCTATGAAGGTGTCCCTCAAGATATATGCTTTTTACACCGTGGGTGAAAAGCATTTAATAAAAACTAGAGTTAAGGTCGCACAGGACCCTTGCTAATTAATAAATTCATTAGACAAATTTATTGAGGGGATATTATCTTGTAAAGCTATAATTCTCCGAATTTTGAACATCGATTCCACTGAATCTTATCAAGGCTATTAAGGGATGATTGAATTACATCATGGTCGTAGTTTTACTGTCAGCTCGCCGGTGGCGGTGATGTTTCAATCTCTCAAACCTAACCTGCAGATAATGCGATTTTGTGTCCGAGTTCTCTGCTGTCTAGCGAACACCAAATTAAATGACTATACAACCTAGAGATAAAGGGAGCTTGGTAAATGTGCTTCTGTCAGGGCACAATAGAGTACACCAAGTTTATGTTCCTCGCGAATCAACTCCCGAAATTTTGTATCGGTTGAGAAAACTTGGAGACAAAATTGCAGGTTTTGCCGCTTCCGAAAAGCTTCCGAGTCAGTGTTTACAACGACGTGCGCTTTATTCGAAGCTTAGAATAAAATTATGCTGAATTATCATAATTCGCTACGTTCCAGCGCACGGGACACAAAGCTGAAAACAGTAATGTGTAATTACTTATACAAAGAACTTTAAGAAATATATTCTCATGGATATTTCGATTGTTGTCGACTTCAGTCGTCGCAGGTCGTGCATACTCTTAAAATAAATGTATACATAATTATAGCAAGGGTCCTGGGCGACCTTAAGATATCGAAGGGAAGCAAGCGGAGTAGGCACCGTCCTTCCCTTTAAATACTTCCAATACCTTGTATTTGAGTGTAGTTATTTGATTTGTGTCTCCCACGACTTGCCTGTCACTTGAATATTATATATTTCTTGTGTTATACTTACCGATTGGAATTGGGGTAAGGAAAACCAGAAACCCTCTTCTTTGAAAACTAAAATCTGAGTGAAATGTTATCACTGCGATTTCTCCAGTCACAAAAACGGTTCGGCTAATCTCCAAACCACAATACCTGCCAAAGTTTTCTTTCTTTTCATTTGTTATCTCCAAATAGTCACAGCTAAGAAGGAAAAAAAATATTTATTATATTGTGTTTTCACACACTACACGCACACTTAACGGGACGAAATGTCTTCCTCGAGTAATGTTCTTCCCCTTGAAGCTTAAGGGCTTCTTTTACAACCAAGGGCTACAATAATTTACAACTGGGCATTTTTATTGCTAATATATTGTTTATTATAATTATCTTAAATCCTGGCTTCGTTAACACTAACGTAATAGTTCAAAGTAAAATTAAATTAAATTTCAGACGAAAACAAATAAATGTAACTGCCTTTGAGCAACTTAACACAGTAGTAGTAGTTAGATGATTGGTAGTACTGTTAGAGATGTGACACACGGTCAGATGGGGAAATGGTATGTGCCTTGCTCGGATTGGAGGGATCCTGTTGGACGTGTAGGTTTGTGTGGTAGTAACACAGGGCTTCTGACTAGAAGAATCAACAGGACAGGCTACCATGGACGTGCTTGCAGACTGGGGCTACGAACACTAGATCTACGTTATTCTGAGTTCTGTTTTTGTGAACTACTGTCAAGAAAGGTAGGAGACTCTCAGTCGGGTATGGCAATATATTTTTCAGAAACATGCTAAGCTGGAGTAAGATTGCTTTTATGATGACACCATGTCCAGATTTCTAGAGTTCAGGACATCAGAGGAACTGGTGCCTCACTTGTTATTTGCATAACCCAACCAAGTTACGTTGTCTATTTCTAGTGTATATTAAGTGAAAGGCCTTTAACAGATCTTGTCTGACTATCCCTTGAGGGCCAGAAATGCTTTCTTTGATTCTGGTTGGTTGATGGGTTGAGTTGATTCTTGACCCTACCATTTGCCACTGGTGGACTTGAAATGACACTTTGAACCCTAACCTTGCATTGAAGAATCCGAGAAAATTGCTGGATTGGGTGGTGGGGAAGGAAAAGGGTTGCTACTGACGTTGTGTTTATTGTGTACCAGCCAGCTTAGTTTTGCTAAGACTAGGGATTAAGAATTAGTTGACAGTTCTAGTTGAACTGATGTCCCCTCAAGGTTTGTATAAGCATGCAAACAGTATAAGCAGTATAAGGAGCCTGAACTGCTAGGGGGATGTCCAAATCACAAGCCGACACGTATCCAGGGTGCTTAGGAAGGTGGCTATAGCTAGCTGTCCTCATGTCATCTTATGCCAAGAGAAGGCATTGTTGCAAACAGCATAAATCCTCCTCCTCCTCCTCCTCCTCCTCCTCCTCCTCATTATCATCACCATCATCATCATCATCATCATCATCATCATCATCATCATCATCTTCTTCGTCATCGTCTTCTTCGACATCGTCTTCTCTTTCTCCTTCAACTTTACAATTCTACTGCTTGCCAACTTTTCTTCCTATTCCTCCTCATCCACAATCATATTCCATATCACAATAAAGTGGGGCCCAAAATTTCAATGTGTCAACACTTTTGTCAATTGTTCTTGTTTTTGCAGGAAAAATGCCTTTTTTAACACAACGAAAGAACACGCCCTCACATATGGCTGAAAACGTCAAGTATTTATTTCCATGTGCTTAGTCAAGTGTCAGCTGGGATGGTGAGAGTAAAAAAAAAAAGTAATAATAATATCATATTATTTACAAAGGGTGGGAAAATAAACTTATCTCGCCTTGGGGGAACAAAAAATGGCATTCATCTTTCAACCTTTATGCGATATCTTTATTTTATTCAGCCAAGCTTTAAAGCCAAGGAAGAATTTCAATACCGAAAATGGTATATTACAGGAAAAAAAAATATCAGCTGCGAGAAAGGTGTGAAAAAAATGTTGCTGTTACTTACAAGCATGAAGGGCCATCCTCTGTTTCAAAATCGCCGAAATCAATTTTAATTTCCATGCCACGCGGAATATTAACTGAATAAACGCAGTGCATGTTATTAGGATATTTCTTCTTTGGATAACCAGGACTTTTCAGAGAATTGTTTACCACTGTGCCACATCCTAATAATTAATGAAAAAAATGAATTCATCTTTGTTTTGGACTCTTCTTTGTTTAATGGGACGAAAAAAGGCTTTCGTTGAAAAGAACTACATACTTCATATTCCAGCATAAGAATTTGGAATATGCTTTTGTAAACATTATTTGATTGCCATTCATTATAGAGAGGATCGTCCAATGCTGATAAGAAGATATTAAGAGCTTAAGTACCCTAATCCGTTTAGATAACCATCGAATATATGGTGTAAAGGTGTAGAGATTACAGGCATGGTATAATACATTAAGGCTCAAGCGATTGGAAAACACCATAAATATTACATACCAACGGAGAGTTGTGTATAATTCCCTGCGATCGAAAAAGCATAAATTACTGATCAGCATACATTTTGCAAAAAACACATTTCATAAAACAGAATATACTCATTCATTACCGTTCAAAACCGAGAATACCGAGATGAAAAACTTTCTTTCTATCTACAATTCATTTTTTTTTTCAAACAGTTCATTCAAATATGCCTAGCATAGAGTACATCAGGTCACATCAGGGAGCTTAGTTTTAGCGCCTACGTTAACTAAAATGCTCTACCTACCAAGTGGAACCAAAGTGAAAAGTAACCTAAATCCTCTTTTTTCGAGTAAGAAGTCTGAATGGAGTTTTATGAATACGAAAGCTCCAGTCACAAGAACAGCTTTCCCAGTCTTGTCTTGACAGAACACCCCAAATGCCTGACCTTTCTCGTTAGTCATCTTCAAATAGTCATCCCTACAAAGACAAATATATTTTAGGCCTTGAAAATAGGATTCGATGTTTTTATAAGTAAATCTAATAAACACGCCATCGTGTCATTCACTATCGCAATCGTGCCTACCGGACTTCTTTAAATAGTTAAGAGCATGTCCACGAGAGAACCAGGGAACAGGTGATAGAGCTCAAATCACCGATTTCGCTCAAACGTGGCACAAGTTTGGGGCATGAGGAGTTATCAATAGTGGCAGAACATTAGGTTTAAATATTTCATTGCCTCCGAATTATGGGACCCCCTGCAAAAATGGCCTTTTTTCAATAATTTATGCATTATTAATTACCTGATTTTGATTGACCATTTCCACAAGATACAAAGGCTTTCTGAAAATAAAACTTACCCGATCATATTCTATGGTTGTTAGACTTAAAAGCACAATAATTGATTTAAATCGCCGGATTGAATTTCTTCTCTTAAGAAAGTAAGTAAGTTAGTAAGTAAGTAACTCTTTAGTAAGGTACACATTTCTTATTGTTGGTAATAGAATTTAATTAATGCAAGATAACTACAATCAGCAACACCTTATATACATTCAATATTTTACTCATGCTGAGGTACTTTATACGCCTGACTTAGCGATTTCTGCGTATTTCATCAAAATTCACTTAAACACAAAAGCCATTTATTTGTCTTAACTTAACACAAAAGAGCGGAACGCAATAGCTAAAATACACATCCCTCTATTGATAACGATTGATATATGAGCAAAAAACGCACCAAAGATATATTTTGGGACCATATTTTAGAGCTAAATCAAATGGCAATGTCGTGACATAGATGGGAGATTTTCTTCACAAGCTCTATTAATCCAATTTTAAGGTGCACCAAAGAATGGCAACAAGAAAGAAGTGCTAGATTCATGTCACTTAGATTCTTTGGTGTGACGATTTCTCTGCGATGAGTTTGCTGCTCTTTTGAATTGCCCACTTCCATGTCATATGTTCTGTTGCTTCGAGGCGCGTTTTACTTAAGCAACCATTGTCGTTCATTCTTCGTCAAAGATAAAAATAGTTAATCAATAAATTATTCAAATAACAGTTCAAAATCCATGGAAAGCCACTACTGCCACCAAAACTGGTTTGTATACAATCCAACTGTCAACAAAAATCCGTCTTTTTGGACGATAGAACTTTGAGCCTGCCATGTTGGTCAGCGGATGGCCATCGCGTTATGCGCGATCTCACGTGCCTTTGAGTTTTGGTTTTCGTCTGAGTGGATGGTTTACGTTTGCTTTAAGTCTAACAATCACAAAATGTCGTCCAGTGAATTTTATTTTCAGAAGGGTGTTTTTATCTTGTGGAAATAGTCAATAAAAATCAGCTAATTAATAATTATAAATTAGTGATAAAAGGCCATTTTTTCGGGGGGGGGGGGGGGGGGTCCCATATTTTGAACAAATAAAAATATTTTAACGTACTGTTTGGTCACGATTGATAACTCATCATGCCCCAAATTTGTGCCACGTTTCAGCAAAAATGGTGACTTGAGCTGTATGAGCTGTTTTTTTTTTTCATTATAATGTACGTCAGAATCGTATTAAAGCTGCCCATTGACAGAAGTTGTGTTAGATTTTTTGTGGAGTTTCGTCACTGCATGTTTTTTTTTTTTTTGTATTACTTGCGTCCTTGCTTTGCATAACTTACATGCACGATGACAAAACGCCAACGTGGAAATCACGAAAATCGATTTTCATGGCCATGCCATCTGGGATTGGAACTTGGTAATTACAGTCCATATTGCTGGGGTAGTTGTTTGGATAGCCAGGACTTGTGAGTGTATTGCCTGTCACTGAGCCACATCCTGTTAAAAAGAAAGCACACTTTTTTAAACACTAATAAAGAATGTGAAACACATTTCGAGGCATAAGAGCGGGCTTCCATAAATACCGCCGGAGGAGTGCAATTTGAAAATTAGAAAAAATTCGAAAATTCTCATACTTGGCCAGAATGTAGGTCTAGTGGAACTATTAATGAACTATTTTTACCCAAACGGCTACGATAAGAATTGAAATCTCTAACAAGGGGTACATACAACACATGACTTTACCAAAAATGAACAAGATGGCACAGTCAAACAATTACTACATCATTGAAGAGAAGACATACTGCTTAACAATTTAAATGGCTAAATGAACAATTATTGCACTTTGGTTCGTCATCTATGGTTCGTCATATACGCAAGTGCTTCGAAGTTCAGTTTCTGGTCTGGGCCATCGCTTGGAAGATGTGTCACGCAATTTCGAATGTAGGGATTTTTTAGCTCAGTAACACTTGCGTACATCGCTCTCAAAATTCCTTGTTTAAGTAGCCCAAAAATATTTTTACAATTACTTTAAGAAGAAACGTTGCTTTTTCGTTGGGTTATATTTTCATAACACTAGCTGAAGAATCAAAGTGCGATTTTTAACTGTCAATTTTGACGTTTTATTGATGGGAATACCGTTGCACGAACAACTTCGCGCGATCAAATTTTTGTTGTTTGAGTAGCCCAAAGTTTTTATTGCATATATTGGAAGATAAAATGTTACTCTTTCGTTAGGATATATTTTTATAGCACTGGCTCATGTGCCAAGTTCAGTTTTTTTCGCGCTCAATTAATTTTGCCATTTTTTACCGAAAATTAGCTGAAAAATTAAAAATCTTGAAAATATTATGTTTTTTGTCAAATTGTTTATTCAGCCATTTAAATTGTTAAGCAGTATGTCTTCTTTTGATTGGTGTATTTTTGGTAAATAAGTCACGTGTTGTATGAGCCCCTTGCTAGAGCTTTCAAATCGTCATCGTCACCGTTCCTTTTTTTTGTTTGTTTGTTTTTATTTTTGTTTTTTATAAATAGTTCCACTAGACCAAAATTGTACCATGCATGATGCAACTTTGTAAATCGTTTGGTATAAACTGAGTGCTCTTATTCTTGAAAACGATTTACATCAGCAATTTACGTCGGCGATTTACGTCGGCGATTTACGCCGGAGACGAAGAATAAACGTGTGAAGTCCAAGTTCTTGTGTCCTGCTCCAGCTGTTTCAATCATTTTAAGCATTTTATACGAGGTTTTACAAAACCCTTCCTGAGAACACTTTAGAATTTAATGGCAATGCTACTTAGGGGGAATAGGGGAATAAGGGGAATAAGTCAAAGTAAGATGTTTACAAAACTCCATCTCAATGTTAATTGTGCCCACTGGTACGTAGGGCAGCAGTATATAAAACGATACCGTACAATGAGTAGACTTAAGTAATCGATTTTTGCATTTATCGCTCCAACTTTCAACGAAATCCGCCTTAAATGGCCAAAACGTTGTTATTAATGTTAGCATTTAGTATGCAATGACGAAAACTGCAGCTGCCCCACCCATTAGAATTAGACGCGTAATTTTGTTACAGTATTTAACATATTATGGCTGACCTTACAGAAGAATATAGTTACACGCTTACACCACTTGGAAAATACCACACCCAGCTAGGGAAATAATCGCGGATTTTGTTCATGGCAAAAATAGCATATTCGTCTTATCGCGCAACACACTTACAATAGAACGCATAACTATTGAGACAGATATCGTGCCACCACCTCCCTTCCCCACTGCACTTTCAGTGTTCGTTTGCATAACCAGAATTGAAAGACGTGCGAAGTTTCTAAGTAGACTGATTACTATCGTAAAGTAAACTACCAGATTTTGTGTTTATACTATACTTGTTTCTCTTCTAAGCGAGAATTGTATACAGAAAAAAAAAAAAAAAAATGAAATGTTCATGGAATAACATTAGTTAAATTGGCGTTAAGAATGTTATACTGAAATAAAATATAATAACTGAGTTCACCTTGTATCGCAAGTGAGCCATTCTTGTCACTCCCAATTGAAGCTAACAGTAAGAAAAAAATGTTTATGATGGAGAAGGGCTTCTCGTCTTTGATCGCCCACCTGTTTGACCCTTCAAAACGAAACATCGCGAACGGTCCTAAGGAAATAGATTACGAAAATCAATACATATCAATAGACGAAAATACGAAAATCAATAGACGAAGATTTATTATTCACTTCTATTTTCACAATGGAATTTTGAATACACAACTTTAACAAGATTTACTGAACGATGTCAGTGTAACGCTATAGATTATGTCTTAAGATTTGCTCGTTTTAATGAAACAGCAAACAAGTTATAATATAATGCAGAATTTTAGTAAGACGTCTTAACTTTAACTTGTTCGCATATAAGAAAAATATACTTTCTTACAGATCTTTTATAGCATCATTTGACTAAGGATCGAGTTTCGCTTTGGTAGTACTAGTCGGGCATAAAACAGTCAAAGAATAATTTATGCACTTTCCAATTAACTTCGCGTCATAACCAGTTGTGCGAAGAGTGTTAATTAACAACGGTGAAAAGGTGTTGAATCATATTGGGATTCCAGCTGTGAAACATATTCTATCTAGATTCGAAACATAAAACTGGCGGTGGTGATGCTGAGCAAAGTTGTCAGTTAGGAGGAAAAACCTGCGTTTAAGTCAGCCTGGGTCACCATTAAAGATGAATCGATACTGGTTCCGCTCTTAAATTACTTTTCTTAGCTATGATGTTACAACAGGATGGAGTCGTTTAACTCGCGAAATTTCGAGTTGTTTAACTTGCAAAGAATAATAAACAAAACTATTTTAAAAATAAGTATTGATATCCAGAGTAATTTTGACGACTGATCACCGGGACATCGGCTTTCAATTATAGACCACATTGTACGAGGTCAAAGTTCTTGATCATTTACAAATCCCCGTTCTTGTGATGGGGTAAGATACGAGTAAAAATCACGAATTTTGTTCAGGATTTTCTGATATCAGTTACTCAACGTGTCTGAAAATTGTTTACGTGTTGTCGCCGAGAAATTGGAGTAATTTAACGTTTCGGTTTCACACGATCGGATATAAACATAGAATTTTCTTGCAGAGTTGCTATGGGATAATTTGAGTAAGGCTCAAGTCCCACTTTGATAGTTTCACTCTGGCAAATCATTATGCGTGCTCTTTCAATTAACTTGTTCATCACCAGTTTTTCCAAGAATGTTAATTAACTCAGTTGAATAGGTGTTGAATTTTATTGAGATTCCAGATGCTAAATGATAAAATTCGATCCTAAAGTTCATCCCAGTCATTTAGAAGGAAAAGTTTGCGTTCAAGAAGTCAACCTGAACAGGAAAAGGTTCTTAGATTTTGATTTTCTTTCCTATGATACAAGAATGGAGTCATTTATCTTACTCAAACCTCCTGTTTAGTTGAGTTCTTTAACTTGCTCAGAACAATTGAAAAAAAAAAAAAAAAAAAAAACTGTCAGAGTATTGATTTCCACAGTCACATAAACGACTGGTCGCCGGGACCCTGGTTTCCAGTTATACTTAAAGAAAAAAATATATATATCACGTATGAAGCCCCGATGTTGTGGTGGGGTAAAATACTAAAATAAAAACCTGGCTTATTTACATGTAATTTTCATTAGGACTTTCGGATGACAGCTTGACGTTAAATAAAATGTGTGAAAGGTTATCCCTTTTTTATTGAAATAATATGAGAGGATTCGGGATGAATTACAAATTTAATCCGTGAAACGCGTGTTTTTTTTTTTTTTACTTGCTCGGATATAAACAAAGAAATTTTTCTGCAGAATTGCTATGGCATAATTTTTACTTAGGCTCATGTCTCGCTTTGATAGTTTCCCTCTGGCATAAAATAAGCAAATGATAATTTTGTGTTCTTTCAATTAACTTTGCCATCATAGGTGTTGAATTGTATTCGGATTCCAGATGTTAAATTATACAATTAGGACAAGACTCGATCCCGAAAGCAGGCGATGATAAAACTGTAGCAAGGCTGTCATTTAGGAGGAAAAGCTTGCGTTCAAGCCGACCTTAGCGGTTATCGTTTAAACAGGAAGAGGTAATTCTGTCTGCGCTCCTAATTTTTGATTTTCTTTGCTGTGATGCAAGGTTGGAGTTACTTATCTTACGCAAAACTCCCGTTAAGTTGTTTAACTTGCTAAGAACCATTGAACAAAACTGTCATAGTATTGATTTCCACAGTCATATGGACGAGTGTTCGCAGATAAACTGGTTTCCAATTATACTATAAAAAAAATATCCTTTATGTAGTCCCGACGTAGTACGTGAAATAATAGGAAATAATTCGGAATAAATGGCAAATTTAATCCATGAAACGCTTTCTTTAACTTGCGCGGATATAAACAGAGATGATATTCTTACAGAATTTCTATAGCATGAAGCACAAACAATGACGTTCTGTTTATTTACCTTAAAAAAAATAATGGGATATTTCCATGGAATACTTTAAATTCGTGTGACCTTTCAACAGCTCTTTCTACCTGTATCCTCAATTTTGCAACTGAACTTGGTTCTTTGTGCGCCTTTCTCGAAAACTATTTGCAGCTAAATTTGAAGTGCCCCTTGAGGTAAGGGGAATAGAGATTTTTTTTTTTTAATTCAGGTAGGCTCTGCGCATATATTTCAAAAAGACAATGGTACTCCTTTCCCTAAACTGCAGAACGATTACTACATCTCTTCTTAATTTCTTAATTGCAATGTTTGAGTTCCCCAGCAGTTTTTGTAGTACGATATTTGTGGTCAATGGTATATGAGCTAATATGCAATAGACTGATTCAGGAAAAAAAAAAACAAAAAAAACGGAAGTTGCATGGAAGCGAGGCCTAAGGGCCCTCGCCGGCCGGCCAGAAATTATAGAGTTCCCATAAGTGTGTAGGGAATTTCGAGTCGGAAAACAGTATTCCCTATATGTTCAAAAGTATAAAAAAGAAGAAATTTAAGGTCTAGTAATCGACAGGTGAAATTCTAACAGCTTAGCGGATAGATTTTGGTGGCGACTTCTTTGATCTCCAATGATTATTCCCTCGCCTGCAAAGGCTTAATTTAATCCGTTCTTTGGTAGCTTACAGTCAATTTTGGATTTTGTTGATCAGTAAAATGAAATCGCTTTTTAATTGACAAGAACTTTTAAGAAACAGATTTTGCTTTTGGAAGCCCTTTGGTTTTGGATCGGAATGGAAATTTCTGGTATCGAAAGAGAACCTCGGGTACACAAATAATAATAAGACAGATTCATTTTTTTCAGTATAATGTTTATTTTGTGATTAGCATTAACTGTTTCAGGTGTGAATTGGATTTTATATGTATTTCAGTACCAAGAAAAAAATTAATTCTGGTTAATATCGATAAAATGAAGCCGCCTTTCTTATCAAAAGAATTATTTAATAAAGAAGCAGAGCGGTTTGTTTCGACAGAGAAGCTCGCAGAAACATGTCTGGTCATCATTTTCAAGTTTCTACATTCTGTTGCTGTTAAAGTAATGTGGGTATCTTTCCCTCCCTGCAATTGTGATCAAAAGACAGGATGACTTTTAAAGTTGATTTTTCACACATAAACACAGCTCTACAGTATGAAAAGGTTAATGTACACGTCGTCGTTTTCGACGCAAATGGGTGAGTTGCGTGTACACGGTAGCTTAAGTGTTTATAGTCATCGATCCCTTTTTATCACACAAATTCTAGATATATGAAAATGTACCTGAGTGTGTTTAAAGCAGACTCAGCGATTTTCGATTCTTCAGGAATTGTTATTACCGGTAAATTTTTTGCCGTTCAAATTAGATTCAGTTTAAAAATGAAGCAATTCGATGACTGTGAAAAATTAAAAATTCTACTGAAAACAAATGTGACATATTTAAAGCTGACTGAGTGCTTTTCAATTATTGAGGAATACAACAAAGCGAGACATGTATGTTATGCGTGCTTCTCTGTCAAAACAAACCAGCAGAATTTAGTAGAAACTTGGAAATATTTACGTGACATTTGTTAACGCGAGTTTCTCTTCGATTCTCTGTCGATAACTGAATTTTTTCATTCAGATTGGAAACTAAAGGGTCTCTTAAAGTAAAATATGTTTCTTAAAAGTTCTTGTGAATCATAAGATGGTTCCTTTTTATTGATCAACTAAATCCAAACTTGAGTGTAGGTTTATACCAGAGAAAGGCTTAAATTCAGGTTATACTAAATCTATCGAAACTTAAGAGAAGTCGACAACAAATCTTGCCTGCTAGACCTTAAATTTCATTCCTTTCATACTTTTGAACTTAAAAGGATCAAGATTCGTGGCTAATGGGTGAATAAAATGCTGTTTTCCGACTCGAGATGGCCCACGCACTTATAAAATCTTTATAATTTATGACCAGCGAGGGTACTTATGCCTCGCTTCCATGGTCCGTATTGCTGGCTCACGACAAGAGCATTTTCAAAATGGCGACGATGGCGACAAGAAATGGGAATCTTTTCGGTATATTTGCACGTTTCTAAATATTTACGTTATTAAGTTCTGAAGACTTTCGACGTTTGGCAAAATAATATTGCTGTTTCACTGAAGCGTGACCCAAGGGAGTGCACGGCTTTCCCACAGACCTCACCGTTCTATATATGAGCAGTCTGCCTGATAATTCAGCCCGTTTCAGTGAAGTTTAGGTATCGGTTCTCTTGCTAGGAGATTTCGCCCCACCCTCCTTCCCGCAGTGATGGAGCATATCCTCTCATGGTCTACTGACTTGCAAAACCTCTGGTCGATTCTCAAAAAAAATTCATCTACGCCATCTGGCTTTGTGTGTGGGTGTACCTGGTGACAACATGCTACTAATCATGCTTAAATTATTTCAGGGTAGGACTTTAAGGCTCTTTCTTGTACTTGCGATTGAAAAGTGTAAGTCATGACGATTACTTTATACGAGTCAAACATAAGATGTTTCCGCGTTAAAAAGGAACGAAAAAAAAAAAACGGTTAGTGAATACATCATCCGCTTATAACCTTTTTTATGGAAAATCTGTATATCAATGAACCAATGTTTGTAAGTTATGGTCTTGGGTTTATATTTCCTTTCGTGTCTAAGTGAGCATTTGCTTATTGGGCACTTATTTCATCGTTATTTTTTGGGGGGGATGCCAAGGGCATCCCCTAGTTGTTTTCAGGGTGCGTGTGTAATTCCCTCGTAGTCCATGAGCCAGTAGGGTGGTCGCTATCATCTGGGGGGATTAATCTAAATGGTGATTTTTAGAAAGGTAGAGTAGCAACTAGTCAGAAAATACCTGATAGCAATTGATCGGTGGTAGTTTGTGGATTTGGGCGCCTTTGAAAGTTTTCTCTTAGCATGGAAACGAGGCTAAAGAAGAATTGTTGTAATAGCGCCCAGTTAACAACACAAAAAAGTCCTAAAAGCTTCACATCATCGTATATCCTATTCTAGAAGCTCAATTTTACCTTATTTGCTTCTTTCAAAAATTACGTGCTATGTCACATGCGCATTAAAAGGTATTGATTTTCCAATAAAATTGAGGACGACAGTATGGAGCCCAGTTCTCGGACACTTTATATTCAAAAAAGTATTTTTACCCAAAGATAGACTGGTTCCTGTACTTTCGTTATCTTAGGTGTTGCCCTCCCACTAACTGTAGGACGTTTTAACTGTAACACGTTGGGTTGAAGCGAAGCAAGATGAATTTGTTTTTCCGAAAACTTGTTTGAACTCTTTTAACCTTTTCACTGCACTCAGGTGCGTAACGATTGTTAAAACCTTTCTTTTCTAAAATAAGCCCCTTAAACAAAATTTGTGATCGTAATAACAAAAATAAGTTTTAAAAGTAATTAAATATACTAAAGAAGTACTTGAACCTTCTTCAATATATAGATTTGCGCACACTCTTTTTGTGGAAGGGAACTGGGTCCACTGGCCAAAAACGGGAACCGCAAACGAAGCTACCATCTTCGTTATTGCCCGGACAGGAAAAAAAGTGTTGATTACACATATTAACTGAATGCTGAAGCTAGTTGTGGGCATGCACAGTTTCAAGTTCCTGTGGTTCTTCTGAGGTACCTGCTTTTTATTTTCCGCATAACTATCCAGCTACTCCAATTCGCTAAGCTGCCGTTAGCTAGGCCAACGCATATAGCAGATCATTTATTTTCTACTGTCGATACATGACAGAGGTCCAAGGGGCTCCGTATTGTAGTCCGATGGTCGGAGCTCCCTTTTTAGCACACAGTAGTTGCTATTTCGTATCACTGACTGTTGTTATGGTGGTTTTTAGAGATCAGACATTGCGGGTTAAGGCCTTTAACCTTTTCATAAACTCTAGTGAGAGTTCCCACATCCTGCCTAGCCTGGTGAAGGTTTCACGACACTCTTCTTCACTTGTCGCAGTACCTTTACTATCCTGAGAAGGCACAAGCAATTTATGCGCGGATTTTAACACGGCCTTGCAGGTGTCCCGAATAAAAACGTTAGCAACTCTGACAATTGAGTCCAACGAACCTTGTGTGGTTTCTGGTACGTTCCACATTTAATGAACAGCGATGTCGCAATATAGGCGACAAATGCAACTGAGATATAGTGAGATCATCCTTGTCTTCATATCATGAAGGTGCTATATGCCCGTATTTGCCTGTGTGAAATGCATGTAGAAATAAAGTACCATCTGTCACTTTCTTACATTGAAGTCAGTTACCTCTTTACTGGCTCTGTTTCGTCTAGCTTCTGCCCTCTTATCTTCTATTCACCCGGACAATAAGACTGATGACACATTCTTTATTGTTGTCGTTTGTTGGGAATCTTTGTTCATATCTGACTAACGATCTGAGTTTTGCTGATGCCACCCAACTGATGCTGTTTTGCTCTGCTTGTAGAAATCTCTCCTCATTCTTTATTGTCATCCTTTAATAATATAATAATTAATATTTATATAGCGCTTATACATTGCTGTTCTAAGCGCTTTATAACAATAAAAATCCTTTCCTTGGTATGTGTAAAATACTATATATGTATCTTGCCCTGTGCATCTTCCCTCAGCATTTTATTCACGACTTTAACACCTCCAAAAGACACGAATTCGCTCCTTCAATTCCGAAGCAGAACTACTGGAAACTCGTTCAGCGGCCATTTACACATTTATTCCCTAGCAAAGTTGCGAAAGCAGCCATGTTAGTCTTGCGAAGGTAACCAAAAGGGATAGGCAAGGTATCACAAAAGCGGCTCCCAGTGGAAGCAAGAAAATATTCCCTATCTAAGATTTTATCCTTGTGCAATTAGTTCATTAGATAATTCAACCAAATAGAGACCAAATAGGCTTGGGTATAACTTGTTTTACAAAAAGCGACCTGCTTCGTCTGAATCAGTCAAGTGAAGTATCTTTATTTGATTTTCAAGAGACCATGGACTTTCTTAACTTACGGGACTTAACTTCTCCATGCCTTCCTCTTTAAATGCTTTGTAATATTTCTCACCAATACCATATGCTGTTATCAGCCTTTTGTGCGAAGGTCTTTGAGATCCTAACAAGATCCTGGTTTGCAGAGAAGGAATTGAAACAGTTTTTGGTCAGCTCTACCGCCATCACAGAAATGGTTGCTGATAATTTTGAGACAAGATCGCTGGAGGTGTGTTTGTTATAATTCATGCATGTTCTGCTTCACTGTACCGCGCCTCTCAC
Organism: Meandrina meandrites; assembly: GCA_963693305.1. Classification (NCBI taxonomy): domain Eukaryota; kingdom Metazoa; phylum Cnidaria; class Anthozoa; order Scleractinia; family Meandrinidae; genus Meandrina; species Meandrina meandrites. The sequence continues at coordinate 24,193,835 of OY855907.1, read as the reverse complement.
CTGCGCATAGTAAAGAGCAAGGTTGCTAGAGTTGTTATTCTTGCTGTGTACGCCTGGAATCATCGATCGTATGACACCGAGTGATAGTTCTATGTTGCCCTCTTAAAACACAAGCAAAAGACCGAGAGCCACGCCCTTAGCTACATCCACATTTTCACACCCAAAAGATGGCAATCTCCACTATAACGCCATATATAGCTTCGCAATGAGCTCTTTCATGTCTTCATGGCCTCTCGCATAATACAGGTGGAACCACATACTGTTTCACTGCAAGGATTTGGGCATTTTATGGTATTTATATGGTCTATAAGCATGAAGACCATGGAAAAATGTGGTGGATTTGTTTTATACAATAACGCTGAAAATTTACCGGCTAATTAAACGTTCCACGCGTGTGAGTTCCTCAGACTGGTTGCAAATGTTCCAGTTGACATTTCTGCTCTAAATTTACATTGGTTACAAATTAGAATTAACACTCGAATTAGAAACAAGACTAATTAGTAATAATTCTTACATCTAACGCCATGTAATAACTACAAAGATCCACAAACATAAGTCGCTTCATTAAAAAGAAAAAAACAGCTTCAATTATACATGGTGGGAATAATTTGAAGGGAAGCCCGGAATACACACGAGTCCACTGCATCAACCAGTGCAAGGATATCAAGAATATGAATATTGATAAATAATAAAAATATCAACTCAAAGAAAACGTAATTATGTGTATAAAATACAATGCAGACGCTATTTCACTTCTCTATTTTGGGGTACATTCCTAACAAAACGCAAACTCGAGGCTGTTACATGACTTGTCACGTGATTTATATTACATTTTTTGAAACAAGCAATTTGCCTGAGAGCCATGCAATAAATAACCTATGTTTCTGCGCAGTTTAATTTGAACAGTTTGGTCTTCAATAGAGTAAGCCAATTTTCATAGAAACTACCTCATATTGGTTGCTATCAAGCATTTTCTTACTCTGTATTAATAGTGCTTCTCAAAAAAAAACAAAGAGCTTTAATCCCCCCGGATGATACCGATCACCCAATTTTGGGGGTCTGGCTCATGGACTATTGGGAGTGAGGAAAATTAGATTAAAACCGAAATAACCAATCACAGCATCATGTATAGGTCCCTTGGGAGTTGTGCGAACCGGTTTTGACAAGGTTGGGTTAAATTGTGAGGAATCGAGGAAAACAGGTTTTGATGCGGTAGACAAGAAAATTATACATTGCAAAGTGATCACACAATGCCCCAGTCAGTGTCAGTAAAATTTGATGCTTCGAAAACTGTGGGTGCATCCAGTACTGAAGTGATAGAATTGGAGCCATTCACAACAAAATTCTTTGGCTTAAGCAATTCAGTTTGGCAGAGAACACAGCTACCGCTCAAACCCTGCTGGGCAGCAACAGTACACAAAGTTCAAGGTCTGACATTGTCACAAGCAGTTGTTGACATTAGTGAAAGAGTTTTCCAGGCTGGCATGGCATATGTTGCCCTAAGCAGAGTAAAATCACTTGAAGGTCTATCATTGACTGCACTCTGTGAAAAGAGAATATTTGCCTCAGATATAGTGAAAGAATACTACAGCCTACAGTTATAAGACAAACATTATTAAGACTCAAGACCCAATATTTTATTAATTAATGCAAAATTCATATTAAATATTACTGCTTTGTTTAATCAATAATTATTATATCTAGCTCTCCAATCAAGAACAAATTAGTATTAATGTCTTAATTTACATGAACAGCCGGTTCCATGAGTTTAAATAATTTATTAATGTATCTTTGTCTTCAATTGACAGGCCTAATACACACAAAAAAGGAGTTCCAAAGGTAAAATTTTATTTGACCCTACATTATTTGCATGTATAAACATCTACAACATACCGTAATTATGTGTCAACAAAACATTGTTAGTATAATATTTACTGGAATCCTGAACTGTCATGGTACAATGATCATTGTTAAAAAAAAAAAGCTGAAAGCAACACTGTATCAGTACAAAAGATAACCAAGAGCAAAATACAGCACACTCACTTTACTGTCACTGTTTCAGTTCCAAAAGTATATACATTGTAGTGTAACATCAATTAAATTATGTCAGGGCAGGCACATGCACATGTACTGATTTTCTTGTTCAACTGATGATAAATAAAATACAAACATGTCAGTGTTACTTTCATTGGTGAAATACATTACAAAAACCATTTTGCTAACCGGCATTTGTTAACTTGATAATTATAAAGGCATCAACAAGTGGAATTGTCAGTAAAGGTAAGGAACAACTATTGTTGCATCTACATAATCTCATATCCAGATCTTCTCAACCATCGTCGAGAACATCTGGTAAAAGCCATTTTTGCTCGCATCAATCTGACACAATAAGCGACTGCACATGCTCGGCAATTTAAGTGGATGGTAAGCTCACTTGGTTGTTATAAACAGGTCATGAACTACCTTTCCTATTCAGGGAAAGACCAATAATACCATGTCAAGGTAGAATTGGGGAAAAAAGTAGTCGCCACACATTTTGCTCATAAATTCAAAACCTCAACCCAGCTATCAACGATGGTGCATAAAGAGCATGTGCTGTGTTTGACACACTCAAGCTACATGTAACTGTACATTTCAGATAAATTTGCAAAAGAAAGTATTTTAAAGAGTATTTAAAAACTGCTTTATTTTCTGTCATCTCATGTATGCATGCACATAAAATACAAAATATTTTATTATCCGTGAGCAAATGGTGACACAGTTCATTAACCAATCAGATTGGCAAACTGAGCGGACTTGACCAGATGTTTCCTACAAAGTGAGTAATGATCTGGGTACGAGATTAACATCTACACCAACATCATAGTATGGTTATTATTTGTAGTGTCTAACCTACCGTTGAATTGGTTATGTATACTTGCATGATGCTAAATGTAAATGTATGCCTGTTAACACTGTTTTGATGTATCATGCATAGTTAATTTTGCCAAATGATACATGCATTTCACATGTTGCACTTCAAAATCAGTTTCAGACTTGTCAAAATGATTTTACAACTTAATTCATTTATATTTTTCTTAGTTAAAAAAATAGGAAAAAAATATTTTCAGCTACATACAATGGCTAGGAGTCCATGTAATGCCAATTAAATAGCTATCAAAATTTCCAAAAATGAAATCTGCTACTTTTTTGTATGTTCTAGACTTTTAATTTTCTAATTTGCATTAAATTAATCTTTTATTGTTCTATGTCAACAGGTACCCAACAGATGCCACCTGACACCACTGATACCATGAGTAAGTATTTAATTGCCATGCAATAAATAATTTACTCAGGCTGTACTTTTGTGATCTCTTCAATTAAAGTAACATTTTTGCATTTCTCAACAGAGACATATTCAGTGGATATTAGCCAATCAACTCCAAGCAACAGCAAATCATGTAAGTCAAAAGCATAGTATGACCTACTGTTAATTTTCATAAACTTGGGTGCACCACCTGTACATTCGTTTACTAGTGTACAAGGAATCAAATTAAATCATCCGCAACATGTTCTACTAAAATGCCTATCTCTTCCAGTATCTCATGCACATATACTAAAACCAGGGCATCTGACAGGATGCGGTGGTGCGGATCCGCATAATTCGCTGACTTCCGCATCTTCCGCATCTTGAGAACATTTTCCGCATAAAACAGAGAAATTTGTTTCATATTAATGATTAAGCAGCTGTTTACCATCCTCACAAACATAAATTTCGAAGAAATTGATTATTTTGACACAGTTTTTCTCCTAAAATAGCGACGAAAACACGGCACTTCGATCGTAAGCAATTTTTAACCTCCAGGCGTTCCACGCGTCTTTTCGGGATGGGCCTGGACACCAGTTCTTTCGCTTCTTTCGCTCGTTCGGTCTATCGAAAATTTTTCTGTGGTTACCTATAGTATATGGATAAATTTGTGATCAAAGAGACCAAGAAGAAGGATCCCCTCTTCGCTGTACACTTGCCACAAGTTGACCTCACGGGCTAGATGAGCGACGAATTAAGTGAAGCGAGCTTGAGGCCGCAAACTGGCCTGTGAGCTGTGTGAGCGACGTGCCATAATGAAGACGAAGGATTTTGTTGAAAGTCTAATAGCAGCAAAGGATTGAGTGAACCAGTATCCTGGAGTTTTCTATGTAGATAATGGATTGTTATTTTGTTGAACGTGCAATGTTGTAGTAGATCACGTAGCACCTTGAATTGTATTGTTTATGCATAAGAAGAAAATCAACTTCAGCCAACAAAACAGTTGTTAACGGTTGTGTTATTTTCATTGAACATCACATAATTGATAAGATAATTTCATAACATGTACCAAATACAGATGAAAACAACTGTAAAAGCCCAAATACCATTATAAGCTTAATTTTTTTGTTTAAAATGAGCCTGCGAGCAGACTCTCGCCTTTGGGTGCAGCTCGATTTCGGCTGCATGAAAAGATGTGATTTTTGGTGAGCGAAGCGAGCTGAAAATTTTCCGCATAATCCAACGTGTTTTCCGCATAATCAACACTTTATTCCGCATAATGTTCCTGAAAATTTCCGCATAATTTGTTGTTTTTTTCCGCACCCTATCAGATGCCCTGTAAAACTATTTCTGTATTGCAATTTTAGGCCTCAGTGAAATCAAGGAAAATGAACCATCCCCACCGTTGCTGCTTTTGCTACTGAAAGCAGAACTGAAAGATACACCTGCCACCAAACTCCTTGAAATAATTGCCACTGATGGACAAGCAAAGGCAAAGTTGCTTGCCTGAAGGACCATTGCCCACCTTTTCCACACTAAAATTAAAGAAAAAGAAACATATTTGTTTGAAAATGCAATGGTAAAATCTACCCCAACAAGATATTTGAAAGCAGATATGATACCATTTGATATAACTTTAAATTCTGGAGCCTCTGTTTCACCTAAGAAAGCAAACATCCAAATACCTGAGCCAAACTTTGCAAAAGCTGATGCTTTGCAATCAATGATTAATCGCAGAACTAATCTCAGGGCTATAATAATTGATTATGATGAATCTGTGTCACATGTCACACTGCAAAGTGGATCAGTTGCAAATAAAAGAGAGTTTGGGGCATGAGGAGTTATCAATAGTGGCAGAACATTAGGTTTAAATATTTCATTGCCTCCGAATTATGGGACCCCCTGCAAAAATGGCCTTTTTTCAATAATTTATGCATTATTAATTACCTGATTTTGATTGACCATTTCCACAAGATACAAAGGCTTTCTGAAAATAAAACTTACCCGATCATATTCTATGGTTGTTAGACTTAAAAGCACAATAATTGATTTAAATCGCCGGATTGAATTTCTTCTCTTAAGAAAGTAAGTAAGTTAGTAAGTAAGTAACTCTTTAGTAAGGTACACATTTCTTATTGTTGGTAATAGAATTTAATTAATGCAAGATAACTACAATCAGCAACACCTTATATACATTCAATATTTTACTCATGCTGAGGTACTTTATACGCCTGACTTAGCGATTTCTGCGTATTTCATCAAAATTCACTTAAACACAAAAGCCATTTATTTGTCTTAACTTAACACAAAAGAGCGGAACGCAATAGCTAAAATACACATCCCTCTATTGATAACGATTGATATATGAGCAAAAAACGCACCAAAGATATATTTTGGGACCATATTTTAGAGCTAAATCATATGGCAATGTCGTGACATAGATGGGAGATTTTCTTCACAAGCTCTATTAATCCAATTTTAAGGTGCACCAAAGAATGGCAACAAGAAAGAAGTGCTAGATTCATGTCACTTAGATTCTTTGGTGTGACGATTTCTCTGCGATGAGTTTGCTGCTCTTTTGAATTGCCCACTTCCATGTCATATGTTCTGTTGCTTCGAGGCGCGTTTTACTTAAGCAACCATTGTCGTTCATTCTTCGTCAAAGATAAAAATAGTTAATCAATAAATTATTCAAATAACAGTTCAAAATCCATGGAAAGCCACTACTGCCACCAAAACTGGTTTGTATACAATCCAACTGTCAACAAAAATCCGTCTTTTTGGACGATAGAACTTTGAGCCTGCCATGTTGGTCAGCGGATGGCCATCGCGTTATGCGCGATCTCACGTGCCTTTGAGTTTTGGTTTTCGTCTGAGTGGATGGTTTACGTTTGCTTTAAGTCTAACAATCACAAAATGTCGTCCAGTGAATTTTATTTTCAGAAGGGTGTTTTTATCTTGTGGAAATAGTCAATAAAAATCAGCTAATTAATAATTATAAATTAGTGATAAAAGGCCATTTTTTCGGGGGGGGGGGGGGGGGGGTCCCATATTTTGAACAAATAAAAATATTTTAACGTACTGTTTGGTCACGATTGATAACTCATCATGCCCCAAATTTGTGCCACGTTTCAGCAAAAATGGTGACTTGAGCTGTATGAGCTGTTTTTTTTTTTCATTATAATGTACGTCAGAATCGTATTAAAGCTGCCCATTGACAGAAGTTGTGTTAGATTTTTTGTGGAGTTTCGTCACTGCATGTTTTTTTTTTTTTTGTATTACTTGCGTCCTTGCTTTGCATAACTTACATGCACGATGACAAAACGCCAACGTGGAAATCACGAAAATCGATTTTCATGGCCATGCCATCTGGGATTGGAACTTGGTAATTACAGTCCATATTGCTGGGGTAGTTGTTTGGATAGCCAGGACTTGTGAGTGTATTGCCTGTCACTGAGCCACATCCTGTTAAAAAGAAAGCACACTTTTTTAAACACTAATAAAGAATGTGAAACACATTTCGAGGCATAAGAGCGGGCTTCCATAAATACCGCCGGAGGAGTGCAATTTGAAAATTAGAAAAAATTCGAAAATTCTCATACTTGGCCAGAATGTAGGTCTAGTGGAACTATTAATGAACTATTTTTACCCAAACGGCTACGATAAGAATTGAAATCTCTAACAAGGGGTACATACAACACATGACTTTACCAAAAATGAACAAGATGGCACAGTCAAACAATTACTACATCATTGAAGAGAAGACATACTGCTTAACAATTTAAATGGCTAAATGAACAATTATTGCACTTTGGTTCGTCATCTATGGTTCGTCATATACGCAAGTGCTTCGAAGTTCAGTTTCTGGTCTGGGCCATCGCTTGGAAGATGTGTCACGCAATTTCGAATGTAGGGATTTTTTAGCTCAGTAACACTTGCGTACATCGCTCTCAAAATTCCTTGTTTAAGTAGCCCAAAAATATTTTTACAATTACTTTAAGAAGAAACGTTGCTTTTTCGTTGGGTTATATTTTCATAACACTAGCTGAAGAATCAAAGTGCGATTTTTAACTGTCAATTTTGACGTTTTATTGATGGGAATACCGTTGCACGAACAACTTCGCGCGATCAAATTTTTGTTGTTTGAGTAGCCCAAAGTTTTTATTGCATATATTGGAAGATAAAATGTTACTCTTTCGTTAGGATATATTTTTATAGCACTGGCTCATGTGCCAAGTTCAGTTTTTTTCGCGCTCAATTAATTTTGCCATTTTTTACCGAAAATTAGCTGAAAAATTAAAAATCTTGAAAATATTATGTTTTTTGTCAAATTGTTTATTCAGCCATTTAAATTGTTAAGCAGTATGTCTTCTTTTGATTGGTGTATTTTTGGTAAATAAGTCACGTGTTGTATGAGCCCCTTGCTAGAGCTTTCAAATCGTCATCGTCACCGTTCCTTTTTTTTGTTTGTTTGTTTTTATTTTTGTTTTTTATAAATAGTTCCACTAGACCAAAATTGTACCATGCATGATGCAACTTTGTAAATCGTTTGGTATAAACTGAGTGCTCTTATTCTTGAAAACGATTTACATCAGCAATTTACGTCGGCGATTTACGTCGGCGATTTACGCCGGAGACGAAGAATAAACGTGTGAAGTCCAAGTTCTTGTGTCCTGCTCCAGCTGTTTCAATCATTTTAAGCATTTTATACGAGGTTTTACAAAACCCTTCCTGAGAACACTTTAGAATTTAATGGCAATGCTACTTAGGGGGAATAGGGGAATAAGGGGAATAAGTCAAAGTAAGATGTTTACAAAACTCCATCTCAATGTTAATTGTGCCCACTGGTACGTAGGGCAGCAGTATATAAAACGATACCGTACAATGAGTAGACTTAAGTAATCGATTTTTGCATTTATCGCTCCAACTTTCAACGAAATCCGCCTTAAATGGCCAAAACGTTGTTATTAATGTTAGCATTTAGTATGCAATGACGAAAACTGCAGCTGCCCCACCCATTAGAATTAGACGCGTAATTTTGTTACAGTATTTAACATATTATGGCTGACCTTACAGAAGAATATAGTTACACGCTTACACCACTTGGAAAATACCACACCCAGCTAGGGAAATAATCGCGGATTTTGTTCATGGCAAAAATAGCATATTCGTCTTATCGCGCAACACACTTACAATAGAACGCATAACTATTGAGACAGATATCGTGCCACCACCTCCCTTCCCCACTGCACTTTCAGTGTTCGTTTGCATAACCAGAATTGAAAGACGTGCGAAGTTTCTAAGTAGACTGATTACTATCGTAAAGTAAACTACCAGATTTTGTGTTTATACTATACTTGTTTCTCTTCTAAGCGAGAATTGTATACAGAAAAAAAAAAAAAAAAATGAAATGTTCATGGAATAACATTAGTTAAATTGGCGTTAAGAATGTTATACTGAAATAAAATATAATAACTGAGTTCACCTTGTATCGCAAGTGAGCCATTCTTGTCACTCCCAATTGAAGCTAACAGTAAGAAAAAAATGTTTATGATGGAGAAGGGCTTCTCGTCTTTGATCGCCCACCTGTTTGACCCTTCAAAACGAAACATCGCGAACGGTCCTAAGGAAATAGATTACGAAAATCAATACATATCAATAGACGAAAATACGAAAATCAATAGACGAAGATTTATTATTCACTTCTATTTTCACAATGGAATTTTGAATACACAACTTTAACAAGATTTACTGAACGATGTCAGTGTAACGCTATAGATTATGTCTTAAGATTTGCTCGTTTTAATGAAACAGCAAACAAGTTATAATATAATGCAGAATTTTAGTAAGACGTCTTAACTTTAACTTGTTCGCATATAAGAAAAATATACTTTCTTACAGATCTTTTATAGCATCATTTGACTAAGGATCGAGTTTCGCTTTGGTAGTACTAGTCGGGCATAAAACAGTCAAAGAATAATTTATGCACTTTCCAATTAACTTCGCGTCATAACCAGTTGTGCGAAGAGTGTTAATTAACAACGGTGAAAAGGTGTTGAATCATATTGGGATTCCAGCTGTGAAACATATTCTATCTAGATTCGAAACATAAAACTGGCGGTGGTGATGCTGAGCAAAGTTGTCAGTTAGGAGGAAAAACCTGCGTTTAAGTCAGCCTGGGTCACCATTAAAGATGAATCGATACTGGTTCCGCTCTTAAATTACTTTTCTTAGCTATGATGTTACAACAGGATGGAGTCGTTTAACTCGCGAAATTTCGAGTTGTTTAACTTGCAAAGAATAATAAACAAAACTATTTTAAAAATAAGTATTGATATCCAGAGTAATTTTGACGACTGATCACCGGGACATCGGCTTTCAATTATAGACCACATTGTACGAGGTCAAAGTTCTTGATCATTTACAAATCCCCGTTCTTGTGATGGGGTAAGATACGAGTAAAAATCACGAATTTTGTTCAGGATTTTCTGATATCAGTTACTCAACGTGTCTGAAAATTGTTTACGTGTTGTCGCCGAGAAATTGGAGTAATTTAACGTTTCGGTTTCACACGATCGGATATAAACATAGAATTTTCTTGCAGAGTTGCTATGGGATAATTTGAGTAAGGCTCAAGTCCCACTTTGATAGTTTCACTCTGGCAAATCATTATGCGTGCTCTTTCAATTAACTTGTTCATCACCAGTTTTTCCAAGAATGTTAATTAACTCAGTTGAATAGGTGTTGAATTTTATTGAGATTCCAGATGCTAAATGATAAAATTCGATCCTAAAGTTCATCCCAGTCATTTAGAAGGAAAAGTTTGCGTTCAAGAAGTCAACCTGAACAGGAAAAGGTTCTTAGATTTTGATTTTCTTTCCTATGATACAAGAATGGAGTCATTTATCTTACTCAAACCTCCTGTTTAGTTGAGTTCTTTAACTTGCTCAGAACAATTGAAAAAAAAAAAAAAAAAAAAAACTGTCAGAGTATTGATTTCCACAGTCACATAAACGACTGGTCGCCGGGACCCTGGTTTCCAGTTATACTTAAAGAAAAAAATATATATATCACGTATGAAGCCCCGATGTTGTGGTGGGGTAAAATACTAAAATAAAAACCTGGCTTATTTACATGTAATTTTCATTAGGACTTTCGGATGACAGCTTGACGTTAAATAAAATGTGTGAAAGGTTATCCCTTTTTTATTGAAATAATATGAGAGGATTCGGGATGAATTACAAATTTAATCCGTGAAACGCGTGTTTTTTTTTTTTTTACTTGCTCGGATATAAACAAAGAAATTTTTCTGCAGAATTGCTATGGCATAATTTTTACTTAGGCTCATGTCTCGCTTTGATAGTTTCCCTCTGGCATAAAATAAGCAAATGATAATTTTGTGTTCTTTCAATTAACTTTGCCATCATAGGTGTTGAATTGTATTCGGATTCCAGATGTTAAATTATACAATTAGGACAAGACTCGATCCCGAAAGCAGGCGATGATAAAACTGTAGCAAGGCTGTCATTTAGGAGGAAAAGCTTGCGTTCAAGCCGACCTTAGCGGTTATCGTTTAAACAGGAAGAGGTAATTCTGTCTGCGCTCCTAATTTTTGATTTTCTTTGCTGTGATGCAAGGTTGGAGTTACTTATCTTACGCAAAACTCCCGTTAAGTTGTTTAACTTGCTAAGAACCATTGAACAAAACTGTCATAGTATTGATTTCCACAGTCATATGGACGAGTGTTCGCAGATAAACTGGTTTCCAATTATACTATAAAAAAAATATCCTTTATGTAGTCCCGACGTAGTACGTGAAATAATAGGAAATAATTCGGAATAAATGGCAAATTTAATCCATGAAACGCTTTCTTTAACTTGCGCGGATATAAACAGAGATGATATTCTTACAGAATTTCTATAGCATGAAGCACAAACAATGACGTTCTGTTTATTTACCTTAAAAAAAATAATGGGATATTTCCATGGAATACTTTAAATTCGTGTGACCTTTCAACAGCTCTTTCTACCTGTATCCTCAATTTTGCAACTGAACTTGGTTCTTTGTGCGCCTTTCTCGAAAACTATTTGCAGCTAAATTTGAAGTGCCCCTTGAGGTAAGGGGAATAGAGATTTTTTTTTTTTAATTCAGGTAGGCTCTGCGCATATATTTCAAAAAGACAATGGTACTCCTTTCCCTAAACTGCAGAACGATTACTACATCTCTTCTTAATTTCTTAATTGCAATGTTTGAGTTCCCCAGCAGTTTTTGTAGTACGATATTTGTGGTCAATGGTATATGAGCTAATATGCAATAGACTGATTCAGGAAAAAAAAAAACAAAAAAAACGGAAGTTGCATGGAAGCGAGGCCTAAGGGCCCTCGCCGGCCGGCCAGAAATTATAGAGTTCCCATAAGTGTGTAGGGAATTTCGAGTCGGAAAACAGTATTCCCTATATGTTCAAAAGTATAAAAAAGAAGAAATTTAAGGTCTAGTAATCGACAGGTGAAATTCTAACAGCTTAGCGGATAGATTTTGGTGGCGACTTCTTTGATCTCCAATGATTATTCCCTCGCCTGCAAAGGCTTAATTTAATCCGTTCTTTGGTAGCTTACAGTCAATTTTGGATTTTGTTGATCAGTAAAATGAAATCGCTTTTTAATTGACAAGAACTTTTAAGAAACAGATTTTGCTTTTGGAAGCCCTTTGGTTTTGGATCGGAATGGAAATTTCTGGTATCGAAAGAGAACCTCGGGTACACAAATAATAATAAGACAGATTCATTTTTTTCAGTATAATGTTTATTTTGTGATTAGCATTAACTGTTTCAGGTGTGAATTGGATTTTATATGTATTTCAGTACCAAGAAAAAAATTAATTCTGGTTAATATCGATAAAATGAAGCCGCCTTTCTTATCAAAAGAATTATTTAATAAAGAAGCAGAGCGGTTTGTTTCGACAGAGAAGCTCGCAGAAACATGTCTGGTCATCATTTTCAAGTTTCTACATTCTGTTGCTGTTAAAGTAATGTGGGTATCTTTCCCTCCCTGCAATTGTGATCAAAAGACAGGATGACTTTTAAAGTTGATTTTTCACACATAAACACAGCTCTACAGTATGAAAAGGTTAATGTACACGTCGTCGTTTTCGACGCAAATGGGTGAGTTGCGTGTACACGGTAGCTTAAGTGTTTATAGTCATCGATCCCTTTTTATCACACAAATTCTAGATATATGAAAATGTACCTGAGTGTGTTTAAAGCAGACTCAGCGATTTTCGATTCTTCAGGAATTGTTATTACCGGTAAATTTTTTGCCGTTCAAATTAGATTCAGTTTAAAAATGAAGCAATTCGATGACTGTGAAAAATTAAAAATTCTACTGAAAACAAATGTGACATATTTAAAGCTGACTGAGTGCTTTTCAATTATTGAGGAATACAACAAAGCGAGACATGTATGTTATGCGTGCTTCTCTGTCAAAACAAACCAGCAGAATTTAGTAGAAACTTGGAAATATTTACGTGACATTTGTTAACGCGAGTTTCTCTTCGATTCTCTGTCGATAACTGAATTTTTTCATTCAGATTGGAAACTAAAGGGTCTCTTAAAGTAAAATATGTTTCTTAAAAGTTCTTGTGAATCATAAGATGGTTCCTTTTTATTGATCAACTAAATCCAAACTTGAGTGTAGGTTTATACCAGAGAAAGGCTTAAATTCAGGTTATACTAAATCTATCGAAACTTAAGAGAAGTCGACAACAAATCTTGCCTGCTAGACCTTAAATTTCATTCCTTTCATACTTTTGAACTTAAAAGGATCAAGATTCGTGGCTAATGGGTGAATAAAATGCTGTTTTCCGACTCGAGATGGCCCACGCACTTATAAAATCTTTATAATTTATGACCAGCGAGGGTACTTATGCCTCGCTTCCATGGTCCGTATTGCTGGCTCACGACAAGAGCATTTTCAAAATGGCGACGATGGCGACAAGAAATGGGAATCTTTTCGGTATATTTGCACGTTTCTAAATATTTACGTTATTAAGTTCTGAAGACTTTCGACGTTTGGCAAAATAATATTGCTGTTTCACTGAAGCGTGACCCAAGGGAGTGCACGGCTTTCCCACAGACCTCACCGTTCTATATATGAGCAGTCTGCCTGATAATTCAGCCCGTTTCAGTGAAGTTTAGGTATCGGTTCTCTTGCTAGGAGATTTCGCCCCACCCTCCTTCCCGCAGTGATGGAGCATATCCTCTCATGGTCTACTGACTTGCAAAACCTCTGGTCGATTCTCAAAAAAAATTCATCTACGCCATCTGGCTTTGTGTGTGGGTGTACCTGGTGACAACATGCTACTAATCATGCTTAAATTATTTCAGGGTAGGACTTTAAGGCTCTTTCTTGTACTTGCGATTGAAAAGTGTAAGTCATGACGATTACTTTATACGAGTCAAACATAAGATGTTTCCGCGTTAAAAAGGAACGAAAAAAAAAAAACGGTTAGTGAATACATCATCCGCTTATAACCTTTTTTATGGAAAATCTGTATATCAATGAACCAATGTTTGTAAGTTATGGTCTTGGGTTTATATTTCCTTTCGTGTCTAAGTGAGCATTTGCTTATTGGGCACTTATTTCATCGTTATTTTTTGGGGGGGATGCCAAGGGCATCCCCTAGTTGTTTTCAGGGTGCGTGTGTAATTCCCTCGTAGTCCATGAGCCAGTAGGGTGGTCGCTATCATCTGGGGGGATTAATCTAAATGGTGATTTTTAGAAAGGTAGAGTAGCAACTAGTCAGAAAATACCTGATAGCAATTGATCGGTGGTAGTTTGTGGATTTGGGCGCCTTTGAAAGTTTTCTCTTAGCATGGAAACGAGGCTAAAGAAGAATTGTTGTAATAGCGCCCAGTTAACAACACAAAAAAGTCCTAAAAGCTTCACATCATCGTATATCCTATTCTAGAAGCTCAATTTTACCTTATTTGCTTCTTTCAAAAATTACGTGCTATGTCACATGCGCATTAAAAGGTATTGATTTTCCAATAAAATTGAGGACGACAGTATGGAGCCCAGTTCTCGGACACTTTATATTCAAAAAAGTATTTTTACCCAAAGATAGACTGGTTCCTGTACTTTCGTTATCTTAGGTGTTGCCCTCCCACTAACTGTAGGACGTTTTAACTGTAACACGTTGGGTTGAAGCGAAGCAAGATGAATTTGTTTTTCCGAAAACTTGTTTGAACTCTTTTAACCTTTTCACTGCACTCAGGTGCGTAACGATTGTTAAAACCTTTCTTTTCTAAAATAAGCCCCTTAAACAAAATTTGTGATCGTAATAACAAAAATAAGTTTTAAAAGTAATTAAATATACTAAAGAAGTACTTGAACCTTCTTCAATATATAGATTTGCGCACACTCTTTTTGTGGAAGGGAACTGGGTCCACTGGCCAAAAACGGGAACCGCAAACGAAGCTACCATCTTCGTTATTGCCCGGACAGGAAAAAAAGTGTTGATTACACATATTAACTGAATGCTGAAGCTAGTTGTGGGCATGCACAGTTTCAAGTTCCTGTGGTTCTTCTGAGGTACCTGCTTTTTATTTTCCGCATAACTATCCAGCTACTCCAATTCGCTAAGCTGCCGTTAGCTAGGCCAACGCATATAGCAGATCATTTATTTTCTACTGTCGATACATGACAGAGGTCCAAGGGGCTCCGTATTGTAGTCCGATGGTCGGAGCTCCCTTTTTAGCACACAGTAGTTGCTATTTCGTATCACTGACTGTTGTTATGGTGGTTTTTAGAGATCAGACATTGCGGGTTAAGGCCTTTAACCTTTTCATAAACTCTAGTGAGAGTTCCCACATCCTGCCTAGCCTGGTGAAGGTTTCACGACACTCTTCTTCACTTGTCGCAGTACCTTTACTATCCTGAGAAGGCACAAGCAATTTATGCGCGGATTTTAACACGGCCTTGCAGGTGTCCCGAATAAAAACGTTAGCAACTCTGACAATTGAGTCCAACGAACCTTGTGTGGTTTCTGGTACGTTCCACATTTAATGAACAGCGATGTCGCAATATAGGCGACAAATGCAACTGAGATATAGTGAGATCATCCTTGTCTTCATATCATGAAGGTGCTATATGCCCGTATTTGCCTGTGTGAAATGCATGTAGAAATAAAGTACCATCTGTCACTTTCTTACATTGAAGTCAGTTACCTCTTTACTGGCTCTGTTTCGTCTAGCTTCTGCCCTCTTATCTTCTATTCACCCGGACAATAAGACTGATGACACATTCTTTATTGTTGTCGTTTGTTGGGAATCTTTGTTCATATCTGACTAACGATCTGAGTTTTGCTGATGCCACCCAACTGATGCTGTTTTGCTCTGCTTGTAGAAATCTCTCCTCATTCTTTATTGTCATCCTTTAATAATATAATAATTAATATTTATATAGCGCTTATACATTGCTGTTCTAAGCGCTTTATAACAATAAAAATCCTTTCCTTGGTATGTGTAAAATACTATATATGTATCTTGCCCTGTGCATCTTCCCTCAGCATTTTATTCACGACTTTAACACCTCCAAAAGACACGAATTCGCTCCTTCAATTCCGAAGCAGAACTACTGGAAACTCGTTCAGCGGCCATTTACACATTTATTCCCTAGCAAAGTTGCGAAAGCAGCCATGTTAGTCTTGCGAAGGTAACCAAAAGGGATAGGCAAGGTATCACAAAAGCGGCTCCCAGTGGAAGCAAGAAAATATTCCCTATCTAAGATTTTATCCTTGTGCAATTAGTTCATTAGATAATTCAACCAAATAGAGACCAAATAGGCTTGGGTATAACTTGTTTTACAAAAAGCGACCTGCTTCGTCTGAATCAGTCAAGTGAAGTATCTTTATTTGATTTTCAAGAGACCATGGACTTTCTTAACTTACGGGACTTAACTTCTCCATGCCTTCCTCTTTAAATGCTTTGTAATATTTCTCACCAATACCATATGCTGTTATCAGCCTTTTGTGCGAAGGTCTTTGAGATCCTAACAAGATCCTGGTTTGCAGAGAAGGAATTGAAACAGTTTTTGGTCAGCTCTACCGCCATCACAGAAATGGTTGCTGATAATTTTGAGACAAGATCGCTGGAGGTGTGTTTGTTATAATTCATGCATGTTCTGCTTCACTGTACCGCGCCTCTCACCTGCGCATAGTAAAGAGCAAGGTTGCTAGAGTTGTTATTCTTGCTGTGTACGCCTGGAATCATCGATCGTATGACACCGAGTGATAGTTCTATGTTGCCCTCTTAAAACACAAGCAAAAGACCGAGAGCCACGCCCTTAGCTACATCCACATTTTCACACCCAAAAGATGGCAATCTCCACTATAACGCCATATATAGCTTCGCAATGAGCTCTTTCATGTCTTCATGGCCTCTCGCATAATACAGGTGGAACCACATACTGTTTCACTGCAAGGATTTGGGCATTTTATGGTATTTATATGGTCTATAAGCATGAAGACCATGGAAAAATGTGGTGGATTTGTTTTATACAATAACGCTGAAAATTTACCGGCTAATTAAACGTTCCACGCGTGTGAGTTCCTCAGACTGGTTGCAAATGTTCCAGTTGACATTTCTGCTCTAAATTTACATTGGTTACAAATTAGAATTAACACTCGAATTAGAAACAAGACTAATTAGTAATAATTCTTACATCTAACGCCATGTAATAACTACAAAGATCCACAAACATAAGTCGCTTCATGAAAAAGAAAAAAACAGCTTCAATTATACATGGTGGGAATAATTTGAAGGGAAGCCCGGAATACACACGAGTCCACTGCATCAACCAGTGCAAGGATATCAAGAATATGAATATTGATAAATAATAAAAATATCAACTCAAAGAAAACGTAATTATGTGTATAAAATACAATGCAGACGCTATTTCACTTCTCTATTTTGGGGTACATTCCTAACAAAACGCAAACTCGAGGCTGTTACATGACTTGTCACGTGATTTATATTACATTTTTTGAAACAAGCAATTTGCCTGAGAGCCATGCAATAAATAACCTATGTTTCTGCGCAGTTTAATTTGAACAGTTTGGTCTTCAATAGAGTAAGCCAATTTTCATAGAAACTACCTCATATTGGTTGCTATCAAGCATTTTCTTACTCTGTATTAATAGTGCTTCTCAAAAAAAAACAAAGAGCTTTAATCCCCCCGGATGATACCGATCACCCAATTTTGGGGGTCTGGCTCATGGACTATTGGGAGTGAGGAAAATTAGATTAAAACCGAAATAACCAATCACAGCATCATGTATAGGTCCCTTGGGAGTTGTGCGAACCGGTTTTGACAAGGTTGGGTTAAATTGTGAGGAATCGAGGAAAACAGGTTTTGATGCGGTAGACAAGAAAATTATACATTGCAAAGTGATCACACAATGCCCCAGTCAGTGTCAGTAAAATTTGATGCTTCGAAAACTGTGGGTGCATCCAGTACTGAAGTGATAGAATTGGAGCCATTCACAACAAAATTCTTTGGCTTAAGCAATTCAGTTTGGCAGAGAACACAGCTACCGCTCAAACCCTGCTGGGCAGCAACAGTACACAAAGTTCAAGGTCTGACATTGTCACAAGCAGTTGTTGACATTAGTGAAAGAGTTTTCCAGGCTGGCATGGCATATGTTGCCCTAAGCAGAGTAAAATCACTTGAAGGTCTATCATTGACTGCACTCTGTGAAAAGAGAATATTTGCCTCAGATATAGTGAAAGAATACTACAGCCTACAGTTATAAGACAAACATTATTAAGACTCAAGACCCAATATTTTATTAATTAATGCAAAATTCATATTAAATATTACTGCTTTGTTTAATCAATAATTATTATATCTAGCTCTCCAATCAAGAACAAATTAGTATTAATGTCTTAATTTACATGAACAGCCGGTTCCATGAGTTTAAATAATTTATTAATGTATCTTTGTCTTCAATTGACAGGCCTAATACACACAAAAAAGGAGTTCCAAAGGTAAAATTTTATTTGACCCTACATTATTTGCATGTATAAACATCTACAACATACCGTAATTATGTGTCAACAAAACATTGTTAGTATAATATTTACTGGAATCCTGAACTGTCATGGTACAATGATCATTGTTAAAAAAAAAAAGCTGAAAGCAACACTGTATCAGTACAAAAGATAACCAAGAGCAAAATACAGCACACTCACTTTACTGTCACTGTTTCAGTTCCAAAAGTATATACATTGTAGTGTAACATCAATTAAATTATGTCAGGGCAGGCACATGCACATGTACTGATTTTCTTGTTCAACTGATGATAAATAAAATACAAACATGTCAGTGTTACTTTCATTGGTGAAATACATTACAAAAACCATTTTGCTAACCGGCATTTGTTAACTTGATAATTATAAAGGCATCAACAAGTGGAATTGTCAGTAAAGGTAAGGAACAACTATTGTTGCATCTACATAATCTCATATCCAGATCTTCTCAACCATCGTCGAGAACATCTGGTAAAAGCCATTTTTGCTCGCATCAATCTGACACAATAAGCGACTGCACATGCTCGGCAATTTAAGTGGATGGTAAGCTCACTTGGTTGTTATAAACAGGTCATGAACTACCTTTCCTATTCAGGGAAAGACCAATAATACCATGTCAAGGTAGAATTGGGGAAAAAAGTAGTCGCCACACATTTTGCTCATAAATTCAAAACCTCAACCCAGCTATCAACGATGGTGCATAAAGAGCATGTGCTGTGTTTGACACACTCAAGCTACATGTAACTGTACATTTCAGATAAATTTGCAAAAGAAAGTATTTTAAAGAGTATTTAAAAACTGCTTTATTTTCTGTCATCTCATGTATGCATGCACATAAAATACAAAATATTTTATTATCCGTGAGCAAATGGTGACACAGTTCATTAACCAATCAGATTGGCAAACTGAGCGGACTTGACCAGATGTTTCCTACAAAGTGAGTAATGATCTGGGTACGAGATTAACATCTACACCAACATCATAGTATGGTTATTATTTGTAGTGTCTAACCTACCGTTGAATTGGTTATGTATACTTGCATGATGCTAAATGTAAATGTATGCCTGTTAACACTGTTTTGATGTATCATGCATAGTTAATTTTGCCAAATGATACATGCATTTCACATGTTGCACTTCAAAATCAGTTTCAGACTTGTCAAAATGATTTTACAACTTAATTCATTTATATTTTTCTTAGTTAAAAAAATAGGAAAAAAATATTTTCAGCTACATACAATGGCTAGGAGTCCATGTAATGCCAATTAAATAGCTATCAAAATTTCCAAAAATGAAATCTGCTACTTTTTTGTATGTTCTAGACTTTTAATTTTCTAATTTGCATTAAATTAATCTTTTATTGTTCTATGTCAACAGGTACCCAACAGATGCCACCTGACACCACTGATACCATGAGTAAGTATTTAATTGCCATGCAATAAATAATTTACTCAGGCTGTACTTTTGTGATCTCTTCAATTAAAGTAACATTTTTGCATTTCTCAACAGAGACATATTCAGTGGATATTAGCCAATCAACTCCAAGCAACAGCAAATCATGTAAGTCAAAAGCATAGTATGACCTACTGTTAATTTTCATAAACTTGGGTGCACCACCTGTACATTCGTTTACTAGTGTACAAGGAATCAAATTAAATCATCCGCAACATGTTCTACTAAAATGCCTATCTCTTCCAGTATCTCATGCACATATACTAAAACCAGGGCATCTGACAGGATGCGGTGGTGCGGATCCGCATAATTCGCTGACTTCCGCATCTTCCGCATCTTGAGAACATTTTCCGCATAAAACAGAGAAATTTGTTTCATATTAATGATTAAGCAGCTGTTTACCATCCTCACAAACATAAATTTCGAAGAAATTGATTATTTTGACACAGTTTTTCTCCTAAAATAGCGACGAAAACACGGCACTTCGATCGTAAGCAATTTTTAACCTCCAGGCGTTCCACGCGTCTTTTCGGGATGGGCCTGGACACCAGTTCTTTCGCTTCTTTCGCTCGTTCGGTCTATCGAAAATTTTTCTGTGGTTACCTATAGTATATGGATAAATTTGTGATCAAAGAGACCAAGAAGAAGGATCCCCTCTTCGCTGTACACTTGCCACAAGTTGACCTCACGGGCTAGATGAGCGACGAATTAAGTGAAGCGAGCTTGAGGCCGCAAACTGGCCTGTGAGCTGTGTGAGCGACGTGCCATAATGAAGACGAAGGATTTTGTTGAAAGTCTAATAGCAGCAAAGGATTGAGTGAACCAGTATCCTGGAGTTTTCTATGTAGATAATGGATTGTTATTTTGTTGAACGTGCAATGTTGTAGTAGATCACGTAGCACCTTGAATTGTATTGTTTATGCATAAGAAGAAAATCAACTTCAGCCAACAAAACAGTTGTTAACGGTTGTGTTATTTTCATTGAACATCACATAATTGATAAGATAATTTCATAACATGTACCAAATACAGATGAAAACAACTGTAAAAGCCCAAATACCATTATAAGCTTAATTTTTTTGTTTAAAATGAGCCTGCGAGCAGACTCTCGCCTTTGGGTGCAGCTCGATTTCGGCTGCATGAAAAGATGTGATTTTTGGTGAGCGAAGCGAGCTGAAAATTTTCCGCATAATCCAACGTGTTTTCCGCATAATCAACACTTTATTCCGCATAATGTTCCTGAAAATTTCCGCATAATTTGTTGTTTTTTTCCGCACCCTATCAGATGCCCTGTAAAACTATTTCTGTATTGCAATTTTAGGCCTCAGTGAAATCAAGGAAAATGAACCATCCCCACCGTTGCTGCTTTTGCTACTGAAAGCAGAACTGAAAGATACACCTGCCACCAAACTCCTTGAAATAATTGCCACTGATGGACAAGCAAAGGCAAAGTTGCTTGCCTGAAGGACCATTGCCCACCTTTTCCACACTAAAATTAAAGAAAAAGAAACATATTTGTTTGAAAATGCAATGGTAAAATCTACCCCAACAAGATATTTGAAAGCAGATATGATACCATTTGATATAACTTTAAATTCTGGAGCCTCTGTTTCACCTAAGAAAGCAAACATCCAAATACCTGAGCCAAACTTTGCAAAAGCTGATGCTTTGCAATCAATGATTAATCGCAGAACTAATCTCAGGGCTATAATAATTGATTATGATGAATCTGTGTCACATGTCACACTGCAAAGTGGATCAGTTGCAAATAAAAGAGAGTTAACTATTGCAGACAACACAGGTTATAAAATACAAGTTACTATATGGGGCGAAACAGCAGACAATTTTAAACCACAACTAGGAAGCAGTCATGATTGAAAATGCTCTAATTAAGTCTTACCAGCAGAATGTAACAGCTTCTGCAGACAAGATAATGTATTGTAATGACTGCCATGGCCGAGACCTTGAATCATGGTATGAAAGACATGGAGATGATGAAATTGATCAGTTGCCTGCAACCCCTAAACGCAACTTAGCAACCACTGAATATCCTATGCTAGATGATGTTTCAATGTTGTCTTCCATTGACAACGGAACCTGTGTTAAAATAAGAGATAAGATCATGTCCATTGAATATACAGAGTACGATGGCTGTAGCATTTGCAAAACTGGTGTTGTTCAGATGGGTAATGATAATTTTTGTCCTAAATGCAGCAAAACCAATAATGTTTATCACGACCATTGCACCAAAGGTTTTATTTACATTGTCATTGTCAAAATTCTCATTTCCCCTTAAGCTGTATCATGACAACGTACCGAATTTGCTCAACTTAAGAGAGTTCATTAAGCTGTCCTATAGTGAGCAGGAAGAGGTCATGCAGTCCGTTTGTGAAACATACACCATTTTAGTGATGAAGAGACAAAATTGGTTGAAACTCCGTCTGCCACTGAGTATGTCGCCCTTGATTTTCAAAAAGACCCATTCTTAAAATTACGCAAGAATTGAAAGTATACATATACTACAGGCCCCAGTTGTTCAAAGGGTGGATAACGCTATCCACCGGATAAATCGCTATCCAGTGGATAAGTGTTGGCAAAACAAACTACACTATCCACTGGATAGTGATTTATCCGGTGGATGGCGTTATTCATCCTTTGAACAACTGGGGCCAGATGGGAAATGTTGAGTTAAAACATGTATACTATTAGACACATAATACTTTGTTCTGTTGCTGAATTATATATATTGAAAAACAACCAAACTAACCAGACGTTCTTTCACTACCTTGCTGCCATGTGAAACTAAATGTAATTCTATACAGGCACTACCAAGCAAAAGTGCATATAATAACCATTATGTAGATGTACCCAAGTTTGTACCTTGTGGCACATTAGTTTGTTATATTTCAAATTTTGTTATGTTCCATAACTTTCTTTGGCAATATTTCTAAGACCAGCTCAATACAGGCCAAATTTGTGTTCACTTCATATTATGGAATTGTTCAGAAACACCAAGTTTACAATAGATTTGACAAGGTCTCATGTTCTTTTTTTCACATTTACATGTAAATGTGTTTAACTGTTTAGTAAGCAAGGTGCCATTTCACTTCACAGTTCAACTCGGTACGCACAATGTACATCATGATGTAAGGTGGCATGTATGATGTTGAATTAATTAGTGTCTTGATGTATTTAATAAAGCAAAGAGACAAAAGGTTCATGTGAAATTTCTTGTTTTTCTTTTTTTTTTTTTTAGGTTGTTGTTATGCTTTTTAATGCCTTTTGATCGACATTTTGATATCATGCCCCCTACACAATACTAACTCGAACCCCCTATACTAGTATCCTTTTGGTTTATTCACCAAAACCGTTATCTTGTACAATAGGGAACGAAACATTTTTCTGGGAATGGCTTAACGTTACAACAAGGAAATGTAGCCAATAAAACTTCTGCAACTTACCCACAAATGACCTTCAAAGACAGCATTCCGTTTTCGACAATCAAGTTTGGCTTTCAGATGATTAAAGGGGCACTGTCACGAGCATAACTTCAAAAATGCAACAGCCCCAAAACATGTTGGCACCGTTGGAAACCTATTGACAGTGGTCAAGTATTCTTAAAATTTCTTTATCAGTGTACTGAACCTAAATATAGAGTGATATCACTGTGATACCATCGGGAGCTTTTGATCTCAACTTGAGAAAGTCAGCCTGACTTTTTCAAGTTCTGTCCTAGTGGTTTGGAAAAATTGATGAAAACTATTCACGGTCACCCTCTTCTTTAAACAATTTGCTAGATATCCTTCCCTTTCAGTTCTAGGAGCATTTCCTGCATGGCTGAAAGTACTTAGTCGTAATTTTGGTGCCATTTTACTAATAAACGGCACGCAATGCATGCAGAAGCGATGACGTTGCACAAGGGGTCTTTAAGAATTTTCAGGAAATTTGACAGAAAATTTCAAGAAAGTTAATAAAAATAGCTGACAACTTCTGTGTTGAATGATTGTTCGACAAAAGTTGCGTTATGTTGCAGGGAGATATCTGATACTGACGACATATGATACAAGGTCAAACGCTGTCTTGAAATTGTTGAGCCCTTTTGTTTTTAATAAAATTAAAGATTTCTGTTTACTAAATCTTATAAAACACATCAAATATAATTAGTCTCTTTGACTTATACTTAGAATTAGCAGTCCAGTTTATCCCTAGAAAAGGGTATACGCGTGACGTAACTAAACCATTGTTCTCAGAGTCGGATCAAAACATTCGGATCACCTGACAAAGCGCTTCAACTCAAGCAAAATCAAAATGGCGGAAGCTGCGGTGCCCGGGCTGCGGTGGCAATTCGAATCTTACTTGGCGTCAGTATTCTACAAAAATAGAGTTCTTTACGGTATTTTATGTGAATTACAACTCTGCTGATGGTTTCAAAGATCCATTTGCAGAGTTCAAACAGCTACAATCCGCTGTCGAAGAGTGTGATGTTGTTCATCTTGGTCAGTGTGTGCAGACGATCTCAAATGGATGTCGGTCGTTTCGCCTACAAGTCGATTCGCCTACACTATCATGCTTTTAGAACGAGGAATATACGGTACATTGTGTTTAGCGTGTTTGGGCCTTCACATTTTTAGAACGAAGAATGTACATTATTTTAGGGTAGGCGAAACATCTCAGATCGTGCAGGCAACCAAGTTTATAGTGTAAGTGAATCGATTTGTAGGCCAAACGACCGGATTTCTCTCACATAAATGGAGGTTCTGCTAAAATCTATCGCTGAGCAGTGCACTGGTTGTGAGCGAGTTCTACGGCAGAAAGGAAATAAGTGGACACACAGGTTGATTGGTTATTTTCTCCACTGGACTGAAAATTGTACATTCTTGCATGTGTTTAGTTTAGACTTTTCACAGCTAGCTTGGTGTCTTTACACTGATGAAAATCCTTATAACGTATACCAGATATATTTTACTACTAGCTCAAAGGATGTTGTCGTTTGATCATCCTTTCTGAAGAAAAGCCTTTTTGTTTTGGAATTTTTGAATTGTGGGGTAGACTTCTTCAACTCAAAATGTATCAATTATTTTTGTCTAATTCTAAATAAATTCTGTCTTCTTTTGAGTCTGGTCATGGGTTCTATACATAGGCCTATGATAAAACATCATCAAGATCTTCTGTAAGATCAATCATTCATATGAGACTCAGTGATGCCATCGACACCATCTTAAGAAAAGAGCAGGCAGGCTTTAGACCAGGAGTGGGGTGCATAGACCACATTTTCACGCTCCGGAATATCTTTGAGCAGTGTACCGAGTGGAACACCAAGGTACACGTGAATTTCATAGATCTGGAAAAGGCCTTTGACAGCATCCATAGAGACACCTTATGGAATATCCTGCTAGCCTATGGGTGCCCAGAGAAGACTGTCAGCATCATCAAACTTTTCTACAACAACTTCACTTGCAGTGTTATCCATAAGAAGAAGGTAACAGACTGGTTCAGTGTCAGGAGCGGGGTGCGCCAAGGTTGCGTCCTGTCTCCTATGTTATTTTTAGTAGCCATTGACTGGATAATGCGTAAGACAATAGGCAACAAAAGACGTGGCATCAGATGGACACTGACGTCTTTAGTGGAAGATCTAGACTTCGCTGACGATCTGGCACTTGTGTCTTCTACTAGAGATCAATTACAGCGAAAAACATCAGACCTCTCGGTAACTGCCAAACAACTGGGCCTGAACATCAGCAGGAAGAAGACCAAGACAATGCAGCTTACAGATACACCATTACCAGTGGAATTGGAGAATGAAGATTTGGAGGAAGTAGAGGAATTTACCTACCTGGGGAGTGTCATGAGCAAAAGCAATGCCACGGTCAAAGACATCACCAACCGTCTCCAGAAGGCCAAATCATCATTTGTCCAACTGAATAAAGTATGGAGGTCGCCAAACATCAGTGAAAAAACCAAGATAAAGATCTATAACAGCAGTGTCTTGTCAGTACTACTGTATGGTGCAGAATGCTGGAGGGTTACCCAAAGAGACAGCTAGAGACTGTCAGGTTTCCACACTTCATGCCTGAGAAAGATATGCAGGATATACTGGCCCCAGAAGATCACAAAGAAGGAACTCTATCAAAGGACAGGACAACGGGACATCACCATGGTAGTAAAGCAAAGAAGATGGAGATGGCTTGGGCATGTTATCAGGAAAGACCGAAATAGCATAACACGAACAGCATTAAGGTGGACACCGGATAGTGGAAGAAGGAAGAGAGGACGTCCACAAGAGACTTGGAGGAGGACGATCGAGGCAGAAATGAAAACAGCTGGGAAGACGTGGAAAGAACTTGAGAAGGCAGCCATAGAAAGGGAGCAATGGAAATCTCTGGTCGCAGCCTTATGTGCCTCTTAGGCACGATGAGGATTATTATTATTATTATTATTATTATTATTATTATTATTATTATTATTATTATTAGTATTATTATTATTATTATGATAAAACATTCAATTAACATTTCCACTTAGCAACAACTTTTTCAGCCCTTTAGGATTACTGGTTTTGCAGCAGGAGTATGCAAAATAAAATTAACTTGATCAGCTATAGCTATATGGGGTATGTTTTATTCAGTTTTTTATACATATAAAACAAACAATTTAGAAAAAGAAGCTTTTTTGCCTTGCTTTTCTGCCATGCATGTGATCTACAAATGAAAAAAAGCAAAAGTTAAAATCAAACAAAAACATGCCAGTATGTAATCTTCTGTTATGGGTTTATCAGGTCAGCCCTGGTCAAAGAGGCAATAATTTTTATTGTAGAATGACTGAACACATTCACCAACCCATGACAGAAGTGAAACCTTTAATTTTGCAGGCTGAAATATGTTTTCACCAGAGACAGTGCATCCCTCACTGAGTAGGTAAGCTATTGATGAGTAAGCACAGTGATGGGTCCCCTTTCCAGGGGTGGGGGAGGGGGGAAGAGGCGGTACTACCATTTATCCGCTACATAGGAAGTCCTATTAGGGGTTTTGGGGATACAGGATATATTAAGTCTACAATTATAGGGATGCAGGATATTTGGGGAAAAAATTAACAGGATATGGGATATTTAAACAAGAGATTCTGGGATATTGAACATAAAAGTTGGGGGTACAAACCACCTTTATGGGATACTTAGGCCAAAAATTACTGAATGGGATACGGATACTCAGACCCCCCTAATGGCACCTCACATAGGTAAGTGTCTCAGGTTATGGTATGATTTTCTTAGTTTTTGGGGGGTTTCCAATCCTTAGACAGGTTAACCCTGATGACATTTTCGCCTTCTTGGTGAGGCACATGCCCCAGTCAATCCGTAAATAGTTTTGTGTTGCTTTAAAAATGGAAGAGGCTAAGGTACAGATATCAGACTGTGCAGGTATCACAGTAAACAGCCCTACTGCACAATTTAACTCCAATATTGTAATCTCTATTGGTTGATATACAGATATACGGCGGATGGACATTTGGGCTGTTTCGAACTATAAGGTTTCGCCCATAACGAGTTTCGCTCATGAAGCGCTTCGCCCAGAAGCAAGCTCGCTAAACACATGAGTACACCTCGTTCTTAAATCCATGAGCCGAAACAAGCGTGCTAAACATGAATATACCTCGTTCTTATCCATTCTCGTTCTGGGCGAAACAATGTGGGTGAAACTCGTTATGGGCGAAACTCGCTATATCCATTTCCGAGTACTCTCTTGCTCTTTTTCGTCTTTTATCATTTTTCACGCTTCTGGCACAAATGCAACACTTCAATATTAATTCAAGGCTAAGAGCCGCCGATGTTTTTCCATCCTAGAGCATAGGAAATGACACAAAAAAGCTTTATATGAAAATCCCTGCTGTTGGGAACGGTGTGATCGGGTACTGAGTATAGGGAAGCAAGAGTAGAATCCCACTCGCTTGTCTTTCAGACAGACCTGTCCCAAAAACTAGCGTCCTGTCACGTTTGGCATTGCGGGTAAATATGAATTAGACTCAGTGCAATCGGACAAAATTGGTTCCAAAACTGAAAAAATTGGGTGGCTATGAAAAATAAAGCGACGAAAATCAACTCACCGAGACGGCGGCCATCTTGGATAATACGATCCAAAACTCAGCGCGTTTTTCTTTCTCTAAACCTTCGGAACACGGTTTCCACTCACAGCTCGCCATGTTGAATATGTAAACTCTCAGTCGGGACAATGAAAACCCCGAATGAAAGTTTGGTAGATGTGATATTTTGTAGAGTTTTGGGGCATGGGTAAATCGCATCGAATGTTTTTCGAATTTTCAGGGAACAATGGGTAAATCACGTGACACGTGTACCCTTTTCTGGGGATAAACTGGACTGATTAGTCCTTTCTAACTGTCCGGGAGTAATTTGCTTTAAGTTCTACGCAGTGCTTTCTTGTTGAGTTAAACTTGATTTCTTTTCTACTGACGTTTATTCCTGAACAACTTCTGTGTTGAATGACTGTTTGACAAAAGCTGTGTTATCCTGTAGCGCGACATCCCATACTGACGACATACGATACAAGGTCAAACGCTGTCTTGAAAATGTTTAGCCCTTTTGTTTTAAAAAATGTAAAGATTTCTGTTTACTAAATCTAATAAAACACATCAAATATAATTTGTGTCTTTCGTTTATACATAGAATCGGTCCTTTCTAACTGCCCGGGAGTATTTTGCTTTGAGTTCTACGCCGTGATTTCTTGTTGAGTTTTACTTGAATTCTTTTCTACTGACGTTTATCCCTGAAGTTAGTTCCAAATTCTATTCGGTTCTAGAAAGATCGGTCGATTGCAACAGACAACAGATTCCGTCCACTCGCACGACGACAAGAACAAGAACACAAACCATGCACCTAGTTCCCAATGCTCTTCGGTTCAATTCAGGGAGTAATCGCGCTCACACCGTAACACCAAAAATTCCATAAATTCCATCACTTTTCCACTTTACAGCATTAACCGATGACGTCATTCTATGACGTCATCGCTTAAAAAAGCCAAAAAATGCCCGTGACAGTGCCCCTTTAATAACGAGGTCATCATGGCGGGCTTCACGGCGGTGGCGTCACTTGTCCCGAGAGCCCGCGTTTCTTTTGGTCAGCACCAAAAACACACTCGTCCCGTAAGGACCCGCCACTGGGGCCCGTTTCTCGAAAGCCCCGCAAACTTTTCGGGGGCAAAGCCACATTTAGTTCTCTGTATCTTAAAAACAGAGAAATGTGTAGGCCTGATACTTCATAAGGTTTGAGATTTTCCTTTGGCTTTCCGCGTGCGAAAACCTTCCGGGACACCCAGGAAGCCAAAGCAGGAGTTTTGATAGCGTTTTGAAAGCGCCATCTTGGATTCAAACTCGGGAGAAGCTTGGGGAGAGAAAAAAGAGCATCGAACATGGCGACGAATTTACTCGGTCAAGAGCAATTACTCGCGCGCTCACAGAAAACGGTAGTGCCTTACTGCACGCTAGCTCGTTCAATTCCCAGAGCCTGTTTCCCCCTTCACAGCGGTCAAACGCAAAAAAACAACATCACTTTCGGTTTTCGCTGGCGCGAACTGTGTAAGATTTTCGAGCCTCACTATATTGTTTATTACTATATACCTTGTACCGAAAGTAATGTTTTGGTCCGTTAGTTTCGCGGCTCGGTAAATATCCACCACTATTCACCTCCACTTCGGTGAATAATTGTTAATTATGTTGCTTTATCTTTCGGCCGATTACATCTCTTCCAGATTCTACGTTAGCAGCAGCATTGTTGCGATCCCTAACTGTTCTCAGTTTACTTATCATGAGCTATATCAGTTTGGCGCGTAACGTCTTCCGCTGTTGCCCTTATCATAAGAAAGTACTATAGCAACGAAACTCTATCGACCAATGCAAGCTGCGGATTATCATATAAACCATAAAAAACATTCAGCATCCCCATTTGTTGCTACTTTTCCAGCAACAAATCTACTTGTTTCTCTTAGAATTTGGGCCCATTCAATTACTGATGAAGCCATGTATATTTTCTGTATGCTATTTTTAAAGGAATGAACTCAGTTTCAAGTTATACTTACCCAACAAGATAACAAGGTTAGAGAAAATCTTGTTGTTCGAATGGAATCGACGATAAAAGCCTATATACTAGTAGTAATCAGCGATTAGGGGAGTGCGTTCGACGTAAGATGGATAGTCAGGTAGTAGCAAAAGAGCAAGATTGTTGGGAAACTATACCATTTAATATGCCTCAAATGGAGCGATGAGGATGAGTGAGAGAGGAATCTTATCACACGTTTTGAAGGAAAGATTGCTTAACGAGCCACAAGAACATCTGTCTGCAAAATAAATTGGAATTTGTCGCATCAAGAAATGGGTTGTGTTGTTTTCGAAGGGGTTTAATAAACTGTGAAACAATTGTGACACTGTAGCAGTTCTTGATATGTTAAAGCAGAATTTTTCTTTGCTTGCAAGCTATGTTATCGTAAATTGGGTGTTACAGAATAAGCCATTCAAATGATTTAATATTGGACCGGACAGAAACAAGATCCGTCATCATAGCAGTGATTGTTTGCCAAAGGTAAAAACGAACTATATATATAAGACATATAATGTTTGTCGTTTTAAGACCATAAGTATTTTACAGATCCAGGTAACCTCCGATGTTCATATCATACAAAAGAAACGAAAATAAAACAATATTCCAAACATTTTGAAATACGTTCCTCTTTAATTTAGAGCTAGCGGTAAAACCCGTCGGGGCAGTTGTAGGGGAGGGGTGACGTTGACCGTCAGAAAAGCGTTTCTCTTCAAAATTCGACGCAGGTTGATCAACCAAATAAAACCATGCCCTTTTATAGGCTTTATTTCGAGGCTATGAAGATACCGTTTGCTTTTAAGATTTTAAAAGGCTATAAAAGCTGATCTATTTCTGTGTTTACCGAATATGCAAAATTTTGTAAGTTTTTAGCGCTTTCATTTGACAGCTTTGACATTGAGCACCCCAGCCACGTGAACATCCCAAAATGGAATGTTATGTTTTAAACATTGTAAACAAGATCACGCAATAAAGATTACAGCTTTTTATTATTTTTTGTTGTTGTTGTTTTTAATTAATTACTTCGACTAAGCATTGGTTGTCGGTGTGAAACAAAATACTTTTATTTGCTAATTGTGATGCCCACTCTGGAAATACATATTACTTAGGAAAATCTTCTAGAATTATTATGTTTGTACCGATTCAGCTGTCGGGCCATTTACTGTAAAAACAAAATTCTCGAATCTGATTGGTTCTTAGCACGCCCTATTTTTTACCAAATTGGAGCGCGCGCGGCTAAAGTGTCCAATAACAAGGTGTCCAATAACAAGGTGTCCAATAACAAGGTGTCCAATAACAAAGTTCGCGTGCTGCGCATGCGCGCGCTCTTTATTTGGTTCTTTGTTGTGACTAAATACTCCTTGATATTCCTAAAACCTTCAGCTTCAAGAATGGCTTTTTGCCTTAGTGATGATAAGTCCTTAGTAGGCTTCGCTTTACCTATTTTTTTCTCGAATTTTGTTATACTTATGATTAATTGATAATAGGACTGAGTGTCGTCCAATTCTGTCTGTAATCATACTCGTGATTAAACAAATCGGACTCCCGCTACGCGGTCGTCCGATTTTGTTAATCACTCGTATGACTACAGACCGAATTGGACTCCACTCAGTCCTATTACCATTACTTAAACATTGTAAACAAGATCACGCAATAAAGATTACAGCTTTTTAATATTTTTTTTGTTGTTGTTGTTTTTAATTAATTACCTCGACTAAGCATTGGTTGTCGGTGTGAAACAAAATACTTTTATTTGCTAATTGTGATGCCCACTCTGGGAATACCTATTACTTAGGAAAATCTTCTAGAATTATTATGTTTGTACCGATTCAGCTGTCGGGCCATTTACTGTAAAACCAATGCGAGCCAAAAACTGCGCCATAACCTAACGAGCCTGCTGCATCGGTGTAGAGATGCAGTTTTGCATAGTCTAAAAGGAAGGATCTGCCATAGTGGGCTTCTAGAAAATATGGTTTCACGATTTAGGCGTATAAATAAAAGGATTTTAATCCCCACCATTAAATTAATTAGCCGGCGCAAAAATGCTCGACTGGGTACTATAACAGTAGCTAACAGAACAAGTAAGATTAGACTAGACTTCCGAAAACTTGGGTCGACTTTGGGCGAGACGCGTCGTGACGAATCGAGTCGAATCGCCGACATTTACCACCTTCACATATGACCTTATTGCATTTTACGCAAGGTCTTTCGCGACTAGATTCGTAATAAGTCGAGTCGACTTTTAAAGAAACGAGACGTGGACTTTTGCTACCCTACCACATAACCTTACTGTATTTTACGCTAAGTCTCTTGCGTATAGTCTTTCGATGTAAGTTGAATCGACTCTATGCGGATATATTGGACAGTTTATTTATATTCTAGTTGACGTTTAAAAAAACAATAAAAATGCATTTTTTTTCTAAATCATTATTATACGCGATATACAATGCGATATCTGGGCACATGTTATACGGATCCAGTACTTCCTACTTCCTCATCTGTTTTTGAGAACATGGACCTAAAAAGAAAATCGTGTTTTTTTAAACGTTGGTAAAATTTAATAGTAGTTATCTTGAATTAAATATACACATCAGTATTGTATTTTGGGGTGAACCCGCTTGCTAGGGTAACCCTAGCACTAGGCCTACCTGCTTGTAAACAGGCCCTTAGCTTGCCTGTGTATTGTACTAAAAGGAATCCATACGGGCCTCCTCAATTGGTTCGTGATCCCCGGCATCAACAATTGGAAGAGAAAACGGTTTTGTTTGTGTCCCTTGATGACTTGTCTTCTTTCTGGACTTGGTGTCGTCAAAACCGCCATGCACCTCTTTTGTAACATCGTCACCTCCTCCATTTTCTTGGAGAGTGACATGAACAGCCCCACTGTCTTTCACAGCACCAAGAAAGGTTGGTACGGAAAACTCTCCAGTATCTAGCTGGTCATTAAGGATATTCGTTTCGCTGAAGCCACCAATATCTCCTTGCAAGTCGTTTATAGTGAGAAGCAAAGCCAGACAGCAAGAAAATGACCAATGTGGATTTTTGCGCCACTCCTTGAAGTACTGATATAGGTTTATGGTGTACTGAACTAAAAGGAAACAATGAGTAAAAATAGTTAGTAGCAGTTTAAATAGTAAGATTGATTTTATTTAAAGCATAAGACAAAAGTATCAATTAGTGCTTAAAAGTCAAACCAACAGAAAACAATGGACTTAGTGTAGAACACAGTCTAAAAGTTGACTTGCTATTAGCAGTAGCTGCAGAAATGTTATGATTCGAACAGATGTTTTGAACTAGGCGTAGCCGAACCGAATAGCAAAATGAATCAATTGTTCGGCAGATGACTAAATTGTTTGACTGGTAAATGCAAATTAGAGTTAGCTTGACTAGGCAGCACCTGCGATTAAATGTAAGGTTATATTGTTCAACATTCTCCAAAACTTATTTTAACAACCTCTTAGCTAGGGTACATTATCTCATACCAGTTTTGTGAACAAAACAGAAAACACAATAGGGTGTAGGACATTATTATTATAAGGACATCCAGATCTAGTAATAACAGGTGGAAATTAACCACGTTTATGACATATACCACAGGAAGAGATCAAAATCTATAAACCCTACGACGACTACGCATATTCATACCCCGGTTGTGGTGCAAGGGGGCCGGGGGGGGGGGGGGGTAGATGGAACCCAACCCCCGTAGTGCTTTCGTTCTGTTAATGCGCAGCAAAATTATTTGCATTGAGAAGATAGAAATCTATTAGTTTACTGTATAAATGGCATCTTTTTTTTTATGTCAGCTGTGACGTCATATCAAAGTTTGCACTAGCCAATGAACTTAATAAGCAGACAAAGTAGCATCATACCGACAACAAGGCCGATCACCAAGGTATTTGCTAGAATAAGCAATGTCTTGAGAATGAATGCATCCAAGAACGGGTCGCTTGAGCCTATTATGTTCTCAGCCGGAATTTTACTGACTGCTCCGATACCCAAGTTGAACACAGTAATTGCAAGGGAAAGCGTCATCAATCTGTTCTCGCTCAAGTCGTCTATGGGTCTGATCCAGGCGAAAAGCATTCCATACAGTCCGGCCATAACCCACGCCAAGCCAATGTAAGACCTGCTCTCTTGGCCTACAAGAGCCAAACCAGATGTGAGAATTACTTTTCGTGACATTTCAACAAATTCCCAATACCATGAACTGTGTTTATAGTTTTCAAAAAGAAAACGCAATCCTGTGATTATTTCTGTTCCACGAACTTGACGCTGAAAAGTTTCGGCAGCTCTCGTTGCTGACATAGCTCTCCGTTGTCTCCAAAGGGCAACGAAAGAGGCAGTAGGGAGAGCAACGAGATAGACACAGGAAATGTACGCTACGGGAATCATCTTGTTGTACGTTGGAACATCGCACTGTCTGCTGTAGTCTGCTTTCAAATACTTGTTACAAACCTTTTCTTGTTCATCGGTGCAAACCTCTCGGCAAGCGAAGGGCAGGACGTTGGCAGTGTTGGAACACGTGCCTAAGTACGACACATACAGAAAGAAGAATAGATTTTTAAACACAAGTTCTTTTGTCTGGGAAATTTCTTGTAACTTTGTTTCGTCGTCCATGCTTTCACTTCTTAAAATGATCACTTTTCGTACTCCGTATGCGACACCAGAAAAGCAAACTACAGCAGCATTTATTGTCATCATCGCAAACAAATTTCCGAAGGCATCGTCAGGTAATCCCGAAAAAAGGCAGTGAGCTGGGGCTATTTGAAGTATATTCAGCTGGAGTATTTCTGAATACTTGCCGATAACTTGGAGGGAATCTGGCCATGTTATGTACGAGAACGCTTCTAGGACACCATAAGTGACTTGATAAAAGCCAATAACAATCTTAAGTTTCGATAAAAACATGTCTATTACAGAGCAGTCTCGTTCTTCCTTGGTCTTCCTCTTGCTTGTCCACACCAAAATGGCCACAATAATCAATGGAATGACTGCAATACTTGCTAACTGCCCCACCATCAGCGTTTTTGATGGACAATTTTTGCATTGTTGCAATTGCTTAAAGTATCCAGAGCTACAGACCCCGCAGAGAGGACCTTTATAGCCAATTTCGCACGGGGAATCGAAACCACCCTTGCAAGTTCCTTCCATTGGGCACCTGTAAGGCTTTGGTACCGGATAAGGATGTTGCACGCTGAAAGTATCCAGTGCTGGTGGCGATTCCAACAGGTTTGAAATAAAACTTTTGTAACGATCTTTTTGTGTCTCGTTTCTCCATTTCCACCAATATCCAGATTTTAATGAAACATAATCGTCTTTGCATTCTAGTCCATGTCCACATTTGTGACACTCTTTGAATAGATGTGTTCGATAGAATCCTTTCAAGCATTTACAAGCACGGTGTCCAGCGAAGAAATCACTTTCTGTCCCTGTAAAAAAAAAAAAAAGAAAGAAAAACAAGTGTCTTTAATTGTTATAAATTATCTATTTATTTATTATTATTTTTTTTATAAAAAATGCCCGTTTTAAGATCTAATAATCACTATCACTTCTTCATATGTATTATATTCATTGCAAATCGCTGTGAGACCACTACGTCACACGGAAAGAACAATTATTCTACGCGGCTTTCATATGACCCGTACCCCGCACCCAATTTCCTTAGGAAATCATACGAAAAAAAGGTCAGTGCAATGAGGACCGCACGCTACGACCCGACAGGGTTGAAAAAAACCGTACTGCTCTACGATCCCGCAACTGGCAAGGAAGAACTTTCGACAGGTTTAAACTTTACTTTCTTGAAACCAATAAGCCTGCGTTGGTAGAAGTTGAAGCTAAGGGGAGAGAGAGAGAGGAAGAGAGGGAAAAACAAGAGCGATCGAATGTTCAAAGAAAGAAAAGTATTTTGCACTCGCTTAAATTTTAAGGAAACATGTCCAAAAACGGTAAAAGATAAAGAAATGCATCAACTTTTTCTATCACTGCAACTCCTAAGAAAATCCACATACCAGGACACAAACTAAAACCATAGTCAGACTAAAAAAAAAAAGAAATAGCAAGTAGATTTATTTTCCTGAGTTAAAAAACATAATGAAAAAAATTGAACGGCAACAAAGAAAATGCGAGCACATAATCCTACGACTAAACTAATCATGACATAGTGTCTCACTCAGGTTCTCGCTATAGTCTGAACGCCAACCGTTATCCAGGGCTCAACAACGTGGAGAGAAAAAAATAAATATGAGCTCAAGAACAGAGAAGCAATGGTAGACGCTTAGAATCCTTAGTGGTACAAAAGAAAAAAAAAAATGAAGCCGAGAGGGAACAAAGCGAAAAATCCTCCACAAGGGGGGGAGGTACGCTGTTCCAGAGTTGAAGCAAAGCAACTAATACGTACGTGATCCAGAGTGAAATTGGCATACAGAGTGAAATCGGATTGACTTTTAATAGTTAAATGAACACTTATTTAACTCAACTGTTTTATGAATAACTGGTTAATGTACTGGTTAAATAGGTTACAGAAATGCGAGACACGATCGATAACGTACGTGACGTGACCGATCACGCAACGAAAATGGCCTTTTTTGCGGAATACCACGGGGAAACAGCAGATATCACAAAGCAAGCGGAGGGGGGTGGAGTTAGCTATACTAGACCGTGGTTGATCAGGATTCTAGGGGAAATTCGACATTATTCCGGAGTCAAACCTGAAATAAAATATACCCTATTCCAGAGAGAAATGGCGATTTTTATACTCTGTTCCAGAGTCAGAGAAGCAAAAAACATACCCTGTTGAGCGGCACTTACCCGTATAGCCCATATATGGGAGTACCCCCCACCCCGGGTGTATAGTCATGTCTTTGTCGTACTCTCCTTCATAAACATGTTATTTGAACTTTCTAAAAAACACAGTCATGTACTAGAAATTTGGCCTTATATGAGGGTGCTAATGGGGTTTACAGTTAACTGACAATTGGCCAAAAAAATAGTGGTTAACTGATATTTGACCAAAAAATTAGTAGTTAACTGATGAATGAAAAGTTAACAGTTAAGTGACATTCTAGTAATTATACTAAATACGATTGTTGTTGTAAATAAAAGCAACAAAGTGTTTTCCTAACAGGAAAGCTATTTCGTGACATTTACCTGTCCCGCTGTGTGACCAGGTGACATATTAACCATGTTAACTGATATTACGTGCGAAAGGTACCAGGGTCGTACCAGGCATGAGTGTACTACCGTAAAATTCCGGTTATAAGCCCTGGGCTTATACAACTTTGTAAGGGGTTTTGGGTGGGCTTATAAACGGAGGGGCTTATATCCGGGAGGGCTTATAAGCGGAATGAAAAAAGCGTTTCGAAACGAGCCACGGCATTGTTAACGTAGATATATTTTTAAGTTTAAAAGTCATAATAAAGCAACATCTAGCCCTGTTCAGTACTGTCATCCGGCAGAGGAGAGGGCGGGGGGGGGGGGGGGGGGGGGAGGGGGAGGGGGGAGGGGGGGCTTATAACCGGATGTACGTTTTTGTTTCTAGGTAGATGGGCCTATAACCGGGAGGGCTTATAAGCGGGTGGCTTATAACCGGAATTTTACGGTATATGGCAAAGTACAATTCTATACCTGCCAACCACAGGCAGACCAAGCGATGGCCTTGTTAATGATATGCAACGGTCGTTCTCGGTTTGACTCAAACGATCGAATAATTCCCCATAAATCGCTGAATGTGAGATCCTTTGTTCCTAAATTTCAATAAACTGTAAGCCAGATAAATAAAGATCACTTGCCTAATATTGATTGTCTGTTTTTGCGAGCTTTAGTGTGGTATTGTTAAGAAAGCTCACAAAAACAGATAATCAACATTAGGTAAGTGATCTTTATTTATCTGGCTTACAGTTTATTGTAATTTAGGAACAAAAGATCTCAAATTCAGCGATTTATGAGGCATTATTCGATCGTTTGAGTCAAACCGAGAACGACCGTTGCATATCATTAACAAGGCCATCGCTTGGTCTGCCTGTGTGCCAACTTTTCCTAAGTCACAGGCGCGATATTACCATCTCCACAGAATATCCATCTCCACAGAATATCCTTGTGAAGATATTCTGACCATTTTCAGAGATTTCCGACGAAGTTCCGATGACTTCCGAGCATTGCCCAAAAAGCACCCAAAAGGTTCTGACGACTTTCAAACATTGCCGATGTGTGTGAAAATGAGTCAATGTTGATTTTCTGGATTTTTATTTTCGCCAACATTGAATTTAATTTACATTTTATGGGTTATGTCACTATGTCACCTGTGATGCATGCGCGCGACGGAGCAAGATCTCTTTCCTGAAAGCGTTAGGCAAACTATTTTAATTTTGTCGGGAGAATCATTTTCGGTTTTGATCGAGTTATTTATATCTTAGCCATCCTTGTGAAGTTTGTTCAGTAGTAGTTTGCAAGACAAGCATGATCAGGTCGGGAAGAGCAGTACGTGGTCCATTTGTGCGTCTAGATTTATGAGGTCGGTATTAGCTGATGGTTATACGACTTAAAAATTAAATTTTCTTTTCAGTGGCACTCAATTTCCCTACTTCGGTTAGATAATTGTTATTTTCTTTATCGTCTTTCTTATAACTCAGACTATTGGTGGAGGTTTTGTGAATTCATGTAATTCATACCTCGGTTCTAGTAAGGTCCACCCCCGCCCCCCACCCCCCCCCCCCCCCCCCCAAAAAAAAAAAAAAAAAAAAAAAAAAAAAACGATTGACGTGCTGAAGTAAAGGCAATTCGGGTTATGACGCAATAATTTTCGCCTTAAAAAGTGAAAATTAGTAGCTAACTTAAATTAGTAGTTAACTAACAATTGGCCAAAAAAATAGTAGTTAACTGACAAATGGCCTAAACATTAGTAGTTAACTGACAATTAGGTACCCCCATTACCACTCTCTTATATGACCTATCACTTTGCAGGAAAACGGGCTGGCCTGTATGCGTCCACGAAAGAAAAAACAAATCACCTCTCCTCAAGATATCATGATAAAATGCGTAGTACCTGAGCTAGGTCGGTCCGGACGGGAAAAAATGGCTGTAGGTCAGAGCGCGCAGACGAGGGATATTTCCGTAAGTCCTAATCTCGAGCTAAATATTTTCCAGTTCGGCTCCCCCACTAAGTCAAAATATACATAGTAATAACCTCCGCCGCTTATTTCTGGTCCAACTCGCGACCGACACAAATTAAAATTGATGCACACTTCTCACTGCGTTTTAAAGGTCTTGTAAACATGCTCATGCACTTGTAAAATGACACCAAGTAGTTGTTGAACTCCTGCTTATCGCAAATTATTGTACTTTTTCTGTCTGTGTCTCGCTAAAGAATTGTTCTCTTTGCCTACGGCCAAGTAAATTATCATCGTGGTGGTCTACCTTCAGGACAAGCCTTGCAATCTTGAGATTGAGTTCCTGGTGCTTCTTCGTATGCAACAAAAGAACCGTTTGGACATTTCATGCAGCTTGTGGCCACATAGCCAAAGCTATCAGAATAAAACCCTCCTGGAAAAGGAAACAATAGATCTTAGTGTAATACTCTTTAACGCAAAGGAAATACAGTGAAAGCTTTGTGTTGTTCTGTATGTTGATGTTGTTGTTGTTGTTGTTTTTTTTTAGGGGGGAGGGGCGGTGAGAAGGGCGCAGGGGTGGGAGGTTGTTTAAGTGGAAGCTTATAAGATAGGTGTGTGGTTGGTAAGGATAGTGTGTAACATAGAGATGTGCCTAATTTATTTTCTTTGTTTAATAAAACACCCCCACAAAGACGTAGAAACATGAGAGTAACATGGTGTGGTGAATAGATAACGTTAAATAACTTTTTCGTTAACAGTTTTGTTTGTCTTGCCTTTTATCTTTAACTTGAGGAGGACAACCGAGGCCAAGGACTATCTTTTTTTTCCTCGTTTGGTGTTTGCAAAGAAAATTATTGGCTGATTATCTTGCTATACTTTTGAACAAAGAGATACTATAATTGCACATTTTGTATGTTCGTGTTATTTCAGAAACGGAAAAAAAAAGTGTAAACTGCCATTAGAAGTGTAACGACATAAATACCTATGCATGCAAAAAGCTATTTTCTATTCAGCCCGTCCGGATGGTCTTCGTGTATTTGCATTGCGTTGCTTAGGTAGAGGAATACAGTCAGATACAAACTACAAACTAACGCAAGAAATACCTGGAGGGCACTCTATACATCCACGTTGTCCGTTTGAGAAAGAGTACTTGGAAAATGTTCCCACCGGACATGGTTCAAGGACTGCACTAAAACTCTTGTTATTGAAAGGAGTTTGCCTGTAGCCCGAGGCCAGTAAAGCGGAAATAATCTCGAAATCATGTGTTTTTCCTACTCTGACAGCTTCTACATTGGAGCCAAGAGAATTGCTAGGAAAACGTAAAGACGTGTTAATAACTCTCGATTTGTTACTAGCGTTTGTATAGGATTGTCTGTATAGTAAAATATATAGTTGTCTGTATAGTGTTTGTATAGTAGAGTGGAGCTAGGCAATACAGATACAAGGAAACAAGGAATTATAGCGGAGCTCCGGAGCGCGAAGCGCGCCAGCGGAGCACCATGGGTAAGGAAATTTGGTAACCTATCGATGCGAGAAATTTTGGTTATGACGTCAGCGTACGCCCACCCGCGCGTACAGACTCTGGGGGAGGGGGAGTGGAGTCCTAAGGCAGCCCGACCGGGGGTGGGGGAGGAGAATAGGCTGTGAGAGATCGGGAGCAGATGGCACATCTTATCCCTACTTACGTACGTAAACAGAGCTTACAACTTTGACATCCATGTTATGATCAATTGACAGCTGTCAAAACAAGGTATCCGTTGACCAGTATCACGTTGCTATATCTGGACATTTCATTTCAACTTAAACGCAGCAATTGTATGAAAACGCGGCAATCTCGTTTGCACGTTGTTCACTGCTGAATTGAAAGACGGGAAGAAAGCGTGCTGGAGGACATAGATCTTCGTGAATATTCTCGCTTTATTTACTTATCTACAGCATGGAAAGTTATGCCAAGTGATTTAGGATAACCTCTTAACGGGAAGATCCGAAATAATTGTTGACCTGAAGATGATATATCGGAGTACGAGTCAAAAACAGCGAGAGTTGAAGCACTGTCTTCGGTTCCTGCGTGCTCAGAGCCGGTCAAGTTGACTGAAGTGACGGATAAAAGACTGTTAAAAGCTACACCGAAAGGAAGAAAGATGTTGATCTTCGCTGATAATTCAAATTGCGTATATGTCCGTGGTGTGAGATTATTACGAACATTGGACGAAACTACCGTTTTCGATGCTTCGTCTCCGATGTTATTTGGCTGGTGAAAGCTTTATTTGCCCTGCAGAATTTACAAGCCTTCTCAAAATATGAGGTAACAAACGTAAATGCACATATTTTGTTATGAGAATCTGTTTATACTTCATTTATGAGCGAATTCGATGTTGTGTCGGTTTTCAGATCTTCCCGTCAACTATATAATATAAGCTTAAATTTCGTTAAAACGGCTGCTTTCAAACCTCTTAGCTTTAATCACTTTTGTGAACTTTTGCCTATTAAATGTTTCGTTTCAAATAGTGTTTTTTTAGTTAGTGGAGTTAAGTGTGAGGTTCATCGTTGGATTTTGAAAAGAATATTCAATTATTGAGCTACACGGATCAAAAACATGATTTCGCACGCTGCATTTGCAGAAAAATCCCGCAAACAAATCAAAGCAAAAAACGAGTAAACCTTCGGCAACGATACTTCACACCAACGAATTAAACGATTTATTATCCAACTGCTCTATTTCACTCGCTTGCACTGATTTTTGTCATTTTGGTGAGTGTGTTGAAATCTCGTACGCGTGATAAATTTTTAGATTCGTAAACGAGTATTTACGCCGGTTTTTATATTGCGAGTTGCCTGTGCTTGGGTGAGTGAGTTCAGACTTTTCCTGACGCATATTTGCCTGTTAGAAACGAAGGAAATTCATTCACTTCTCTGCATAAAATTCTCTAGGGTATTTAGCAATGTGTACGAAAAAACATGCAGCGTACACTGGCGTTAATCACAAACTGTCACAATTCTTACACAAAAAACTGCTTAAGAATGACTTAAACCGGCTCCCAATGAATTTGCTGAGTTAGTTTTGGCGCTGTGATTTTCTTTGTTGTGGCGTGAGTTCATTTTGTTTTAATAGCCGCGAGTTCACTTTGTTCAGTGCATTGAGTTGATCTGTTTACCTTGAGTTGATTTTTTTGCCTTGACTATTTTGAAGTATATCAAAACAAATTTATTCCCTTCACCAAGGCCCTTTTTACATTGAATAACCCTTAGAGTTATGAAAAGTCTTAACACTAAAATTTGATGTGTGCGTCTACGTGCGTACGTGCATGAGGAACCCAATAAAGTGCAGCGAGATGTACCTATATGGGCAACCGTATACGCTTAGAAATAGTGTGGCTACTTATTAATTGGGAAACAGTGCAACGCTCGAGCAAAAAAAAATAATAAATAGGAGCTCCGCTTTTAGGCCTGCCTAAATCTATATATTATATAATGTATTAGACCGTCTCCTTCATATTTATTAAAGAATGAATTGTCATGAGGCTTTATATTTTGAAACTTTCAAATTCTACGTGGAATTTTACACAGCCGGGCAAGCGTAAAGATAACTTTATTTATATCATAGATACTGAGATCATCTCACGAAAAGTCTCGTGCAATTGCGTCAATTGAAATGTAAAATGCATTAGCCAATAGGAAACGAGTTCGATAAAAGTTCACTAGTAAAAAAAAAAAGAAAATCATCACAAACGCGAACAATGGAAACTCATTATTAAACTTCGTTGAATTGCGATTTCGATTCTCATCAAAAACAACCGCGACATGGCGGAGACAAGTTCAAGGTTTAAGTCATTAAGTTGTTTATTTGCAAAGCAAGGACACCAATTCCAGAAAGCAATTCAAGAAGCAGATTTGTCGATGGCGTATCTTCAAACAAAGAGAGAAGCACGAAGCGATAAAGCCGAAATTCCTCCTGCAGAGTTTAATGAATTTTTTATAGTTTAATGAATTTTCGAGACTGGGGTTTATATTAAGCGTCGGCGCAAATGAAGGGCAAGAATACTAGACATCGTCGCTCCGAGAGATGGTAGCGTGTTTTGATTTAGACACTTCAGGTTTGTCTTTTTTTTTTTGTCGACCACTTTCTTGGGTTACTTTGGTAAAGGTTCACTCGATTTCGCGTTGCGACATTCGGCATGTAAACTTTGAATACAGACTTGTTAGTCTTTTCACTCTAAGTCAGGTTTTCTATCAAAATTTATTCCGCTAAAGATTTGATTTTGAATGACAAACTGATATTTTAGTAAATTTATTTTAAAGCAGATGAATAGGTTTAATGAACGCGCGAACAACAGATAAAAAGTCGAGCAATGTTTGCATTTCAAAAACCTCCGAAAACCTCGGAAAATGTTTTGTAGCATTTTATTCCCTTGTTGAGTTGTATCAGAAAAACTCAGTTGTTCGCCGAGCTCACTGCCACTTAACTCGTGAACACAAATCGTATTTCCATATAGTAATTTTATGTGCTTTCAGCGCAAGTATAAACTGAGGAAAAAGGCCTGTCTAAATAGTTATGGAACTGACAGATATATCATGCTCCCTTCTTTGCCATATTTCAACGATGCAATCCTTCCATTTTTGATAAATCTGAGATAAACAAAAAAAAAATAGAATTGATGTATAGTAAATGTCCACCAGTTTTCACCGACATTGAGGTGAATAATTGTTTAGTTTATACAAAGCCAGTGAAAAAAAGAAAATCTTAGAGCGTAAGATTCCAAATTCCTTTCAAAGGGGAATACGTCTTGCGCGCGATCGAGAAAAGGGGCGGGAAAAGTCACACGGCAACATTCGGTAATTGCCAAAAGAAATTACAATGCGTTTTAATTGTTAGATAGTTTTGTGCATTTTAAAATGAAAGTTGAGGTTTTTTCGATTGTTTTTGACGTGTCAAGGGTGGAATGTTAATTACTCTTCATAGTTCACAAATTGTATCGTTACATTCATTGCCTGTTTGTCGTTGAAGTTGAAATAGAAATTTAAAATGGGCCACTAGAAACTGAAAATTGCAAAAGATTCCGCGAACAACCTTTGTGAATTAATTGGAATGCACTCAAAGACAAGAAACGCGTTCGCGTACGTTTCATGATTATATCTTATAGTCAACTTGGGCTGCCTGTGGTTTGGCTAACAAGATATATCCCTGAAGTAAGCATCAAATTGAATAAACTTTACATTTGAAGACGAACAACATGAATGTCGCTGGTAATTGACTCAAGGCTGAATACCTTCAGTGCCGTCCACATCAAATATCTGTTGCATGCATGGGAAAAGAAATTAGTACTAGCTTTATATCGTTTTTTTTACATCCATATGCTTTATCTTATCGCTATGCGCGGTTGAGAAAATACGTGTAAAGTACAATTTGCCTTATATTAGAATGTTGGTGAGTACGTAACAATGACTTATACTTTGTTCCTGTTCTTGATTATCCGAACATGTGTGGCGTTCCTATTCTTATTTCTTTGACTACGCCAAAAATAAATTTACTTTCCACTATCATTTACTTACACCTGCGATGGAGAAGAAACAAAAAGTTTAAATGCCTCTGGTTCGATTGTCGTTATAGGATTATCCGATAACATTCTTAAAAGTAAATCAGTATAAAAAAGTTAGGAGAAGTATACAAAACGAATAGTTATTACAAAATTACAGAAACTGAATGAAATGCTGGTTTCTATTTTAGAGATTAGGTAAATGATAGTCATGTGAACAGTGATCACCAGCTACTGAGATCAGTTTCCCTATAGGCTTGCCTACCCGTCTGCAACAAGTCAGTCAGTCCGCCAGGCAGCCAGTC
This sequence comes from Meandrina meandrites, assembly GCA_963693305.1. NCBI lineage: Eukaryota > Metazoa > Cnidaria > Anthozoa > Scleractinia > Meandrinidae > Meandrina > Meandrina meandrites. The sequence goes on along the minus strand of OY855907.1, from coordinate 24,148,971 downwards.
AACCAGCCAATAATTCCGTTGGTCCTTCCGTCAGTACCCACGTACGTGTGTACGTGCGTCTGTTCGTCAATTTGTCCTTCCGTCAGTACACCAGTCAGCCAGTCAGTCATTGCGCCGTTACTTACGTCTCTACGGCCGTTTATTCGTCCCGTTCGTCCGTTCTCGATCGTCAGTCTGTCGGTCAGTAAGTCTGTAAGTCACCGATTCACTCACTCACTCACTCACTCACTCACACTCACTCACTCATTCATTCATTCATTCATTCATTCATTCATTCATTCATTCATTCATTCATTCATTCATTCATTCATTCATTCATTCATTCATTCATTCATTCATTCATTCATTCATTCATTCATTCATTCATTCACAACAACAAGCTTGTCAGTCAAACAGACAGATGGTCTGCCAGCATAGATCACAATAGTTTTTGTTAACGCTTTTGTCGTTGTGATTAATAAGTACAAAGGGGTCAAAGTATAATTTAACCCTATCCAGACCGAGGCGGGAAGTGCCCACACTGACTTTCAAGATCCAACCAAACGCTCCCAAATTTGCGACTCTATCTAAAATTTGTCTGGGAATAAATGAGTAGGATAGGTTGTTGTGTCTGGAACGCAATGTTACTATGGCAACGTCATTTTTAGAGACATGTTTTCCCAAATATGTAATTTTTGTGTTCCCATTAATAAAAATGAACTTTAAATGAATTCTTTTCACTTGTTTTAGGCCTTTTTTTGCAGTAATTTTGGGTGGTTTTCTGACGTTTTAGAAAAAGTTTGAGATCCAAGGTGGTGGAGCCAAGATAGCGGCTGTTTTGACATCATGATGTAATTGTCACACGATGTGACTTCATAATCCAACGTGACGTATATCAAAAGATAGATTTTCGGACATTTCCTGAGTCCATGCTTTTACTGCCTATTGACAGAGAAGAGATTTTACTCTGTTGATGGATTTCTTAGAAAGAAAAAGTTGTACTGGTATTCCTTCTCGCAGGTGTTCTTGCATTCATGGCCGTACTGCTGTGCACCATACTTAAGATGAAACAGCCAAGTGGACGCGTTAAGATTAAAGCTACTCACATAATATATAAAGGCCGAGAAAAAAAGGCTCGAAATAGAATAGTCTTCAAACGGTTCCCGTTTAGGAATCTAAGAAGTTAAGGAAATAAAATGTTATTTTTTTTACCTATAATTTAAAGTGCAAAAAAGAAAATTTTACAATTGGGTGGAAGATCCTTGGAAAAGCGAAGCCATACTCAAATCTCACCAGAAAATGCCAGCTGTGCATCGCAGAAAAGCATTTTATCATCACGAAACCGGAGCTAGCAACGTTGAACAAGCGTACGAACTCGTTTCGACATGTAGGCACAAAAGAAAGTTTCTCCTAAGATAGATCTTCGTGGATATTTCTCGCTCTTATTACCCATCTACATCATGGAAACTTATTCCAAATCATTCAGGACAACCTTGTAACGGGAAGAATCGAAGTAATTGCGGACTTGAACATGATATATCGGACTACAAGTCAAAAGAGCGATGTCCACGGTTCGGCCTGCGGCTGAGCAAACCTGAAAATCACTGAATTGAGTCCAAATAAAAGTGAACTCAAAGCCGATCAAGTTTCAAGCTGGTTAAAATGACTTACATAACCGGCAGAAAAAAAATTCAGAGTTTGCTTTGCCGCCTCGATTTTCTCAGTTTGCCGTGGCGTGAGTTCATTTTGTTTACTGTGTTTAGTAGCGAGTTCACTTTGTCTTTTCTGTATTTTGTTTTTTCCTTGAGTTGATTTTCTTGCCCTGACAGTTTTGTAGTAAATCAAAACAAGGTCAAGATTCTTTTTACATTGAAAAACTCATAGAGGTCCTGGGGGGTATTAATTAGTGTACAGAAAACGTTATAACAAGTTGTTTTGCGCCGACGTGCGTTAGGGGTTGACACATTATGCCGGCATAATTTCGAGCATAATACTATATGTGGAGCATCGAGCATAATGCCGGCGTAATAGTGCATTTTGCCGGCATAATAGTGCCATTTTACAACATAACAGTTATTTCCTTTTTTAGAGCTACTATTGTCCATTTATTAAGTTAAAACTATAAAATTTCAAGCTATTTTAATGTTCTACATGGTTTCTATTATGCTTGTTCCCAGTGCATCCTCAACTGGGTTTAGATCTTTAGGCCTGGTTACTCTCACTCCCGGAAAAAAAATTGTACGGCACAATTATGACTCACCGGGGTCCGGGAAAATTTTTTTTACGGCATAATCATCACTCACCGGGGTCCGGGAAAAAAAAAAACAAAAAAATTACGGCATAATTATAACTCACCGGGGTCCGGGAAAAAAAAATTGCGGCATAATTACGAGCATAATAGTTACAGTCGAGCATAATTTGGAGCATAATAGTCCGTTTTGGGGGCAGTGCCAAAAAGCATAATGCTCGATTTTAGGAGCATAATGTGTGAACCCCTAACGTGCGTACGTGAGGAACCCAATAAAATGCACTCGTCAAATTCAATTTTAGAACCTGTCAGTGACAGGCTGTCACAGGAAAGAAAATTCAGACGGGACCACGAAATATATTGACGTCGCTTTCGTCAACAAAACCATGATAGGTTTTTAACAATATAAAGGGATTAAAATTTATTTTGTACCTATATGGGCCACTGTATAAGCTTAGAAATAGTGTGGCTACCTATTTAGTAATGAAATTAATAAATTGGAGCTCCTCTTTTAGGCCTGCCTAGATCTATATATTATCACTACCACTATCACATCGCACCTATAAATTTTATTCAATCCATACCAAAGCACTCTTCATACTAACCCGTACATTCTACGATTATGAATTTCCACGTATGATGAATTATTTTCGTAAACCACACACGACTTCTGGCACCTCAGATTGATCTGTTTAGCTTTTGGATACCCAACGACTCTCGATAATGTCCTGTCGCCGGTCGACCACGACTTCGCTTCCGAGACCTTCATATATTTAAAGGCTTTTCCGTTGCCTAAACGCCTTTATCGGTCAACAAAACAACATTCACGATTACTTGAGAAATAGTTGACTTCAATTTGTCTAAGCGGAACGACGGATGACAGCATTTAACGCCAGATTCATTCGGATTTAACAGACGATGGCTACTTCGAATTTAGTGTTAACCCTTTTGATTTATTATTGAAGCTGTCACGGCGCGTATGCGCATAACTGTGAAACCGTCGCTTTAAAAACTAAATTTATGCTCAGCGACAACCGTCTTGATTATTTTTATTTGTTTGATTGCAAGTTTTTTACAGTAGGAAGGTCTACTTACTTAACATGTTCCCATTGTGTAAATACAGTTCTTCAAAAAGGAACAGCTGGCGTAAAATGCATTAAGTAAATCTAGACACAATGTGTAACAATTTTTGTAATACTTACAGATACTCTAGATTAATATATTTCACGAAGGTCTCGTTTGAAATAAAGTTTATCATGTTTCTCTGCAAAGCTCTAGAAATCAGTAGAACCACTAATTATGAAGACGATATGTATGTAAAGTAATAATTGTGATAATGTTGCGTTAAGGAGGCTCACAACATTTTCAAGCAATTTCCAGCGCTTAAACTTTGATGGTCCAGTACTACAAATCATTATCAGTTGTTGCTACAATAATGATATCAAACAAATGTCTGATCATTACTGAAGAAGTTAAAGTCATTTTTATGATGTCACTTGTTACCATAGCAACAGTTTAACCTGTTAAAAACACCCTTAATTTTCCATTTAAGTGCTTATAACTCAAAAACGAGCACGGCGACCCCCATTTTTTATTATTGAATAATGACCAACATGTTAAGATGCAATTTTTTGCAAAGTTAAAAAAAAAATTATTTAGCAGTTTCAGAGCCACCTTAAAATTCCGAAAATTCAAGGTGGCTCTGTAACCGTTAGATAATTTTTTTTTAAACTTTGCAAAGAGTTGTATCTTAACATGCTGGTCATTGTTCAATAATAAAAAATGGGGGTCACCGTGCTCGTTTTTGAGTTATAAGCACTTAAATGGAAAATTAAGGGTGTTTTTAACGGGCTAAACTGTTGCTATGGTAACCAGTGACGTCATGAAAGTAGCCACAACTTCTTTAGTAATGATTGGACATTTGTTTGATATCATTATTGTAGCAGCAACTGATAAGGATTTGTAGTACTGGCCCATCAAAGTTTAAGAGCTGGAATGTGCTGGAAACAATTGGGAGCCTCCTTAAGCAATGTTAGCATTCATAATCTTCAGTTTCAAGCTTTGTTATCCAGCGCAGGATGGGGGGAGGGGGAGCCGCTGCAATGACTTTGAAAGCTTATGACTGTTTCCAAGATTCAACCAAATGCTGCCAAATTTCGCGGATTCATCTATTATCTATGTAGGAATAATGTTGACAGACATGTTTCCCCAAATTTGATTTTTTGTGCTTTATGAAAATTAACTTTATTAAAATATTTTCACGCGTTTAGGACTTAAGTCACCTATTTATAGACTTTGAGTTCTTTTCAGTAATATTGCGCGATATTATTACGTTTTGAAAAAAAAGTTGAAACTCAAAGTTGGCGGATCAAAGATAGTAGCTGTTTTGACAGCATGACGTAACTGTCACCTGACGTGACGCCATTATCCCACGTGACCTATATCAAAAGTTAGATTTTTGGCCATACTTTATATACACATGATGAGGGGAAAAGTATACAAATTACAACGGCTCATTTGGCGAAATAATAAGAGTTTTAAATCCGCGTGATTCCGTTGAGACTGATTGATCAGCTCAGCCGTTATTTTGTTTGCTATAAGACTCGTGTTAAGTTCATCAAAAGAGATTGGTCATTTTCGATCTCGTTCTGTTTATGGTCTGCTCGCCGGTTTTGTTTAGGTCGTGAACAAGTCATTTTTAAGGTGCCGGTAGTTGCTCTAAGTTTGTGTACCAGCTTTCTAGATCAGTCGTTGAAATAGTTATTACTGTAGGTTAAACATTCAGCAGAGTACCTGCCGATTTTGTGATTAGTAAGTCGATGGTGATCAGAAATGTGATTGTTAACATCACCATTTCTAGTCGCTCGTTGTGTCCAGTCAGTCTCGTGTCGAGGTTTCTACAGGTCTCTCTTTAATGTAGGAGTCCTTGCGGTCGGAGCATTTGATCTTATAAACCGCCCCCAGCGACTGAGTCATGATTACGTGACACCTTTACGATTTATGAGAAGGAATTTGTTTTCGTGTATACATTGCCTGTACAAATGTGATTCGGCTGATAAAGTATTCTTTTCAAGATGTACATACAGTATCACTAAGTTTACTGAGAATATTCCATTTGGTACATATTGAATTCTGTTGTAAGAAAGGTCCCTGTAGAAAAAAAAAAAAAAAAAAAAAAAAAAAAAGAAGGAAAACTTAGTATTTAAATCCATGATGGCCCAATACCGAAAAAGCTCTCCAGAATTCTTTGCTTGTTGAAACATATTGGGAGGCTAATTAAGGATGCAGTACAGTTATATAAATGGGAGGCGCGTTGGCCTAATGGTTGGTGCGCCGGATTCCGGGTTCGAGCCCTGGCCGGGGCACTGCGTTGTGTTCTTGGGCAAGACACTTAGCTCTCATAGTGCCTCTCTCCACCCAGTTGTATAAATGGGTACCGGCGAATTTACTGCTTCACTTCATGCTACGGAAACCGGGATAAGCTCCGGACTGATGGGCTACTAGGCTCGTATGCAGACTTTACTTTACAGTTATATAAACAAGTTCTACTACATCATCACTCGAAAATTACATTGCACCTGTCATACTTTCAACAACTGTGAAACACTTCCATACACAGCCGAAAAATAACTCTAATATGATTGTCTGAATGTTGCCAGGCAATAGCCGACCATCAAATCAACAAATGTCCTTTTATTTGGCTGTCTACTCCAATATTTGCAGTAGACGATTGAACAAACACACCAACAGATCGACCGAATCCTCCGTGAAGTCGTAACCTAGTTCCAAGGTTCTTGCGTCACCTCATACCGTCAAATGAACACTACATTCCTTTACCGAATTTTCCTATCAGTAAATTGAATGTTGTGTGAGATATACTATATTCCTTTCTAACTGGATCCATATCAACTGATACAGTATTTTATAACACTGAAATTTCGTCAAATTTACAGCACTCCTAAGGATTCAAGGGGGTTCCATACGGCCACGGTAATGTTTTGAATCTCATTTGAGGTTAATATCCTGCAAAAGAAACAAAAACAAATTTAACGTAAAAAAATAATTACTTGTAATTCTAGATTTGATTGTGTTTGTTATGCAATTCCCCACACTCTTGGCCCTCGATTCATGGAATAAGAATCAAACCCCAACTTTAAATGTTAGTTTACAGGTTGTGGTGAGAAGATCACTTTGACATTATTGCCATATAATTCAATTCATCAGCCCCGCTCTTCCCTGCTACATTATCAAGCCCCCTCCGATACTTTTATGAGATTAATATTCAACACGCTTTTAGCGGAGTTCCCCAGTGGATCGAAGGGCCACATAGCGAAGCCCCATAACCTCGAAAAGAACAACCATGCGTGCATGGAAATAGGAAAACCGTATATCCATTCTTTTCGTGGTCATCAAGCATCGCGGGCGCGTGCGCGTGCGCTCTATGTACGTCGTACGACGTAGGACGAAGTCGCTCAAACGTGGGGGCCGTTCTCCAAAATTAGGTTAACGTCCGCTTACATCATTGATACTGGACATCCATATTATGGTCAATTGACAGCTGAGAAAACAAGGCATCCGCTGACCCGTATCATATGACCTTATCTCGGACACAGAGGTCGCATGTTGACCACTGACCAGGTATGTTTTCTTTTTCATTGGGTCGTGGGCTCAAGTCCTATATTTTTTTTTACTGTCTATTGTGAGTCAATTTAGGTTTACATGAAGGACAAAGTGACTAGCCGGGGCTCTGCTTTTAGGCTTGGCTAACTCTATTTAATAGGTTAAGTAAAGGTTGTTGGATAACAATGAACAGTAAGCCACCTCTTCAAGACCCAAAAAATGCTTGAGCTTTATATGCATACCATATTTGTTATATACTTACAAATTTTGCAATACTTTTAAAGAACGGAACAACCCACTTGGTAAATATTGTATTTCGTTATGGGAAATATCTCTATAGATAAAAAAAAAGTAAGCATGTTATTTTACTAATAGTGTGCATGCTTCGACGTCATGAATATGAAATCGCCCTAGAAAATAAGCTGGGAACTGGGGACTATCATGGCGGTGGAATTAAAGTTTTTCGCCGAGATCTTACACTTTGGTTACTTTTAAATCTATAGACGAAGAATTTTCATCAACTTTTTTAATTGAAGCATTCCAAAGGTCATCTTCCAATCTCGCAGAGAGGTAAAGTCTGTATACGAGCCTAGTGGCCCATCAGACCGGCGCTTGACTCATGAAACGACTAGGAGTATTTTTAGTCCCCCCTGGATGGGATGCTAGTCCATCGCAGGATTACCCCCGACACTAAATTCGCCAGTACCCATTTATACACCTGGGTGGAGAGAGGCACTATGAGAGTAAAGTGTCTTGCCCAAGAACACAACGCAGTGCCCCGGCCAGGGCTCGAACCCGGACCGCCCGATCCGGAGTCCAGCGCACTAACCATTAGGCCATCGCCTCCCACCAATCTCGTAGAGAAGGGGTTTAATAACTCTGTTACAAAAGAAGATAAGCCTCAACAATAATTATTTGAAAAAAAAAAATGGAGACGTGGTACCCTGCTAAATTGCGTCTACAAATTGCTGCAAAATCAGTTGCGACTAAGATAAAAGAGGTTCTAGCATACTTAGATAAAAACGATCAAACAGGTTTCCTCAAAGCCAGGTATATTGAAAAAACAATATCAGACTGATTAACAGCGTGATTGACTACGTTGAGAGACAGAACATCCCTGGTCTGTTACTTTTTGTTGACTTCGAAAAAGCCCTGGATACTCAGGAATGGACTTTTGTTGAGAAAACGCTCTCCTTCTACAACTTCTCAGAGTGTATTAAATCGTGTATCAAGCTAATATACAATGATGTTACAAGCTGCACATAAAACAGTTGTTAGTCCTCCGACATTTTTCAACTTGAAAACTACTCATGAATATTAAGCACAATAACAGGCAAGCATACCCAAGCATGATACAAGCTATACTATGCATCACTCTTTCTATGAACGCGTGCATGCCAATGGTAAGCGGGATGAATGTAAAGCACAAAAATGGGCGAGCACATCCAGGCATAAAACAGGCCGTACTATGTATTACTCGTTCTATTAACGTATGCAGAAAAATGCTACGTTACTTTTCGGTGACTCGTCAGAACTCAACACAAGTCGCAAAACACTAATAACACCAAGATCAAACAGAAAAACAACGAATGAATATATTGTAAAGCACAAACATCGGAGAGCAAACCCAGACATGATACAAGCCATACTGTGTATTACTCGCTCTATAAACTTATGCAGGCAAATAGTATTTATTTTGGTGAAACGCGGAATGTTCGGTGATTCGGTTTGATACTTCAGATCGAAGCACGGAATATTTGGTCTGAGTCTTTGAACCAAACGCGGAATATTTGGAATGATACTTAAGAGCGAAGCACGGAATATTCTTTTTTTTTTCTTTTAAGATGAAACGCGGAATATTCGATCTCATTCTTTAGACCTACCGCTCGAAGTATCAACCAACAGCATAACCCATGAAAGGAAAAAAAAACGCGGTCTGTTTAATAAATCTCTAAACCATGTTATCCTTCGATCAGACACCTCTTTCTTCGAAAGAAGTTATTTTTCTTCGCGGTATATCTTATATCTTAGAGTGGCTATTATCGTGTTCTTTGCGTAACTGGTCTTAACCGCTTGTTTTGTGAAATAATCTTCTTCTCATCATGCAACTGCTGCATTTCAATATTTTATTTCCTTTGAACAAATTTTAGGCTTCTCTATCATATATATCAGAATACGTTGTCAAACTTTTTCATTTTGCAATAACCGTAAGATTTTGTGTGGTTATCTCGTTTGAGCACAGGCAACAACTAGCTCGTAACGTCTTTATATAGTCTTTCAGCTGGTTACAGCGTTCCATCCCGTCGTCGCCCTCACACAAAGAACATTGTAAAGGAAATAAATGAAATGTAGCAGATCGAGATAAAAAGTTTTCGAACGAGTTCATCAATTAATGGCTCTTTCATCATGAACGAATTCCCAAAGCATCAAAGATGAAACGAATATCCACGTGAAAACTGTGTTAAATTGGCAGAAGTTTGAAAATTATTTGCGTAAACGAGGATTAGTGGTGAATTTTTTCATCATGCATAAGGCCTATTGCCTTTCGATGAGTTTTCAACTGAGTTGAGAAATTTATATACATCAGAAATCCTATCGAAAAGAAGGCTCCCCTTACTGTCTTTTACGGTGAGTCTCTCACAACTAGACTTCAAATAAGTCCAGTCGACTTTTAGAGAGACGGGTTGTGACGACTCAAGTCCACTCGAGTCGAATTGCCGACTTTTACTACCCTCCCTTGTAACTTCGCTTCATTTTACGTCACTCTTAAGTCTCTCCTCGTGACTGAACTCTCAATAAGTCGAGTAGACATTTAGGGAGACGAGTCGTGACGTTTCGAGTCGAGTCGCCGATCACCATACCCTTCTTTATAACAGCTTGCTGTATTTTACACTAAGTTTATCGCGAATAGACTCGCGGTAAGTCGGGTCGGTACCTACAATCCCACACAAAAGTAATTGGGACACTTCATATTTGGTCACGTAAAACCTTCCCCTCGAAACAGTGTTGGATAAAAGATGCACTTTTGTGAACGAAAAGACCGAGAAATCACTGACTTTCAACATTGTGAGTGAGGGTAAGGAGATACGGTGCACAGTGTCCCAACATTATTGTCTGGTATTGCAATCCCAGAGAATAATATAATAATATGGAAAATATTGCACTTTTGTGAGCTAAAAAAACACTGATCTTCAGCATTGTAAGTGAGGGGAGTGGGAGGGAGGGGGGTGGGGGAGAGATCGTGTACAGTGTCCCAACGTTATTGTCTGGGATTGTATCTTAGACGACTCGACTCTATGCGGGTATATTGAACAACCCTCTTCACTTCCAACGCCAAATGGTAATCGTAAGACATAATGTTTTTTAATATTGGAGGCTTCAAAAATATGTTGTAAAAGTTAACTTTCTTCAATACCACAGCGTCAGGAATTAAGTTATAAGTTATTAAGTTATAGGTCACAGAAGACGTCAAAATGTGGTAAGAACAACAGTGACTCACTCGCCTAAGGGATCGAGGGCCACTTTTTTGTTCTTACCACATTTTGGCGTCTTCTCTGATCTGTAACTGAACAGAAGAAGGAAAAAATGGAATTGCTTTGTTAACTAGGTAAATATCTCATCCGCGGTAAGATCAATACACCTTGCAACACAACAGCAGGAGCTGGGCCCGGCATCACTTATATAACTGTAAGTTATCAACATTTTCAAGGAATAATTCCGTCCTTGTCCTTCGGAAGCGAACACTTTGAGAGCTTATGACATATCTTGCAAATATAAATTAGCCAAAAACAAAACACACTAGCGCAAAATCTCCATAATTATACAGACTGACAGGTGTCAAACTCAACAAACGGAAACCGTACAGACCTCAAACTCAATATACACTTGCCCTTCAGAAACAAGTGAGAAGCAAAACGTTCAAAAGTCCTAGTTGTATTAGTCCTGTGGACCTGTCGTCCCGATTTCACCATGCTGTTATGTTGGATCGATAAACGGCAAGCCCATCGTCGAAGCAAATGCAGTTTTCTTGTCTTCGAAGATTTTTTCCTGCCCATTTAGCAAACAAGTCCGAGAAATTCTAATGACTGGTAATATCGACCTGCGGTCACGCTTGCAACAGCCAGGTGCTACTCGAAACCAGTAGCCTCAGAGGGCTCAGCAGTAGGTCTCTTGACATTCTTTTGACTGTACATGTGTCAGCATCGGTGGTTTCCATATTGTCAACAAATAGCGCAGGAAGGGTATGAATTCCCTTACCAAACCAACTCTGTCTTTGAAATGATTTTAAATTGTTTTGACAGAATTTTGACGATTTAAACACTATTTTGAAGCCACCATAGGATATATTTGTGCTATTTTGTAAAAAAAAAAAAAATACATAAATTTTACTCATTATTTGAACTGATTTTAGACATAGTTAAAACGTATTTTGTGACACTGGAAAGATTTTCCATCTGTTTTTAATGTATTTTTTCTTGCAACAGTGTTAAAATAGTGGATTTAAAATCTGTTTTGAGACTGTGTCCACAAACAGTTAGTATAAATACTTTAAAAGTGCTACTTAAACACTGTTTTGAAGGTAGTATCGGCAATGGTTGTAGATTTAAAATGTAGTTTACCAACTAGCAGTATAGATATTCGAAATGTAGGTGACGAGTTAATAGTATAAAATAGGTTTTAAATATAATATTTAAAACCTATTTCGAACATCAACTCACGATAAGCTTTCACAATACATATCTAATTTATTTATCGATGTGCTTTGAAATTTCAAAACTACAGCTGTTTTACTTACAGGAATTGGAGATTTTGGTTATGTCGGAAAATATTTGGAGAAAGGTGTTTAATATCGTTTGAAGACAAGCTCCTGTACAAAATATAACAAAAGATTGCAAGGAAAAAAGTAATGTAGTAGACATGAAACCTCTGCCCTGATTATAATGAGGTTGGACTTAGGCTAAACTAATGTCAAGCATAGAGAAGTATCACACTCAGGAATAGACGTTTAAGAGAAGGCGCCATTTTTCTTACTTAATAAAAAGACTTCGTTGCTACAACGCAATAGGCCATTTCCAAGTTACACTTTGCCTCTGTTTCAAAACGAGTCTACGTGTGAAACTACTAATATGAAAATGTGTTTTAACCTCACGTTCATTTTCATGCAAATCAAAGTAATTTTAATTTGAATAGTTTTGCACGAAGGCTCCTTTTGAAACCGAGGCAAAAGGCAACACGGAAATGGCCTATTTAGAGGTTCAAACTGAGACTCAACTGAGTGTTGATAATCTTTGAAAACTATTACTGCCAGCTGAGAATGACGTGCTTGTATAACTGATAACAGGCATAATCTGATATCTGCAAAATCTACTGGCAGTAGAAGAATGAGCTGAATTTGAGTAATAATTGAGAAAGCGCGGAAAGTTATTCGTCGTTCAGACCGCCGATTTAAGCCGCTTAGCTTGAAGCCACGTTAATGGATTGCTTGTGGACTGGAGCGAGTGGCAAATTGAAACAAAAATGAGGAGAGAGAGAGAGAATCCCTTTACTGGAAACTATGTGTCTGCACTTTGTGTATACAAAATAGGAAAATAGCATGTCTTAAACGCGATAAACATGTACAGAATTGTAAGTATATATCTCGTCAATATGATAAAGATTTTTTTTTCATTAGACCAGATTTTTATAAATCTTTAGGGGACTTCCATATATGTTTTAATTTTTAGTTGACTAGCTACATTGTGCAAGTTTGAGACTTTGCTAAATAAACTTTATTTCAAAATAAGTTGCTTGACCCTTTGGGTACTCGTTTCCAGGTGTGTCTCAGATCCGCGGGGTGAACCAAACAGAAAGTCGCTGCAACGAAGACCTACATACGTACTTTGGCAAAAAAAATATAATAATTATCTGCCCGTAAAAACTAGAACTCAGGGGCAAGTAGTCATAAACACAGTGGCGTTTTCATTGGCATCGCCTTCGCCATTGCTTTAGCTCCCTACAGTAACTGCTCGAGTGAAGGGTAATGCCTGGATACCCAGGGTACAATTATGAGATATTTTATACCTGTTTATTCTTGCTGACAATTTAAAAGTCGTCTGAACAGTTTACTCCAACTTACAAAGAAATCAATCTCGTCAGAGTTGAAAATAAATCCTGGTTGAGGCTGCGAATAAGATTAGAATCAAATGCCCTGTATAGTTTGAAAAGTAAGACAAGAAATGGTAATAAAATATGCAATTTTATTATCATAGTAGTATAGAAATAACGAAAACTATATAAAATGTCAGTAAATTTCGTCCTGACTTTGGGCGCTTTCCATTCGACCGAAAATTCTGGTTTGAAATTCCGGGTATTCCTTGTGGTGAATGGAATAGTATTTTCCCGTACGGGTTGCGCCAATCGGTCACCTTCCAATTTTCGCGCGAAAATACAAAATAAGCTAAAGCTTTGAACTAATGCAAGTCAAAGTTTTGAAGTTTAAAAGAACGATATTTTAAGCCTGGACGATGATTTTATTTTTTTCAGCGCGGCTAGCTGTTACACGCAAATCGATTCTGCGACTACTTAGAGTATGCAATACCAGCGTATTTTGCTGACGAGTTCAAGAGTCACTTAAGAATGACGAAAGGAACGTGCGAGCTCAGCTTTATTTAAGGTTACCGTATACCTTCAGATCGACAATTTTTCCCGAAATCGGATTTTTACATCCAAGTAATAGTCCAAGTGTGATCTTTCATTTAAAAAAAAAAAACGTTTTGAAAAAGAGTGAATATCGGCGGAGAAATGAGCATATTTCGTTTTTGACCGGAGGTAAAAATTCTTCTTTAGAGTGACACCAATATGACGTGTATGCACTCAACCGAGACGGTTTTCACGGGAAGTATCACGAGAGCCGCTATTCTCGCGCACTGATTGGCCTTGTTATTCGAGAAGGTGTTGCAAGCTTCATGTGGGCGGCGTTTGTTTGCAATGCAAGATATTTTTTTTTGAGCGCTGTTTTCTGAAATCAATTTTTCGCTTTGAACGCGACACTTTAAAGAGCTACAACTCCAAAGGAATTTGCCCCTTCTACGTGAAATTTGGCGAGCAGCTAGTTTAACATGTTAATAACAAAAACGTGTCAGCGATTTTTTTTTATTTTTGTATACTTTTTATACTGGAGCGATTGTTGTATGATCACTCCCGTGTGTTTTGGCCCTATTTGCGAAATGTCTTGTATCTTTTTATTGCAATTGAATATGACAAAACGCCGACACGTTTTCTTAGCGCTTGGGGTCCGGAAACCAAAGAACAAATCAAATTAGCGAAATACTAAGTTCGCTTTGACTTGTAGCCTTCAAAAGGCGACTCAGGCGCTCGTGTTTCGAGGTTCCTAAAAGATTGACATTTCATTCTACTACAAAATGGTTTTTATAGATTGAAAGCCAGCTCAATAAGCTTTAATTTGATATAGGGTTTTAGCTGCCTACAATTTATTCCGACTGCGCTATATCGTTTAAACGCGAGACACCCCCAAAGGTATACGGTAACCTTAAAATTTACCATTTCTGCTGTCGTACTAGCTATATTACGCAAGCAATCATGCTCGAGTCTTTCGGTGGGAAACACACACGCCGAGCACTAATATTTACAATGTTTAGAAGCCATCTTGATTGTGCGTACACATTCGATTCCGGCTAGCAGTAAGTGGGCTTGAGTCAGAAGGCTCGAATGAAACGGTGTTTTCCGGTTGTTCTGATTTTCCGGAATTTTAGGACAACCTTGCAAGGTTGTCCTAAAATTCTGGAACTTTTTTCCGGAAAATTGCCCGTTCCATTCGCTTCCCGTCCGGAATTTCCGGAAGTTTTGGTTGAATGGAAAGCGCCATTTGTTTCCAGATATTCAAAGATATAAAGATATACAACAACCACAAACTCCTTTTCAGAGACCGTAAGCATTCGCACGCCACCGTACTTTCGAAACACATGCGGGACTTGAAGGAAAATAAATGTTCAAATCACTTGGAAGATCCCGAGGCAATGGTTCGCCATACAACCCAGCTTCAAATCGCTGCAACTTGTGCCTGTATGGGAAGTTTTTCATAATCTGCAGGCCTGATCTCGCTTCTCTAAATAAACGAAATGAACTGATAACCTCTTGTCGACACGCAAACAAACTGCTACTAAAAAACATTCAAAACCTGCCACGTAATTTTCGTATTTTCTCGCATTGTTCTAGTTAAATAAGCATTGTAATTTTATCTTTTATTTCTATCTATCGCCCCTATATACCAGCTTAACATTGTAATCTTTACTTTTGGCAGTTTTATCTGACGAGTGTTGTACAAAATGTGCAGTACGAAACTAATTCGTAATAAAATGTCATGAGGTTCTTTGAACAAGTTCTGGATTCTGGTTCTGGATCGTTCAGTAGCTATCTATTCTTCCTCTGTAGAAAAAATAATACGTAAACTAGTTCTGCTTGATTTTTTTTTATGTTGTCATAGAACCGTCTAAATTACATACAAGTCGGCCAATGATCCCAAGTTTTGAAGTAACTGTGCATTTTGTTTTTCATTTTTTTTTAACACATCTCTTTACTAATATTTTGGATTAATTTACATAATTTAATTTTTTTTCGGCCTTTTTAAGAAAATGGTGAAATCCTAGATTGCAGATTAGAGATTGCAGGTTTAATGACGTCATATAATGCCCCTACTGACTCAAATTGTGTCATCTTATTCTTAACTTTCACGTGACGTCACCAAAATTCTAAATCCAGAATTGCAAGACCCCTGAGTTTTTATCTTTCACTGGCTATTAGACATCATTAATATATATCTTATTGAAGGTTTTTAGCTCGATAACAGCCGCCGTCTTTAAGATAGACCATTTTGAATTTCGGAATTTCACGCCACACAACATCAAGATGGCCGCCAGAAGGCTGTCACGTATGCTTCAAAATAATGCCTTATCCTACGATTTTTAACAATCTCAACAGTTGAGGTTTCACGAGAAGTGTTTATGTGAATGCTTACTTGTTCATGAGAGTGATATAACTGCCTTTTATAGCAGAAGTGAATTCCAGATGTTTTCATTGATTTCCGGTCGCCATGTTGGTGCCCAACTGCATGGGCACCAACATGGCGTTTCCATACAAAGCTCTGTAAATTTGTGTGGAACATTTTGACGGATAACTCGAGTACGGAATACCGTACAAACCCGAGACTTGGACAAACAGAATATCTGGTAATTTTCTACAACCTATAATATTCTTGAGTTTTTTCACTCAATAGTTTTGGATTTACTTTTTTGTGGCGTGACAGTGAAAACCAGCAATAGAGTGCACTATATAATTTTGTTCTGTATTAATGACACAAAGACCCTAGGATGGTTCCAGTAACCTCCTCCTTGTACCATAATTTATTGGAGGTATGAATTTGCTTGTATGTCAGAGGGTTGAGAGGGTATCCGAACGAGACAAAAGGGTGAAAACATCAGTTAAAACAATTTAGAATGAGCCTTTCTACTCTCTCGTATATCAAACCGGACAGAACTTTAAAAATTGATATTTTCGTGTGCATTTTGCTTACAGAAACTCTAACTTTTCCAGTTTGAGAAACAATCCATCGGGTAGAAGTTGAATATCATTCGAAGACATACTCCTGTAAAACGTTATTCACGGAGACGCAAAATAACAATCAAGCAGTCAGTGTTTATCATATTGCTTCAAAAATGAACTTAATTCAGCCTAGCTAAAAAAGGTAAAGGAATGACTGCTGATAATATTCTAATTTCTAATATTTCTTTGCTAGCCTTGCGGTACTTACAAACTCCACAGATTTGCCAGGTCATTGAACACATCACTCGGTAGAGATGTGACAGCGTTTGCAGAGAAATCGCTACAAACGAGTTGTAACAAGATTAAAATGAATAAACCATAAAACGTAATAAATTTTCGCTTGTTACATGTTACATGGTGTTGGTTACACAATTAGAATTGGGTACCGTCCACACTAATCCGGATAAAATTGAAAATACATGTTTTTTCCTCCGGTTACGTTAGGCCAACCATCCACACTGAAAGGACGTTTTTGGTCACTGAAAACGCAGCTTTCGAAAACGGTCTCCGGAGTGGAGAGGTTTGATAACGGCGGCTAGGTCGCGTAGTGTTGACGGCCGAAAAAAAAGAGCTTTCGTAAACGCCAACGTTAAATGACCATGCAATCTCTGTCATAGACCCCTTTCGACCATAAATTGGCATCTTTGTTCGTATATACTATTTATTAATCGAGAGTGAGGTCATTACAGGGAAATCTCAGACCGAGGCCTTGATGTATTGACTGAGCGATAGCGAGGTCAATACATCAAGGCCGAGGTCTGCGACTTCCCTGTAATGACCGAACGGACGAGGTTAATAAGTTATTTATTATATGGCCTTTTTAGCGCTGAAAAAAAGGAAACGTTTTTCCATATCCGCTTGCGCCCACAAGAGGTCATTCGAGGCTATGCGATCCAAACCAGAAGAAACGGTTTCTTTGACAGTGAGGCAATTTTTGTCTTCATTACGCCAAGATCTAGGGCAAATTTAACCACTTTAATTTTCACAAAACAAACTGACCTGTGTTTACAAGTGTTTGACTCTTAAAAAGTTATAAAAAGCTAAGGCAAGAAAAATTTTCATAATGCCCGGTCATTACAGGAAAATCTTGCCCGCTCATCAGCCAATCAGAGCGCGCGTACTATTGTAGCCATATAATAAAGTATGATATTTATATTCTACAGTGACATACCAACGTCTTTCATCTCACAAGGTAAGAAAAAGAAAATTGGGTACAATTTCTACGATTTTTACTGATAAACATTCTTAAGTCCTACCGCGCAGAAATAGTTTTGAAATGTAAAATTTGACCTCATGTCACAAAAAGGCTCTTTGTTGCTGAAGAAAAAGGCCTGAACAACTTCGTTGCATGCTCTTCATTTGACTTATATGAATAAGGTTATCGTATGGACGGTAGAGTTAAACCGAGAGTTAAAGTTAAAGTTAGAGTTAAAGTTTTTTCAATGTTATTCACTTACAGAAGTTCAAGTTTCTTCAAATCTTTAAACACTCCTTCGGGTAGTATTGCAATAGCGTTTGAAGACAAATCACTTAAAATGATATAAAAAGGTTTGATATATTTAAAGTAATGAAAGGTACGCTAGAAGCCTATAAAACAGTTACAATGCAACATTTTGCGTTTAATGTCTTAATCATTTTCAGGGTAAATGCTAAGAAAATCTAGTATCTCTTATTTCTTATCCCACTTAGAATAGTTTAACATTGTAACAATATGCTTGAAGGTTATTAAGTGCCGCTTTCTACAAAAGTCGACTAAAATCGACTTTTGGTGGCACAAGTCGTAAAATCGATTTCGCTCATGTTTTGTACAAAGATAGGTCCTAGTGAGAAACTAAACGGACTGCAGTTAGTTTGTCCTGATACAGCTTCCTTTCGTAGAAATATGCAAAAAACGATTTCGCCCTGGGCTTAAAATCCACTTCCGGTTAGACTGAATTTTGTGAAAATTTGATCGTCTCGCGCATTATACTACAGCTGTTTATGAATCTTTCAATGATATTTATAATCTTTTCAGGTCTTCATTATATGACTGAGTGAAAAAATAAAACAAATCGAGATTAGTTTTGAGCCCGAAAAACGAGCCAAAACTGACAGACTAAATTTGCAAATTTGTCGCAAGCGAAATTATGCAGTAAAACATTGCCATTTTTTCCTATGGGCGATAACTTTAAATATCGTAAAAATACTTTCTATGGGTAAACTATATACCCATCTGCTATAATATCTGTGTGACCCGCTTTGGCCTGTGTTTATCACTAATTTGGCCGAAAATCTGTTGTTTGAAGTTTAAGAGGGCGTCTCCCTAATTTTCGACCGGTCGGTTCCGGATCGAAAAATCAAATCGCCTGATTTTTTGTGAGGTGAAAGGCCTTCATACCAAAGTAACAAAACCACAATCTTTTTGGTTCTTGGCTTAAGGTTTTTTCCGCTAGATCTAAAAATAATTTTGACCGAATTTTGCTCGCGCGCGACCGAAAATCAAGACGATTGTTTACCTTTTTTAAGCGATCCGTGCAAAGCAAGGACAAACTGTACCGCCATAATTTTTACATAGCAAGAAAGATCTACTTCTATTTTATGAGCTGTAGGAGTTTCAAGTAATTTGAAGTTAATCTATTGGCATTCTATGATATTACTCATCCCTACGTTAGGAGGCTCGAGGGACAACCCGAAAATTGGTCATTTTGTGGACCTCTTTTCTCAGCTGGCGGATAAAATCAAAACATGGCAGTTGAATCAATGTAAAGCCTTAACCTTCCCCTACACGAATATGTAAAAAAGTATTGTCTATGACGCCTTTCCTGTAAATGTCGAGGGGATAATTTTTCCTATTTTTGAGAAATTATCAAAAACAACACCAAATCGCTAATTGTTTAAAATTTGAATACCTTGGACCAATACCGGTCTTACATCAAGAAAACTAAAGAAAAGTAAACTAAAACATTAGGGAATAGAAATAAAAAGCCATATTCAATAGTGTTTTCAATTTTTAGTTCGCCGTTTCATTTTATTGGGAGGAGAGTGATCATCGGCTCATTAAATATTCACCGAACAGTGAAATTCGATCCAAACCAGAACTGTCAAATTTCAAATCGCACTGGCCATCTTAATTTCATTGAATCTCGTTTCAAATCACATTTGTACACAAAACAAATATCCTGAAAATGCTATGTTGTTGTTGTGTTTAAGTTTAAGCCAAATCTGATCTTTGAATACGCATTTAGAATACTAACGGCGTTCACTCACGATTTACTCGACCACTGTCAACACTGGTGACTTAGTGTACCTGAGTTCCAAAAGGCTTTTCCCCTTATTGTTTTGACTTTTTCTGTTGGTGATGCATTCAAATGACCGGTGCAATTTGGAGCTTTGATTCAATGAACGAACTACCAGTCCGGTCCTGGCCCTATCTGTCACGCAACACTCAGCGGTGAAATTGCCCAGGGTTAGGAAGTACTCATAATTTTCTTGCACATGAGGTCCAATTCCCTTTAAATACTTAAAACGGGGTTACACCAGGTGCTCTTACGTTGGGGTCAACTTCTTCTATTTTTTCTTTGGACCTCTTAAAATGTCACTTAAATTCACGTTTACCCTTTCGGTGGCTGTGTTCGAGATATTTTTGAAAGGTCATTTGAAATACCTAAATTTTATCCTTTTGTCTACTTCAACTCATAAAAAACCTTACATTTTCATAAAGCTGCAGCCTGAAAAAGGTATCCCTTCTGGGAGAGAACTTCTCATTTTTGTCCGAACGTTTTCGATGATTTAAGCCTAAAACGTTCTTAAACAGGAGGAGACCCAGGATTTTTCTAAGGAGGGGTTTTTGCAGAATGCCAGTTGTATTAGAAAGCCTCCCCGCACCGCCTGCACCCTCCCCTAGATCCGCCCCTGTGAAAATAGTTTTATTTGAACTGATATGTACATGTTCACGTCACGTTCATGGGTGAATACAATGTTTGTTCTAGGTCTTATTTGATTAAAGATTCACGACTTGATTCTTCATTTAGTATATACACACATATTTGTCACTTACAACGAATAGGAAAGTATAAAATTTGTTCGTAGCCAAATTTCAGATTTGGGTACGTTCTAAGGATGTTTTTCATTTTTGTCCTTTTTTATCCACTGGATAAGTACTGATGAATCAAATTAAATAAACAAGTAAGTATCCTTGGTCACTCCTTTAAATAAAAATGGAATCGCGTATCTATATCTCACCGACAGCATTTGTATTTATACAGATATTGGGTTATTTTTGAAAGTTCCTATTTGGTGGGACTTGCTTTATCCCGGGTGATCCTGCCTGATTTAAAGTTGCAGCTAATTGGTAGCATTGGCAGATCAAATGGAGGGGATAGTGAGGGAGGCGATTAGCCTGCGCAGCTGGTAGAATTTTTGGCACAAGTGAATTTTTCTCGTGCGGGTGAAGCCCGCGTCGCTGAGTGGCCGAGCCGCGAGTGATCTCAACTTGACTCCTCGCCAAACCCCTCGCTGCTTGGCGGCCAAGACCAAAGCATGCGGCCGCTAAAAAAAGCACTCGCTCGCGAAATCCCGCCAGCTACGCAGGCTAGGAGGCGATTTAATCTTTCAGTAAGGTAACTTTTAACTTTTTGGCCACCAGCTTGTACACAAACAAGTAGATGAAATAACCGGTTTTTTGATGATTGAAGGACCAAGGCAGTGCTATTTTATGGCAGCATTAGCGGTTATTTTTTCAATACCACCACCTTAATTGTATCCAAGTTTGGATCCCGCACTGAGTAGGTCAAAATAAATTCTTATTGAATAATCCAGACGAAAACTGGAGGATGTTGTAGGGACCACATAGTTTTCTGAAGAACGAAGTGGGGATCAGCCGTAATTGACAGGGATTAAGAGGGTGAGGGGTGGGGGGGGGGGGGGGGGGGGACCAGAAAAAAGTCTGAGAATTTCATGTGGCGGTGGGATCGCCGTAAATAACTTGAACCGTGCCAATTGATCGCCTCCTTTTATGCTATTATTATGTTTTGGCTTCTGCGTGCTCTTATCCAGGCACAATCTCATCACATAAAATAATCGTTGTGCAATGGCTTGAAATTGTTTAAGTTCTGTATTTCAAATGTTAAAGTTCCATGTGTCAAATTCTTTAAAGAGGCATTTTAATAAGAGCCAATGGAAACGTTTGTTCAACGCGGCCGAACGGTGCGATATTATTGAAAACAACAACAACAGCAACAATCACGATTGTTGATCTTTCTCCATGCGAAATAGAAACTTCCTCTTCAGGTTCAATTCATTAGAGATGTTGTCAACTTATTTGAGGCTCTCTGCAGTTCTTCGTAGAGCACCATTACTCGCTCTTGAGCTTTCTGAAAATATTTCAGCTCATCACTTGCGAACAGTTTTTTGGTACGGTGTTCTCTACATCATGATATAGAACCTTTCGATTGCTGTCGGTGAATGATAACAAACGCGGCTGCGCAATTCAAGGCGTCCTTGACAGTTTACTGCCATCCGCACTTGCAATGAACTTGATATTTTGTGGTGGCTTGGAAAGGAGGGGGCGGGGATCATGAAAGCTTCCACCACGAATGAGAGGGGATCATTCACATGCTATATACTTTATGGGGAGATCAGGTGAATGCTACGGTGTAGCAACAAAAAGCCCCCGCACCCCCCTCCCCCCTCCCCGCTCCAGACGATAAATAATGACCGGTCCCTTAAACACAGTTAAAATAATAGTTATGTCAGTCATAGTGTGCACATTACACATAACATCATCCAACGGATAGAGCAAAGGTACGAAAAAGCTTCATTGCCCAGCATTACATTTCTTGCTTTGGCACTGCTAAAGATTATTTACTTTTTGGATAACCTTATTATAAGATCGACTGTATAAGCAACATTTTCATCTCTTGCAAATATGGCTGGCTATTCTGAATTAAACCCAAAAAGGTGTTGAATATCTATCTCACAAAACTTGCAACATCCTACACTACAAGCACACTCCACCACCACTCATCTCTTCAGACTTCTCAAACATTCTATACCCTCTTTATATTTGTCCCTTATAATATGCAATCCTTGTTCCAAAATGCACACTACATCCAAATTTCCGCAGTACAGTGGAACCCCGTTAATACGGCCACCAACGGGCCATGAAAATGTGGCCGTATTAACGGGGTGGCCGTATAAACGGGGTAGGGTCAAATTTCATGACTGGTCTACTTCAAGTGACGTCTTGACATATACATATCACAATTGCATTTCTAAGAGCCACATCAAAATGCTAACGAATCTATTGGACCTTGAGAACAATCTTTCTGTAAGAGATGTTCACAAAGAGGAGAAAATCTCGAAGAGTTCCACGCCGCAAGAAAAAAGCAAGCCGTGTTAAGAACTTTGGTATTTATTTTCTTTTTACTACGCCCTTAGTAATTTCGCTAAGCAGGCGTTTTGAATAAAATAGTATCATTTAATATTGTTTCTCAAGTACTGAATTTGTTTGTTTTGGTCAACTATTAATGAGTATTGGTTCGAGTGGCCGTATTAGCGAGGTAAAATTGTAAAGGATTGTATAGTTTGGGATTTCACAATGTGGCCGTTGGCCGCATTAACGGGGTTTTATTATAAGAAAATGTATGGGCGTTTTGCCGGGACAAAATAAAGTGGCCGTAATTAAACGAGGTGGCCGTATTAACGAGGTGGCCGTAAGGCGGGGTTCCACTGTACTTTCATAGCTCTGACTACACCAAATAATTACAAATCAAACAAGCAAAAATTAGTGTTTTTCTGTCCTGTACACTTCTACAATATTTTCTAGACGGCTTTGTTCTAGGGATTCGAGGCAACATTTTAAACGATGATGAAAACTGATATTCTCAATGAGCTTCAATTGCAAGAGTGGTCTTGTTTCACCCCTTAGCATTGCGTGACAGATATGGCCAGAACCGGACTGGCAGCTCGTTGATTGAATCAAAGCTCCTAATTGCACCGGTCATTTAAATGCATCACCAACAGAAAAAGTCAAAAGAAAAAGGGGAAAAGCCTTTTGGAACTCAGGTAAACTAAGTCAATTTATAGTCCAACAATCAGAGAAAATGAATTTCGATTCAGTTTTGACAGTGGTCGAGTAAATCGTGAGTGAACTCCGTTTGTATTCTAAGTGCGTATTCAAAGCTCAGATTTGGCTTAAACTTAAACACAACAACAACATAGCATTTTCAGGATATTTGTTTTGTGTACAAATGTGATTTGAAACGAGATTCAATGAAATTAAAATGGCCAGTGCGATATGAAATTTGACAGTTCTGGTTTGGATCGAATTTCACTGTTTGGTGAATATTTAATGAGCCGATGATCACTCTCCTCCCAATAAAATGAAACGGCGAACTAAAAATTGAAAACACTATTGAATATGGCTTTTTATTTCTATTCCCTAATGTGTTAGTTTACTTTTCTTTAGTTTTCTTGATGTAAGACCGGTATTGGTCCAAGGTATTCAAATTTTAAACAATTAGCGATTTGGTGTTGTTTTTGATAATTTCTCAAAAATAGGAAAATTATCCCCTCGACATTTACAGGATTGGCGTCATAGACAATATTTTTTTACATATTCGTGTAGGAGAAGGTTAAGACTTTACATTGATGTAACTGCCATGTTTTGATTTTATCCGCCAGCTGAGAAAAGAGGTCCACAAAATGACCAATTTTCGGGTTGTCCCTCGAGCCTCCTAACGTAGGGATGAGTAATATCATAGAATGCCAATAGATTAACTTCAAATTACTTGAAACTCCTACATGTCATAAAATAGAAGTAGATCTTTCTTGCTATGTAAAAATTATGGCGGTACAGTTTGTCCTTGCTTTGCACCGATCGCTTAAAAAAGGTAAACAATCGTCTTGATTTTCGGTCGCGCGCGAGCAAAATTCGGTCAAAATTATTTTTAGCTCTAGCGGAAAAAACCTTAAGCCAAGAACCAAAAAGATTGTGGTTTTGTTACTTTGGCATGAAGGCCTTTCACCTCACAAAAAATCAGGCGATTTGATTTTTCGATCCGGAACCGACCGGTCGAAAATTAGAGAGACTCCCTCTTAAACAATTGCGTGACACGGCTGGTCACAATTCCCGAGGGTTTTCAAGTTTGGAGTGAGAGTCGGTAATAATATTGGAAAACGAATAGATATCACCCTCTTATTGTAGATACTTTTACTTCTTTAATAATTTATAACGAATTTGGATCTATCTTTTAGGTGGTTCTTTTCCCGCGGGTAGCTACTAAGTGCTGTTTACTTTTCTTCAGCTGAAATTTAAATTAGATAAACATGTACGATGTTTTTTCCATACGTAGTGTATTTACCTTTAATAGTTAAGTACTATTAAGAAGACAGTGAGTGATACTAGGGTGCTCTGCTTGATGAGCTTGTTTTATACTATTTTTCATACGACGATAAACTACTCATCCTGACTCATACAAATGGCCGATTTAGTCGATTGACAACTAACCTATTCTCAGTGGTTTCCCACACTAAAATTAGTAACAAATTTTTTTAGGGTGGATTTCACTGTCTGTAATAACGATATGAAATAGTAATGTTCTGTTTAGAGAATTCATAGCGATCAGCGTTGGCAAATAAAAAAAAAAAAACAATGACGAAAGGTCGGATAGTCCAGCACACGATTAATAAAAATATTTTCAGTCATACTTGGTACACATGTAAAAAAAAAAATCTCCACTTTCACTTCATTCGTTGCATGGTCATTCTAGGGATATTTTTTGGTCTAGTGTCATTTTTGTTCTAGGGTCTTCTAGTACTCTACGTTCGCTAGATAAACACATTACATTTGTGGACATGAACTGCAATCACTGGTGAATCTAGTGGAGAGGGAGAGGACCAGTTCTTCCCTTTTGTTTTAAAACATCGGAATTTTCTTGTCATGAAATCGATGCCAACTACATTCCGCCCTCACCAGCTCATCCCCCTTTTTTAGGAAAGGAAAGGCCCCTTTTCTCTGGTCCTTTTGATCCGGCTGTCCACAGATAGCGGTTTCAGTTGCATAAGGGCAATTTTCTCTATGCGAAACGTCCCTGCAAATTCTTAGCCAATTTTTGGAGGATGGAGAACTTTTGTACTTAAAATGGGTGGGAAGGGGTGGGATGAACCCAGCAGGACTGTGGAATGTCAGAGGTCGGGGGGGGGGGGGGGGGGGGGGCGTGGGGTGAGTTGCGGGGTGGAGTTTCAAAATATTTCAACAACGAACATGTATGTAGAAAAAAGCACCTACGAATCCTACTTAGGCAATACGTAATACTGATCTCGATCAAATGCTAATAAAATTCATTTCTCAATTCTCAAACACTGGATGGAGAACAAACAACTGCTTTGCAGGTTTTCACTTAGCCTGTTCCAGGCTCTCTAAGGTTGGGGGCGAGCGAGGAAAAAAAGGGGGGAAATCTCTCGGTAGTTGGGGGTGAGCGAGGAAAAAAAAAAGGGGGCGGGGACTGTCTCGGTAGTTGGGGCGAGCGAAAAAAGCGGGCGCGAATCTGAAGAATCGACATGCCATAAATCTTTCCTAGTGCTAGAAACTACCCTGGGCGTGACACAGTGTGACACAGTGTGACTTGACCAGATCGAGTGACTTGTGCTGTGTTATATTTTTAGTGCATGATAGCAGTGGGACTATGTCCATAGACTGCATTCTGTCTCAGCGATCAAAGGCCAAGCACTGACCACCAACTAATGACTTAAAAGAACAGCAAACATCCATTTTGTTTTATCCACAACAGCGAAGAGTCGAATTTACGGAATTCAATTTAATCTCGTTCTCAAAATAAAGATCATTTAATTAGCAATTAAAAAAGTCGCCAAAGAAATTAGATTCAAGGCTGGTACAACTTTTACGTTAAATTCAGGCGTAAATCAAATTTAAAATTTCAGTTGTTTAAAAAGTACTATTCGTGCTGAAAACAGATCTTTGTACCTAACTTGGAAAATTAATGTTCTCCTTTCAATTGATCCGTCAACTATAAAATTCTTTAATTTTCAGTTACAATGTTCATGTCTAATTGGAAATGAATTAAACCAACATTTTTTTAGTGTTAGATTTTCCTTCTATATAGGACTAGAATAAAACGAGCGAGGACAATAAAACGAGTGAGAACAAATTTGCATAAAAACACAGGCATCAGATCCGACGAGGTCGGCAAAAACATACACCGAATGCAAATATGGCGGACCACTCGGTCGGTGCTTGGAACGAGGTGCATGAAAGCGAGGCTAGTCAGGCTTCGGTATTTTAGATCTTAGAAAATTCGTTTAAATGACGAGCTTATGTCGTGTCTGGTGGTGTTCTAGCACAAATTGCATGGCCAGTACCTTCCCCAAGGTAAAGAAAAGCTCCACTTCCAAGACATCCTCTGTCTCAAAAGAAGTTGTTCATGTCCGGCTTTGTCCGCGTCCGATCCACTCGCACGGAATCGCACGATCAGATACTAACCAAGTGAATGAAATTCAACTGCCTCCATAGTTAAAGCTAGTGAAAACATTGAGCCAAATAAGAACCACTTGGAGCTAAATGTGATCACTTACACATTTTCTAAGATCTTCTAACTTGAAATGTAGCGAACGAACTTTATAACTTTCCTCTCAACGAATTGCATTGATTCACTTTTTCCCTTAGAGGCAAACAGTGAACACTTCTATCACTTCTCGTGGCATTCAGAAACACAGCAACTTGTAGGCACAGCGAAAAGAAACACGCCAGATCGACGAATAAGCAAGACTTTTGTAGGAAAGCATTGTCAAAACAAAACACCGAAGCCTGACTAGCCTCGATTTCATGCACCTCGTTCCAGGCACCGACCGAGTGGTCCGCCATATTTGCATTCGGTGCATTACACAATGTGTAATTTAATTATTACCCGAGTTCCCTTCAGATCAGGTAAAGAAATAACCAAACAAGATCGACCCGTGATTACGACTGTCAGTGAATCTGAGAATGCTTAACCTTTCCTTTATAAGACCTGGTTTTGTGAATGATGGTGAGAACTTCAGGATTCTGAGAACTTCAATAAATTTAACTGAATTAATTACCGTCTAACATGTTGTGATCAAAGTTTGTAAAGATCACGCAACGTTTCCAAAACGGGTGAACGGAGAAAATCTCACATTGCTCTTACTTCTTCAAGGAAATCACCAACTGGCCCATTTATTTGTGTGATTTTTTTGTCTGAATTCTTACAAGAACGTCAAACGTACTTTTAAAAAGATAATTTTATTTGTGGTTTAGCAGCCGTGTCACGCAATTGTTTACACTTCAAACAACAGATTTTCGGCCAAATTAGTGATAAACACAGGCCAAAGCGGGCCACTGAAAACCATCTCCCCAGAGATTTTTTTTGATATTATAGCAGATTGCTGTATAGTTTACCCATAGAAAGTATGTTTACGATATTTATTTATTTGTTTTACTGCATAATTTGGCTTGCGACACATTTGCAAATTTAGTCTGTCAGTTTTGGCTCGTTTCGGGCTCAAAACTAATCTCGATTTGTTTTATTTTTCACTCAGTCATACAATGAAGACCTGAAAAGATTATAAATATCATTGAAAGATTCATAAACAGCTGTAGTATAATGCGCGAGACGATCAAATTTTCACCAAATTCAGTCTAACCGGAGCCAAACGGGGCGAAATCGTTTTTTGCATATTTCTACGAAAGGAAGCTGTATCAGGACAAACTAACTGCAGTCCGTTTAGTTTCTCACTAGGACCTATCTTTGTGCAAAATATGAGCGAAATCGATTTTCCGACTTGTGCCACTGTTCGGTCGAAATTTGTAGAAAGGCACACTTAATAATGATCCCTTCGATATAATCTATTGCTACTTTAACGGTGTTTCTTTTGTGAAAGGTGAAATATTCAGCGTGTCGCGAGCGTGGGACAAAGAAAAATTCCAAGTCCCCGACGAGAATTGAACCATGACCTCCCAAACACAGGTTGGATGCTCCAACCACTGAGCTACAAGAACTTATGGTGAGCAACTCCATTTCACACGTGTCCTGCATACTACTAGGTTCGGCAGTGTTGATAGCGTTCTGCATGATGAAAAAAAAATAGAAAGGTGATAAATTTTAAGCTCAGAAAATGAAATGTGAAAGATGAAATGTGCATCTTGTTGCGACCGTGTGTTTGATATACAACAAAGAACATACTTAAAGCTGTGCCAGTTTTGTCAGGTTGCTAAAACCCCTTTACAAAGAGAATTTCGCAAAGGCAATCGACCGTTTTAAATCCCTCCGTTGGGTAGCTTTTCTGTATTAAAACCAAATAATGTGTCTTCAGATCCACTTAGTGCTCGTACCCAATGCCCAACAAGTTAAAAGGGACAGGTGATCTGGGGGCGAGAACGATCAGAGACTTTGGGAGACTTTAGCTCAAAGGCTAACCCGAGGAAGACTCCTGGGGTTAACCTTGAGTGTTCCACGGCGAAGGGAGGAGGTCTAAGCTTACCCTGCTTTCGAATTATCTCATCCCTGAGAAAGTCTTTTTTTTTTTCAGTAAAAAAATCGCGCTGAGTACTGGTTACTGCCGCTGTTCTGGAAACTCTCAAATTTTTCGAGCCTTTTTTCTTAACTACTTAAACACTGAGCGGGCCTATAAAAAGGCTCTCTCTGGTACTTCGATTAAAAAAAAAAGTCTTGTCATGGTAACAGTCATGAGACAGAAGAGCACCGCATTTTTTTTCCTTTTTAATGCGATCGCGGTTTATTTATGTGAAATTAACAACCTTTACAAATTAACAAACCATGAATCCAACTTGAAGCGGCAAAATCAAAACTAAGAGTCCAATTTACTTTTTTGACTTTATACCTGGTTTATGCTTGACTAAAACGGTATTCTTTTGTTAATTCCAACGCGTTTATTCAATATGTTACCGGAAATAAGCTCAGGTCGCTTGGGGGTAAGAAATTCCACGTTTTTGCAGAATAAATCAGGAAAGCTGTATGAATACTTTACTATTATTTTAGCCTTGCTTTTGAATGTTAAGCTAGTTTGCAGCCTAACAACAAAACGGTGAATTTAATACATGAGAACCTAGATAATATTTCTTGTGCATATTTGAAACTATCTTTAGTATAAAAAACGAGACAAGTCAAGCCAAAAACCCAATTGATTTCACTTGCCCAACCAATGAAATCGCCTCATTGGGATTTATGACTGACAGGCGGTACAGTTCAGCCTCGTTTACATAGGATCGCTCCGTGTTTCCGTGGTACACTGGGCAACCTCGATTTTTGGTTACAGACCTTCCCGACATCCTGTCAGGTTCAGTGTCAAAGATTCCAGCTACTAGAAGAGTTTAAGTGTTGTCAAAAAAGTCTGATATTTGCAATAAGTAAGAAGTAGTAATCGAGACATACGGATTCTGGTTCGTTAGTGAAGGCAATGATTTCACTACTCTTTTTAACACAAAAGATCAACAGTTTATCGACGTTTTACTAGCTTGGAGCTTTCGATGAGTTGTCATGGCGTTAAACGCACTGAACGGTAGCAATATTGTGACGTTTCTAGACAAATCTAAGAAGCATATTTCTGGAACATTCTGATTTCAGAGCGTCCTAAATATAAAAAATGAAACTATTCCAAGCGGGACAAGCTTCCACACTTCTCCCTCTCGCTTTTGCAACCCTCAGGATTAACCTTTTATTGCTTCCCAAGTTTTAAAATTTTCCATGTTAAAGATCTGAGGTTTTGGCGAAAATAAATTGCAAGCATAAGATGGATGTACGACTTTGTTTTGACGATGCTTTATTTTACTTACAGCACTGATAAATGTTTAAGGTTGTAAAATATCCTATCAGGTAGAGACGTAAGAGCGTTTGATGCTAAATATCTGTACGTGTACAAAAATAACATAACATAGTAAGTTACTGAAAAGGAAAAGAACGAAAAGGAAGGCGAAAACAAGGCAACGGCAGGCGAGGTGAGGGCGAGGAATGCTTGGCTTAAGGTAACATTGCATGGCGATAGCTTAAACCAGGGCGACGGTGGTGTTTAAGGTGAGGGCAAGGGTTAGGGTTATGGTAAGGGGTAGGGTTAAGCTTAGAGTGCAGGTGATAATAATGACGATGAAGTGAGGATGAGTATGAGAATAGGGGCAATGATCAGGATAAGTTGAAAATAACTTCCCAGGGTAAGTCGGGTGAGCAGCTTTGTTTTGGGGGTGCTTTATTTCACTTACAGCCGCATTAAATTTGGAAGGTTGCTGAATATCCCGTCAGGTAGAGATATAATAGCGTTTGATGCTAAAAGACTGTTGGTGTACGGAATTTACACATATGTAGTAAAGAAGATAATATTAAATTAATATTCTTTTTATATATATATAAAACGTGTTATGAAACGCTGAGAGATAAACAATTTAGATCTACGTGTGATAATTGTTGTCTGAAAGGCTATGCAATTGCACCACCACCTTCCCCTAAGAACAAGGAAACATCGACTTTGGTCAGATGCTTGTTTTGAGAAGGAAAGCAAGAAAAAAACGAAAATCGCACTGTCCAGACCCTTTCAACTGTAAAAAAATTAATCCGCTGCTCAAATCAGGTCTTACATTATTTGTTGGTAAAGCTATTATTTGCGGAGTGGAAGTTTACTTACAGCCAGGACAAATACTTTAAACGTTTGAATACTCCAACGGGTAGTGATGTTATAGCATTGAAAGATAAATCTCTGTATAAAACATGTAAAAAATGCATTATTGCACTATTCTAACGAAAACTAACACTAGGAAGCTGATGTACCTTATTATTTTGAAAAGGACTTGAATCCTTGGGTCCTAAAACTTTTAGAAGCTGTTTTTTCATCACGTCTCCACGCGAGAAGTGAGTGTCCACGTTCCTTATGTTGCCAAAACATTGGCGTCGTTTCATCCAGACTTGCCCAAATTTGAATTTGCAAGAGCTCCTCTTCTTGCTCAGCATATTCGGTAAATTCATGTTATCACATACTATGTTAATTTATGCATCTTTTCCTTTTATATTTCCTTTTAAAAATGGGAAATTGTGATTTTTCCTGAAGTAATGAGTCGATTCATAGACAATGGAAAGAATATAAATTGATTCAATGCCATTTTAAGTCATTATCAACAAAAATCTATCTTGTCTGGTAGAGAGGGCTGCAGGGTATCATTGTGTACTGAAACAGTAATGATTTAAAAGGGTTAAAATAGATACGTCCACTACGAAAGTACTGAAATAAGGCTTATTATTTTTTTTTTGGAATATTTTTCATTGAACTTTAGCCAATTCCAAGTTTTTGAACTTACTATCAATGTTGGAGGTGTAACGGAGAAAGAATACAATTTTCAGATGAATATCGGTTGAGCAAACCTGTATTAGAGTTTGTTTGTTTTTTTGTTGTTTTTTTTTTTCACTTACAGTGTGTGTAGACTTGTAAGGTTGTAAAACAGCCCGTCAGGTAGAGACGTAATAGCATTTGATGATAAATTCCTGCAAGTGTAAAAAAACGTTAAGTTCATAAATTGTATAAGGGCACAATTACAAGAGAAAATACTTTAAATTACATAGGTGTTTGCTTTTGTAGTATCGTTTTGAGTTCTTTGTCACAGAGCGTTTATTATTTCCTAAAGCTTGAAATTTGCCGACTAAAAGGTCTGAGATTTGACGAAAATTAAACTTCCAACTGGTTTTGGCTGTGCAGCTGTTTTTTCAGTGATGCTTTATTTTACTTACAGAATTTTTAAACTTTTAAGGTCGTAAAATATCCCTTCAGGCAGAGACGTAATAGCGTTCCAATCTAAATTTCTGTACGTGTAAAAAAAAAAAAATAATAATAATAATAAATAAATAATAATTATAATAATTATACTACTACTACTACTACTACTACTACTACTACTACTACTACTATAATAATAATAATAATAATAATAATAATAATAATAATAATTATAATAATTAATTATAAGAAGAAGAAGAAGAAGAAGAAGAAGAAGAAGAAGAAGAAGAAGAAGAAGAAGAAGAAGAAGAAGAAGAAGAAGAAGAAGAAGAAGAATTAGAATTAGAATAAAATTAAAAATAATAATAATAAAAAATAAATAAATAAAATATTCGCCTCGGTAATACGTTTTCTAGCATGTCACATAGAAATACGTAATAGAATCGGATGATAAATTCCTGTACGTGTCCAAAAAGGTTCAAAACTGCAAAGCGACACAACAAGTCGGAAAAACCTTTTTTTTTTTTTTAATAATTATTGTTGGCTATTTTAGTATCGTTTTGAATAGTTTTTCAAAGAGCGTTTATTATTTCCTAAGTTTTGAAAACTATCAAGTTAAAGGTCTGAGGTTTCATGCTTTATTTTACTTACAGATATTTTAAACTTGTAAGGTTGTAAAAAGACCCTTCGGGTAGAAAGGTAATAGCGTTCCATTGCAGAATACTGTACGTGTAAAAACAAAAAAAAAATCAAAATTGGACAAAGGCGTAGTTAGTGTTAAATAAAAGAAATGATAATTGATTAAGTTTTTTTTTGGATATTGTCGTTTCGATTTCTTTGAGCGCGGAAATAGTTCCAGTGTTATGGGATGCCACTTTTCCTATTCACGGCACAAAAACCCTCGTTTCACCGTTAATTTTCGGAAATGGTGAATGACTGAAAAATTCAACGTTATACTAACATTATCTGATATTAGAAAACGGATGGCAAATTTGCTGTTCACCCTCGGTAAACCCAAGCACCAGGAAAATGTCAGCGAATAGCTTGTTCTCCAGAATGTTTTTCTATAGTTTTCCAGTGCGGGCGAACGCTGCATTTTCAAAGCGTTTTCCCACAGAATTACTTACGGTGAATGCCATGAAAACATGGTGTTCGTCGATTGTTTTCCTACTCCACGAAAACGCTAGTGTATAGCTTGTTTTCCTGTACGTTTTTCTGTAGTTTTCCCAAGTGCGAGAACGCTGCAATATCCAAGCGTTTTCCTACAGAATTACTTACGGCGGTGAATGCCATGAAAACATGTTGTTCGTCGATTGTTTTCCTACTCCACGAAAACGCTAGTGTACAGCTTGTTTTCCTGTACGTTTTTCTACAGTTTTCCAGTGCGGGCGAACGCTGCATTTTCCAAGCGTTTTCCTACAGAATTACTTACGGTGAATGCCATGAAAACATGTTGTTCCTCGATTGTTTTCCTACTCCACGAAAACGGTAGTGTAGAGCTTGTTTTCCTGAACGTTTTTCTGTAGTTTTCCCAAGGGCGAGAACGCTGTATTTTCCAAGCGTTTTCCCACAGAATTTCCAACAGTGAATGCCATGACAACACGATGTTTGTCGATAGTTTTCCCGCGCTACGAAAATGCTAGTGTATAGCTTGTTTTCTTGAACGTTTTTCTAAAGTTTTCCCGAGCGCGCAAACGCTGCATTTTCCAAGCGTTTTCCCACATAATTAAGAACGGCGAACGCTATCAAAACGTGTTGTTCGTCGATTTTTTTTTTCCTGTTCCTTGGAAACGCTAGTGAATAATAGCTTGCTTTCTTGAATGTTTTTCTGTAGTTATCAAGAGTGCACGAGCGTTGCATTTTCAAAAGCGTTTTCACACACAGAATTACTAATGGTGAACGTAAATGTTTTCCTACGCGTTCAAACGATCTATTTTAAAAATGTTTTATCTCAGAAATGCTGACGTCTAGAGAACTCACGTAAAATATCGTGCGCCTTATTATGTCAACATAGCCAATGACGAATTCTTTTCAAATTAAGCAAAGGGCATTCCATTTAATATCAAACCATTTTAATTACCGAAGCTTACTTATCTTTTTGCATTTAAAACGGATAGGCGAGGTAAATTAGGTCTATTCCCCTCGTTTTGACACTCAACACACGCAATACACAGTCCAAGTAGCTTTAACACTTTAAGACGGAATCCGCCAGGACTTCGAGTAGTTATTGGACAAAATTATGTACCAAAGTTATTTACACCTTATTGCAAGCTTTTGTGTTACTGCTTCAAATATCTTATCAAAATAAATCTTTTCTCACAACACCAAACATCGAAAACCGATTTCGAAGTTCCGCTGAATTCCACTAAATCGCTTAAAAGACGTGAGCTTTTGCCTATAGCTTGTGAACTTTGAATTTCATTTTCTCAGGTTCTGATAAGAAATTGTTGTACCAAAATTATTTACACCTTTTTGCAAACTTTTGGGTTACTGCTTCAAATATCTTATCAAAAGAAATATTTTCTAACAACACCAAACACCGAAAACAAATTTCAAATTTCCCACAGAATTCCACTGAATCGCTTAAAGACGATTTTACAAAATGGCTGCACGTGAGAATTTGCCTACAGCTTGTGAACTTTGAAATTCATTTTCTAAGAATCTGATAAGAAGTTGTTGTCGGTGTTATCAGGGATTATTACTTACATCTTTACCTTTTATTTAGGGTAGAAAATAACGCAATAGGATTTAAATTAGATTTTTGTCCAACTTAAATAAATATTACTCGACGTCCTGGTGGATTGCGTTTTAAAACTGATTATTTTACTTACATACGAATCAGGTTGGAAACGTTATTAAACAACCCATTGCGTAAAGACTTAATGCCTGTCCGGGTGAATTCTCTGTGGAGAGGTTTCATCAACGATAATTTTAAAACATTTACTGGATGAGGTTAAATAGAACTATCAAGGCCGAGATTTGTATTATCTAATAGCGCCGGAGCTGATTTCCCTTTCGTAAATGGTCGATGTCACCAAAAAAAAAAAAATAATAATATCTTGTATTGGGCGGAGTCGGGAAGCGACGGAGTTCAATACCGTATATATATTCTCTCGACGCCGTCGATATATACACCTTATTGGATGGTTTAGCATATTATACGCGACGATATTTTGCGAGTTGCGTAGCGTACAAGCATTGAGCAAAATGTACGAAATCATCGAATAAGGGATTTATTATAGATCGTTTTCACTGTCACACAATAAAAATATATATTGAAAAACCATTGAGTGAATTAACTTCTCAAATGGCTGAAAATTACACGATGCCTGCATTTTTTTTTTGCAAACACGATGGTAATAATTATTGTGTCACACACCGTCATAACTCTGAAATTCAAAGTGCACTGATTTCCAAACGAAGAACGCAACTAAGCTGAAAAGTTGTAAACAGATATTATTTTAGAACCTCTTATGCCTGATGTGGATAAACGCCTTGGTGTCGCTTTAGTTTTCTATTTTGGTACCACTAATAAAATAAAGTTTGTTTCGGCCATTTTGTCGCTCCATTTCCAGTCCACATTTTTTCACTGTTATGCAGTGTAATGACGTAACATATTTTGCTCCTGTTTTTTCCTTCATATGGTAAGATGGGGCAATGGTGGAATAAAAAAAATGCATTGCCGTCTCAGCCGTCGGAATTAGTCTTGCATTGCAGTGCAACTATTGTTTTTGAAAACTAAGCGGATAATTAACATAATGTAGTTGTTGTTCTAGATACTGAACACGCAATAGCAGTTTTGAATTAACCCGTAAATTCAGTATGTATGTATTTATGTAAAGAGTAAGCACGATTATCAGAGAACGTTTGAATTTCGATGCGTACGTGAGCCTTTCAAAAGCCTGAAGTAAACTATCTCAAGCTGCAAGCTTAAACAAACGCAGCTTAAACAAAGCAACGAATTAGCGAGTTCATGCACCCATAGAAATAGATTTGTCCTCAAGAACTTCAGAGTAACAACAACAACAACTGCTACCTAGCAACCATATTTTGTATACTTTGTATCTTGTATTTAACGGCCAGCATTCAAATTAACGGTCATTCGAAAAAAAATTGCCTGAAGAGTGTGGTCACCTTTTGACAATACGAAACAGAGCTGTAGCAATAAATCGATGAGATACTATTGAAGCCTGGAACCTTTTTGAATAATTTATATATATATATATATATATATATATATATATATATATATATATATATATATATATATATATATATATATAGGCAGCACCTCCAAATATCTATATATATATATATATATATATATATACACCTTATTCCAAAATGGCGGAAAATACATTATTCTTTTATCTTCATGTTAATTAGCCCTCATGGCCTCGATCGCATTTGCATAATTCAAAAGCATCTTTGGCTTAAAACGAGGCCATGAGGGCCAATTAACATATAGGCAAAAGAATAATGTATTTTCCGCCATTTTGGAATAAGGTGTATATATCTATCTATCTATCTATCTATCTATCTATCTATCTATCTATCTATCTATCTATCTATCTATCTATCTATCTATCTATCTATCTATCTATCTATCTATCTATCTATCTATCTATCTATATATATATATATATATATATATATATATATATATATATATATATATATATATATATATATATATATTTAATATACAATCTTCGTTCACTGTCCAAAATCCACGCGCGCAATTGGTTAAAATCGAGCACGTGATTTTACTTTACCTGTCGTCAGCAAACTCCGACGGTGCGTTATTGACAATAACGCATAAAAATCGTGCATTATTGACAATGGCTTCAGCTGACTTGCAGAAATAGTGGAAGAACAAATCCCTCAAATTATCAACGAAGCGATACCCGTAAATACCAAGAGGAAAACAAACTGGAGCGTTGCTATTTTCAAACGTAAGCTGAACTCAACGATTTAATTTTTGTGTGCGTTATTCTGCAATCTGCTATTTGAACAAAAACACTTTCGGGCGTTGTTGTAGCTTTGTAGAACGTAAAATCTGATTATTTGTAATTTAATTTGAAAGAAACTTTACTTTTGAAGTACAAACGAAATTACGTATCAAAATACGTTCGCACCTACAAGTTCCCCTAAATTTGTTGACTTTGGAAATGCAAGCTTTGAAAATTTGCAATTTTGCGTTCACTTATAACGTGTCAAAGAAAAGCGATTGACTTGCTTTAAACATGCTTCTCGCAATCTCGCTGACTGTTTTATGAACGTTTTCAGCTTATGAACGATTTTGTGAATGATTTTAAGCCTCATTTATATTTAATTATGCGTGGCTTTTTGTGATTTCTATATTCTTAAACTGCTACCCCAGTACAATTTTGTACTACTTAGATACAACTGAATCATTAAAATTCTTGTTCAAAGTTCGCGAAATTGTGTATTGCATGCAGTGTACTCAGATTGTATATTAAAAGGGTTAGAGACTGTTAGTTCGTGTTTTGTTTACAAATACACGCACTTGCTGGCCGCACAATGAACTCGAAATTTTCAATACGCCTCGTGCAGTATTGAAAATTTCTCGTTCATTGTGCAGCCAGCGCGTGCGTGTATTTGTAAACAAAACACTCACAACAGTCTCTAACCCATAAATATATATATATATATATATATATATATATATATATATATATATATATATATATATATATATATATATGAAAAAAAAGTTAAATTTTTATCAGATTTATAAACTTACAGGCTATTAGTAGAAGACGGTGTACATTGAATAAGTACTTCAAGTTGCGTCCTATTCGTGCATTGCAAACTGTTACCCATATCTTCAGACAACCAAGATTGGCAATAACGTCCACAATCTGAAAAAAAAAATACAGTAGAAAGTGGCTCATTGCTTTGTTTTCAGATTTACAAAGAAACTAATGTTGCATTTTGTAATCACTTGACTTTAACTACCACTAATTTATAAAACTTCCGCGTTGTACTGTAAATTAGGACTTGATCTCAGGTCACGAATGAAAAGCATTTAGTTAATGAAATGCTTAATTCAGTGCATAAGCGCAGTCTATTGTCAACTTATTCTCTGGACAGCGGCAACGAC
Source organism: Meandrina meandrites (assembly GCA_963693305.1). Lineage (NCBI taxonomy): Eukaryota > Metazoa > Cnidaria > Anthozoa > Scleractinia > Meandrinidae > Meandrina > Meandrina meandrites. The sequence continues at coordinate 24,110,674 of OY855907.1, read as the reverse complement.
TAGGTGAGTAGAAATGGCGCAGTGATGAGAGCGCTCGCCTACCACCAATGTGGCCCAGTTTCGATTCCCGTACCCAACGTCATATTTGGGTTGAGTTTGTTGCTGGTTCCTGCTTCGAGGGTTTTTCTTTGGGTTGAGTCGGGTATAAAAGAGCCCAAAATGTGTTACCCACGGGCATTTTTTCTGATTGTTTTGCAACAGAGCTATTCTTACTAATTTGAGTACGCTGAGATGGTGTTTTAGGATATTTCATAATGATGTCATTGTGAAAAGAAGGAGTTTTCTTTCCTTTGATGCACATACACTTTACAACGAGCTCCTGGAGCTCTTCCGTGTTACCTGAGTGAATAAATGACATTCCTTATTAAAACCTTTAAAAAAATATATTGTTCTCCATCCACGAAGTCTTACCGTTGAAGATGACTAAGAAATTTCTCGTTTCAGTTCCGTGCTTGTTGGTGGCTATGCAAGTGTAGTTTCCTTCATACCGTAATCTGATGGCTGCTGTGTTTGTTGTGTTAATCAGAATGAAAGATTTCCTTATTATTGCTGTGTATATAGGAGGACTTCCACTGGCTGAACACGTGAGTTTGAAGCCTAGTAATGATCGCACAACGGGACCAGGTGATATTATGTTCGGTAAAGCTAATAAAGCCATAACAAAAGGAATGCTGTTATACATCTAAACAGGTCAGATTTCGTAACAGAAATATCATCCAATGAATCTACAAATTTCCGAACCTTTGTAGTTTGTTTCGGAATGATGCCTGAGCTCACAGGGTAACTGAAATTGCCAAGGGAGGACAGGCAGACAGACAGACAAACACAGATTATCAAAAGCGGGGGACCAAAACATGGATTGAAAAAATCGTCAGCTCTATTTTATGAAGGATATGCCCACAGTGGGTCAAAAGCATTTAATGAAAACTCGCGTAGCGAAATTAATCGAGATCAAGCAAGCGGAATAAGAACTGAATGAAAACGGCACCATACTTCTCTTGAAATATTTTCAATACACTGTAATTAAGTGTAGTTATTTAATTTAGGTCTCTCGGCAACTCGCGTGTCAGGTCTTCATTATATATTTTTTTGTGTTCTACTTACCGATTGGAATGGGAGTAAGAAATAACAGAAAGCCCCTTCTTTGAAAACTGTAATCTGCGTGAAATGTCATCACTGCGATTTCCCCGGTCACAAAAACGGTTCGGCCAATCTTCGAACCACAATACTTGCCAAAGTTTTCGTTCTTTTCATTTGTTATATTCAAATAGTCACAGCTGAGAGAAAAAGGCATATGTTATATAGTGTTCCAGACACCACATGAAATCTTAACGCGGCGAAAAATTTCTTCCTCGTATAAAGATGTTCCCCTTGCAGTTAACTGGCTGTTTTCACAATCGGGCGTTACAAGAATTCACAACTGGGTCTTATATACACATGTTACGATTGTCTATTTTATTTCCTTTAGTTCACGTCTTTTGTTTACTTTCACTCGTTTACTTACGCTCGCTAAGGTTTATGGTATTGCGCAAGGTTAAGCTCACGCTGTCTTGGCCAAAGTTCAGTCGGCCTTTAATCTTAAGAAGAAGAAGAAGTGTTAGCTCCGTTCTCAAGTCAAGTCGTATTCCTTCTCGAGTATTTTTACTGTGTGGGTCAGATATTTTACGAGCATCATCGAACCTTCCTCGTTGACACGAATAAATCTAGTATTTCACCGTCTTCAAGTTTGGGTCTTTGTCTCCGTAAATTACGCAACCCTTTGACTCGCGACATGTCTTGCTCGTCTCGATAGTCGTCACCGTAACAGTAAAATATCTCCACCGTGTTGATCATCGTCAAGGATTAGGATGTGCGATTAAGGTGAAAACATGAACACAAACGACCAAGAAAGTACCAAAGATATTATTAGCAATTTGTTAAGCTCGTCGCATGACGCACATGGAAGCGAAGCGTTTATTATGCAATCACAAGAAAGCGATGGCGTGACGCGTGACGTTTCTGCTCAAAACCGGAACCGGAAATTAACTCAGAAAGGAAAAGAATACATGATAGAAACTTTGAGGCATCACAGAGATGTAGCAAACAAGCGATTGGCAAAGCAAATGAAGAAAGTGAGCTCGTTGCTTGAAGAACTAAAGGATACCGAAATTCTCACATCTGAAACGGATGAACTCGATTCGTTGAAAGAAGATTTGAATCAAGCGTTTAAACATTACCATGATCTTATGGAAACTGAAGAAGAGAGAGAGGCTTCGTATCGATATTTTGACTTAATAGATCGGGAATTCATTGAATTTCGTTTGAAAATCAGCAGCCGAATTCACGCTATCGAAAGAAAGGCCTTCGAAGAAAAACTATCAGTTAAGTCCTCACGCTCAGGTGATACGCGCTCGTCTAGCACAAAATCTTCCCAGTTGTCCGGCTCCTCTGCACGTTCAAGGAAGATCAAGGCTGCAGCAGAGGCCGCTAAATTAGAAGCTGAAATGAAATACTTAGACAAAGAAGCCGAGCTGAAAAGGATTAAGAAGATGAAGGAACTGGAAATGGCAAAGGCAGAGATGGACGCCATGAAAGCACTGGAGTATGAAGAAAACCTCCGTCCGACTAAACAAAGCGAAATTTCTAGTCAAAGGATTCAAGAACAAAGTGGGTCGAACCTAAATACTACTCCATTTGCGTCAAAGGAGTTCGCCCCACCTTTAAAATCCGAACAGCCTCCTTTTCCTACCTTTGAAGTCTCTACTTCTGAAAACCCTTTTAGCACGCCGCTACCAGGGCTCCACTCAATGCCTGTCAAGCCAGAAGCTGAAGTGAAGGTATCTCCAGATCCTTGCAAACCATTCCCTTCAGAACTGCCACGTTTTCCTGTGAAGATGGAACATCAATCCTTAGGCTCTGGAAATCCATTCACACCACCATCATTTAAGTCAGGGCAAGAGAAGGATAGTCCAATCCCAGGCGAAGTCACACTTCAAGAAATTGTCAAGCTTCAGACCAAGCAGACCGAGCTCAGTGCCCTTATCGCCGAACAGCAACGGATAAGTTCCCTTCCAGTTCAAGAACCGCCAACCTTCAGTGGTAACTATTTTGACTATCCCATATTCATGAGAGCCTTCGAAACTATTATTGAAACCCGTGTTTCTGCAGATAAAGAAAGACTGTACTTCCTGAATAAGTACACTACTGGGAAAGCGAATGATGTTATTAAAGGCTTTGTAACTCTCAGCTCCAGCGATAGCTACAAGCGAGCCAAGAATCTGCTTGCTCAAAGGTTTGGAGATCCCCATCGTGTCTCAAATGCTTATAAATCACGCCTAAAGAAGTGGCCACAGATCGGCGACGGCCATAGCACGGAGCTGCAGGCTTTCTCAGACTTTTTAGGACAATGTGAAGAAGCTATGCGAAGTATGAAATTCCTGAGTGATTTGGACTCCGTGGAGGTGCTGAAACAAGTCAGTTCCAAGCTACCCTCGTATTCAGGAGTGAAGTGGTGCCGTCACGCCTTTGACACGAAGAAAAATTGTGGACGAGTAGTTACGTTTCGTGATCTCGTGAAGTTCGTGGAGACGGAAGCTGATCTTGCTACAGACCCAGTCTTCTCCCCAGATGTTCTTAAGTCAGAACGCAATAGAAGTTTTGAGAAGGACAAGAATCCCAGGTACAGGAAACGAAAGGACCTGCCCAACTCAAACAGCTTGTTAACTGCTACAAGTGACCCTCCAAAGAGCAGCAGTACCACACCAGACTCAAAGACCTCATCACCATCAATAATCTGTCCTGCGTGTTCAAAACCTCACACCCTCTCCGACTGTGATGAATTCAAGAGCAAAGATGTTAAAGAGCGTCTCGAGTTTGTCCAGTCCGTGGGTCTTTGCTTCGGGTGTCTCAACAAGGGTCATTACTCAAAGAGTTGCCGCAAACGACTCACTTGCCAGAAGTGTAAAAGACCACATCCAACGATTCTCCATTATGATTCGCAAGATGGTAAGGAGCCAAAGGATCCAGAGAAGACAAACGTAGACTCAGATCAACCCTCCAGCAATACTTCCCATGTATGCCATACGGTTGGCGAGGGGAACAGTGTCACTACTTCTATGATTATCCCTGTGTGGTTGCATCACAAAGACAATCCCGACAAGGAAGTTTTAGTCTATGCACTCCTAGACGATGCCAGTGATTCAACATTCATCAAGTCTGAAACCCTGCGAGATCTTGGTCTAAAGGGCCCTGAGATCAAACTGAACTTGTACACGATGCTCGGAAAAGAAGAAATTTGCGTTGAGAAGATATCTGGTCTGGTAGTTAAGCGGATAGACAAGAGAGTCGAGATCGAGCTGCCCAAGTTGTATTCTAGAGCAAGTATTCCGTTTCGAAGGAACCAAATTCCCACCCCAGAAGTTGCGAAGGAATGGCCACATCTAACGAAGATTGCAGACAAGCTGCATCCTTATCAAAGTGGTACAGATGTAGGAATCTTAATTGGCTGTAATTGCCCACAAGCGATTAAACCCAGAGAAGTTGTTCTTGGAAAAGGGGACGATCCGTATGCAGTGAAAACCCTCCTGGGATGGGGAATTATTGGGCCAATCACATCGCAGCAAGAAAGACAAGAAGATGAAGAAGATGCGGAGCCCACAATGTGCCATAGAATTTTGTCTCGCGAGATCGGCAGCAACACCCCAACGAGTCTCAGCTTCATTCCCAAAGTCCAGTTCAAAGAGGAAATAAACCCTCATGCAGTGAAGAAAATGTTTGAGATGGATTTCTCGGAAAAGAACTCTTCCCATGAAGCTCTTTCGCAAGAGGATAGAAAATTTCTGGCAATCGTAGAAGATGGAATTCGTCACTGTGAAGATGGCCACTACGAGATGCCCTTGCCATTGAGAGTGCCAGCCCCAACTCTCCCGAATAACCGCGAAGTTGCTTTACGCCGTTTAATCCAGTTGAAACGGAGGTTTAACAGCGATAAGAAATACAAGGATGATTACACCGCGTTCATGGAAAAAGTGATCAAAAACGGTTTTGCTGAGAAGGTTCCTCACATGGAAGCAGAATCTAGTGGAAAGGCAGGCCCTAGCCGCTCCGAAGAAAGAACAGTTTGGTACATCCCACACCATGGGGTGTATCACCCGAAGAAGCCCACTAAGATCCGGGTTGTCTTCGACTGCTCGTCGGAATACCAGAATGAGTCGCTAAACAAGCATCTTCTTCAAGGGCCAGACCTTACTAACAACTTAGTGGGAGTCCTGTGCAGATTCAGAAAGGAAGCTGTAGCCCTGATGTGTGACATTGAAGGAATGTTCCACCAAGTAAGAGTGGCAGAACAGGACAGAGACCTTCTTCGTTTCGTCTGGTGGGAAGACGGTGATACTTCAAAGGAGCCCACCGAGTTCAGGATGACAGTGCACCTTTTCGGAGCCACAAGTTCCCCAGGATGTGCTAACTTTGCGTTAAAGATGGCCGCAAACGACAACGAGTCCGATCTTGGACCAGAGGCAGCAAACTTCATCCGTAAAGATTTCTATGTCGATGACGGACTGACATCCGTGGAATCAGCACATGATGCGGTGACGCTGATTAAAGATACAAAGGAAATGTGCAGAAGAGGAGGCTTCAAATTGCATAAGATTATCTCAAGCCATAAGGAGGTTATTGAAGCCATACCCATTGAAGACCGAGCAGAAGGCATCCAGAACATCGACCTAGACAAGGAGGCCCTGCCAATGGAACGTGCCTTACGGGTTCAGTGGTGTATAGAGAAGGACTCGTTCCAATTCAGAATCATTTTAAAGGATCGTCCGTGCACCGGACGAGGTATTCTCTCAACGGTCAGTTCCGTTTATGATCCACTAGGATTTGTGGCCCCACTGCTTTTGGAAGGAAAGAAAATACTTCAAGAACTCTGCAGAGAAAGGGCAGACTGGGACGACCCAGTTCCTGAAGGCATGAAGATGAGATGGGAAAAGTGGAGATCAGAATTACCTTCCTTGGAGGAACTAACGATTCCCCGGTGCTACAAACCCTCGAACTTTGGTCCAATTGCTAGTGTAGAACTACATCACTTCTCCGATGCAAGCACCCAAGGATACGGCCAGTGCTCGTACCTACGGCTGACGAACGGCAAAGGTTGCATTCATTGTTCATTCGTCATGGGCAGAGCCAGGGTCGCTCCGCTCAAGCCGGTAACAGTGCCACGCTTTGAACTCACAGCCGCTGTTGTATCAGTGAAAACAAGTGCTCAGTTACAGCAGCAACTGGACTATGAAGGAATTGAAGAAGTATTCTGGACCGATAGCAAAGTTGTGCTTGGCTATATTGCGAACGAGACCAGAAGGTTCCATATCTTTGTTGGCAACAGAGTTCAACAAATTCAAGAACACTCTTCCCCAGACCAGTGGCATTATGTGGACACAAAGTCAAACCCAGCTGATCACGCCTCTCGAGGTCTTAACCCTCAAGGACTTCAGAAGTCAAATTGGATTACTGGACCAGCTTTTCTGTGGAAGGATAAGTCCTGTTGGCCCGTAAATGAAGCTAAAGAAATCTTCACGCTGTCTGAAGACGATCCTGAAGTAAAGAACAAAGTTGCCCTGGTCACCAGCACAGATAAATCTTTTGTAAGCTTGGCCAGCCGTTTGGAGTACTTTTCCGATTATCACCGGGCAAAGAAGGCTGTTGCACTGTGTCTCCTGTACATACGGAAACTAAAGGAAAGAGTTAAGTCTAGGAAACCCGCCTGTCTTGAGAAACCATCAACGAGGATTATTGAAACAAGAAGTACTTCTGAAGTAGCAAGCACAAAGAAAGTTAACCAGCCATCCCAGTCCATCACAGTGGCAGCAATGCAGCAAGCAGAGTCCATCATGATAAGAGCGGTTCAAGCTATCCACTTTGACGAAGAAATTAAAGTTCTGACTTCAGCCAACCAGGAGTCCGCTCCCAATAAGGACCTCGCCATTAAGAAGTCAAGTATACTCTTCAAACTCGACCCGTTCGTGGATGCCAGTGGTATATTGAGGGCCGGTGGAAGACTGAAGTTTTCAGAAATGCCAGAGTTTGTCAAGTTTCCCATAATCGTTCCAGGAAAGAGTCACATTGCTAACCTCATCGTTAAGCACTGCCACGAACAAGTAAACCATCAAGGAAGAGGCATGACCATAAATGAAGTTCGATCTTGCGGGTACTGGATAGTAGGCGGATCCTCTGCAGTCGCCTCGCACATATTAAAGTGTGTCAAGTGTCGAAAGATCAGAGGTGTGGTAGAAGACCAGAAGATGGCAGACTTTCCGCTAGATCGATCAGAACCAGCACCGCCATTCACCTTCAGTGCTGTGGACTACTTTGGTCCTTGGTTAATCAAAGAAGGAAGAAAAGACGTTAAGACATATGGGGTCTTATTTACCTGTATGGCATCAAGGGCTGTTCACCTCGAAAGTGCCAACTCTCTGGATACGGCATCCTTTATCAACGCGCTCCGCCGTTTCACATGCCGCAGAGGACCAGTTCGCCAACTCCGGAGGGACCAAGGAAGCAATTTCGTGGGTGCAAAGAGAGAGCTGAAGGAAGCTGTGTCAGAATTTGATGATAACCAAATTAAAGAAGAATTACTCAAGAACAACTGTGACTGGATCACGTTTAAAATGAATGTCCCATCCGCAAGCCATATGGGAGGCGTTTGGGAACGCCAAATTCGCACTGTACGTAGTGTGTTGTCAGCGATTTTAGAAAAGAACGGCGCCCAATTGGATGATGAATCTCTGCGGACGTATCTCTGTGAGTGTGAAGCTATCATCAACAGCCGTCCATTGACAGTGACCAACTTAAATGATCCTAGCTCATTGGAACCGCTTACACCAAGTCATCTTCTAACGTTGAAGTCAAAGGTTGTTCTTCCCCCGCCAGGAATGTTCCAGACTCCCGACCTCTATTCAAGAAAGCGGTGGAGAAGGGTCCAGCACCTGGCTAATGAGTTCTGGTGCCGCTGGAGGAAGGAGTTCCTTTTGAGTCTCCAGCAGCGTACTAAGTGGAACCATCCAAGAAGAAACTTGTCCGTTGGCGACATTGTCATAGTGAAAGATGACACCCTCCCAAGGAACTGCTGGCAGCTGGCCCGTGTGTCAAGAACGTATCCCTCCGAAGATGGATACATCCGTTCAGTCCAAGTTGATCTCGGCGATGCTGATCTTCCCGCTGATGGAAAGAGAAAGGAATCTGTCAGACGATTGGATCGCCCAGTGAACAAGTTGATCCTGTTAGTTGAAAGTGGCGCAGATAGAGCATGAAGACCTGGGGTAGATCCCCGACGAGGAGCCTTGATTGAACTGTGTATTGTAGTTAGTAACTTTAGTTTAATCCGTTCTTTAATTTGTATTTTTTTTAATCTTATAGAATTCTTTGTAAGTGAAATATCCTATTTCAGGGGAGCCATGTTACGATTGTCTATTTTATTTCCTTTAGTTCACGTCTTTTGTTTACTTTCACTCGTTTACTTACGCTCGCTAAGGTTTATGGTATTGCGCAAGGTTAAGCTCACGCTGTCTTGGCCAAAGTTCAGTCGGCCTTTAATCTTAAGAAGAAGAAGAAGTGTTAGCTCCGTTCTCAAGTCAAGTCGTATTCCTTCTCGAGTATTTTTACTGTGTGGGTCAGATATTTTACGAGCATCATCGAACCTTCCTCGTTGACACGAATAAATCTAGTATTTCACCGTCTTCAAGTTTGGGTCTTTGTCTCCGTAAATTACGCAACCCTTGGACTCGCGACATGTCTTGCTCGTCTCGATAGTCGTCACCGTAACAACACATGCAAAAATTTCAGTAAGCTCATTGGCTGAGAGCACGTCAATTTATCCCAAAGAGTGCAGAAAGTTGAAATTGAGTGCAAAAAGGTGAAATTGAGTACAGACAGATGAAATTAAGTTGATTGACAGGAAAGCAGCGAGAGCGCGCCAAACAAAATGGCGGCCACTGTCGAGAACTGAGAGCAAAAATATCAATTAATGCAAAGTTAGACCGATTTAACGAAAATTATAGAAAATAATAGCAACTGGACGTTTGTGCAGCACAAAAGAGGCTCTACGAAACTACTGAAGGCTACCAATTGAGGATTTTCTTTCGCGACAGCTCGTAAACAAGGAAGAATACAGGCCTGAATTGAAGTCGCACATTTCAGCTCATTACCATGTAACTGAATGAGGATAAAAGCACCTGATAATGCATGGCAGAGAGCTTTAAAATTCCGTAGCAGCATTTGGATTTGCAAAGCTTGGCAACTCCGTGATGTTTTAACAACGATTCGGAAAGGTAAACGACCGAACACACCTTGTTTGTCATCCACTTGCAGATAAATTTTTGTATGTGTATTATTAACAAATAATCACATGATTTTCCTCGTGCAATTTGGGATAAATCAGCACTCGTAAATGTTTCAAATACTACAAATTTTAATCCCCCTACGGGCTCGTGCAATTTGGTTAGCCTTTGTCAAATTTACTCGTGCTGATTTATTCCAAATTGCACTGGAAATCATGTGATATCCGTGTTTGTTTGTTTTTTATTATTATTATTTTCCCGAGCCTCGAAGTCAAGCTACAATTTTAATACATCAAAATGGACGGACAGCAGAGGGAATTTATGTCAGCTGAAAGATGGTGTGAAAAAAAAAAAAGACTTTGTTACTTACAAGCATGAGGGACCATCCTCTATTTCAAAATCGCCGAAAACGATTTTCATTTCCATCCCAGGTGGAATATTCACGGAATAAACACAGTGCATGTTATTAGCATAATTCTTCTTTGGATAACCGGGACTTTTCAGTGAATTGTTCACCACTGTGCCACATTCTAATAATTAAAAACAAAATAGATTCACCATTGTTTTGGGCCCTTTTGTGATTACTGGGACGACAAAGGCTTTAATTTTAGGCTTCTAAGTGTAAAAATAATTTCATTGAAAAGAACTACACATTTCATATCTCTGAACGTACGTTTTTCTCGCCTTTTAGTATAGAGAGGATCGGCCACTGCTAATCTGAAGATGTTTAAAGCTTTAGTACCCTAATCCGTTACGATAGCCTTCGAATACACGGTGTAAAGGTCTAATGATTACAGACATGTTATAATATATAAAAGCTCAAGCAATTAGCAAAGAAAATAAATATTACATACCAACCGAGAGTTGTGTATAATTCCCTGTGATGGGAAAAGCATAAACTGCTGGTTAGTTTAATTGTTACCACAATCACTTTTCATAAAAATACGTTACATTCATTCATATCAATTTAAAACCGAGAACGTAGAAATGAAAATTGACACGATCTTTTAAGAATTTTTCCTATACTTATTGATTTCGTAGTTTTACATGATCTTTTCGAATTTTTGACTTACATGTGTACCTACAATTCAATGTGTACCTACAATTCAATTTATTCATACAATACAATTCATTAAAAATTATATAAAATATATAAAAGCTCAAGCAATTAGCAAAGAAAATAAATATTACATACCAACCGAGAGTTGTGTATAATTCCCTGTGATGGGAAAAGCATAAACTGCTGGTTAGTTTAATTGTTACCACAATCACTTTTCATAAAAATACATTACATTCATTAATATCAATTTAAAACCGAGAACATAGAAATGAAAATTGACACGATCTTTTAAGAATTTTTCCTATACTTATTGATTTCGTAGTTTTACATGATCTTTTCGAATTTTTGACTTACATGTGTAGCTACAATTCAATTCATTCATACAATACAATTCATTAAAAATAGTACCCAGTGGGTACATGAGTCTAATGCGTCATGGATTGTTAGTGCGGTTGAAATATGTTGAAGTAGTTTCGGTATTTACGCCATAGAGCAAGAGGTGAAGCAGAGGTTTGGTAGTAAGAGTGGTTCAGAAGAAGTCGATAATATTTGTTCTCTTAAGAATATATATTTACTCATGTTAAAAGTTAGTGCGTTGAAGACCATAGGAAGATGGTACAGATTTAGAGGGGGGGGGGGGGGGGGGGGGGGATCCTGAAAAATTTGTTTGCAAAAGCAAAAAAAGGCCCAACTCATTTTTTTGAAGGCATGAAAAAATTGTATGCCGGAAGATGACACCGGAAAAAATGTTTTCACAGACAACGATACAGAAAAAAATTGTTTGTCTTGAAAACATTTTCATCCCCCTGCTTCCAAAAAAAATAATGGTCCGCCCCATAGATAGACAAGATACAGCCGCTTATTTAGTATTCTAAATATCCTAAATCCCATCAAAATAAGCCAAAATATATATTGTTTCAATTCCTTTGCAATTTATGTAATACTGATGTAATGTATATGAAATGATTCATGTATGATATATGATTCATATAGCTATTAAAGCGAGTTTTCATTCTGTCTTAACTACTTTTTGGCAAGTTTCAATATTATGCAAATTTCGCGCGAAATGTAATTTGATTACACTGTCTTGTTTTCAAGCTCTAGATTGAATCTTGAATGGTGAAAAATACTCTTTTAATGAAAGTTGCATTCTGTGAATAAAATCCTATCCTGCTTCAGTTGAATTGAACAATCAATTGCATTTTTTTTCAAAGTTTTTTTTTGTTTATGAACACAAATGTCACTTCCGGATTTTTTTTCATCAAAAGATGTCGATTTCACGCTGCGTTTCCCACGGATTATAAAAAAAACGTGTAGCTGGAAGGATAACATTTTCAGTGGCTTCACACTTGAAAACGAGGATTCATATTATTTTGCACTGTAAAACATTTATTCCAATTACATACATGACAATTTCTTTTGCAAGTGCGTGTCGTGCTTGAGCTCCGTTCGACCGTTGCTTCGTTAACAACATCCTTGCTTCCTGATTGGATTACGATCATCGCACCAAGCCCGTAATGAGGCGGGCTATTGTTTAAGCACTATTACACCGGACGATTATCGATCCCGAACCATTCCCTTGGGATTGCTAACAGCTTTTTTCCACTACATAGAGTCTAAAGCGCATGCGCATTAGACTCAAAAATGCCTAACAGAGAGTACATGGCAACATCAGGTAGCTTAGTTTTTCCGCCTACGTTACCGAAAAATCAATTTATTTGACTGCAAATAAAAGTTTCTATGCAACCTTTCCTTTTTAATGTCTTTAGGTTCTGTAAGATGGACAAATGTCTAGGTTAGTCGAGGGTGAAGGTGCGTTGATTGCTTCTGTCTGATAACTGTCGTGGCCTGGGCCCCAACTTCGACCTTTTGATACTTCTTACAATAGATCGGGATTGTGCAAGAATCACGAGACAGTCATGGGGGACTTTCAATACATTAGAAATTACTATTGTGTAATGCTTACAGGCTCTCCAGTAAAAAGTATATCGCCTCGTTTACCAGATTATTTGTAGATAAACTAGGGTCATTTCCTGCTACTGTTCCTCTTAGTCGGAAAAATTTACTGAAGAATTAGTTTCAAGCTTGCAAGCAATCAACCCTTCACCACCCCTCGCTCCTCCGATTATCTTATTTCATGGGTACATGTATAAATATATACATATATTTATATTTCTCTTTTTATGTGATGCCTAATTTGTTGTCCTCACCTTTGCTAGAGCTGAAAGATTCACTTTAAATTTGTTTTATTATGTTAGTAAAGATTGTCAAAACTCTAGTTACAATTAATTTTTAATTAATGAACTTTTTTTATTAAAGCGGCCATGACACATGGCCAGATAATTATCCCAACAGATAATTGTCTTTATTTAAGCGCTCTATCAAACAGAGCTCGACTGTTGGCTTGAATCATTCGTAGTTTTTTTTTTTTTAATAGCATTCGAGATAAGGTGGCATGAAAGGTATAATTGCTCTACCTACCAAGTGGAACGGGAGTGAAAAGTAACTGAAATCCTCTTTTTTCGAGAAAGAAATCTGAATGGAGTTTTATGAACACGAACGCTCCAGTCACAAGAACAGCTTTTCCAGTCTTGTCTTGACAGAACACCCCAAATGCCTGACCTCTGTCGTTAGTTATGTTCAAATAGTCATCCCTACAAAGGAAGATATAATTATGTAACACCTTAAAAAAGGATGTGATGCGTTATATGTGAAAAACATACCATCCTGCCATCCACTAACACAATCACACTCGGAGTCGAAGTCCTGTCAGGCTTGTTGACGAGTTTCATCAGTGCATTATGTTTTTTTTTGTTTTTTTTGTTTTTTTAATATATCCCATTCGTCAGCTTTTTGCAGTAACTTACTTGCATGATGAAAGAAAGCCAACGTGGAAATCACGAAAATCGATTTTCATAGCCATGCCATCTGCAATTGGTATTTGGTAACTGCAGTCCATATTGCTTGGGTAGTTACTTGGATAGCCAGGACTTGTGAGGGTATTGCCCACCACTGAACCACATGCTGTTGAGGAGAAAGTATAATTGTTTTAACTGTATACACTTATAGAAAATTTGAAACACAATTTCGACGCTGAAGACGGTTACCGCTGAGCATTCAAACAATAAGGTCAAATAAGCTTACCAAAAGGAATTCATAGCATGGATATAGTTTGAATATATTAAGAGGAGCGTATCGAAACTAGAACTCTCAAGCTGACCCCGCGAGAGAAAAATGAATTTAAAGTTATTTATATTTCAGTTAAAACAGACGTATCACGTCAGTTCAAAAAAAAAACAAACAAACAAACAAACAAACAAAAAAAAACGGGTTTTAAGCATTTTTACGAGGGTTGACAATAACTTTTTTGGGAATGCTTTAGAATTTAATCGCCGGATCACATAGGGAAACGATTGAAAGTAAAATGTTTCAAATAGTATTTAAAATGTTACCGCACAATGAGTAGATTTTTAGCAGTTAATTTTTGCACTCGTTGCTCGAACTTTCAGCGGAATTTGTCTTGAGTATTAATTTCCAAAAAGGGTTGTTACTTATATTTGCATGTTAGTATGCCAAGACGAAAAATGGAGCTGCTCTTCCCATTACAAGATAGATCAAATTACGCACGACATCCTGTTATAGCATTTAACATATTATGGCTGACCCTACACTAGCAAGTAACTTCACGCATATAACACTCTGAAAATGCCACACGTTGTGGAAATGATCGAGCTCTTTTCGTATAGTTTACTCCCAATTTTTTGTTTATACTCTACCTGATTTGATTCTAAGTGAGAATTGGATAAAAAAAAAAAAAATTCACCCAGCAACATTAATAAAGTTGGCGTTAATATTGATATCATTTTACTGAGTTTACCTCGTATGGCAAGTGAGCCGTTCTTTTCACTCCACATTGAAGCTAACAGCAAGAAAAGTATTTTTATGATGCAGAAGGGTTTCTCGTCTATAATCGCACATCCGTTTGACCTTTGGAAACGAAACATCGCAATCGGTCCTGTTGAAGAAGATTACAAAAATCGAAACATTATACAGTTATGTGGACAAAAGGTTTGCTGTTTGCTACTATCTTCATAATGGACCTTTAAATACATAATTTTACCCAGCCCCAGCGTTCTGATGGAGTATAAAAACGCCTTAGTTCTATGTAAATATTGTTTACGATTTACTGACAGATATCAGTGCAATGCTACATAATATGGCTGAACATTTGCACGTTTTATCGAAATAGCAAACAAGTTATAACAAAATGCAAAATTCCATGGGGGCGTTTCTGTTTAACTAGATCGGACATAAACAAAATATATTTTCTTACAGAATTTCTATAGCATCATCTGTTTTAGGCTCAAGTCTCCCTTTGGAAGTTTTAGTATGGCAAAAAATAATTGAATTGCATTGGGATTCCAGCTGTGACACGATAAAGTTCTGTCTACAAAAGAAAAATAAAACTGGCGGTGATAAAGCTGTAGCAATGCTGTCGGTTTGGAGGTAGAACATTCGTTCAAGTCAACCTTGGTCCCCGGCTAAGAGCAATCGATTCTGATGCTGTTCTTACTTTTTTTTTTTCGCTTTAATGCTACAATAGGCTGGAGGCGTTAAACTTGTGAAGCTAGAACTTTCATTAACTAGCAAAATAGCAAAAAGCAATTAAACACTACTTTTTCGGTTGATATCCAAAGTCATTTCGACGGTAGATCACCAGGGCACCGGCTTTCAATTATAGATCCACATTGTCCTATCTCAAAGTTCGAAATTCTCATTAAGATAGTCCCGGCCGTAGATGGAATAAGATACGAGTAAAAACCCGATTTTTGGAAAGGATTTTCTGATACCAGTGTAACGTTACAGAATATGTCTGAAAAGTCTTATCGCCAAAAAAAAAGTAGTCAAATATCCATTAAACGTTTTTTTTTTTTTTTTTTAACTTGCTGGGATACAAAAAGGGGTTTTCTTACAGAATTGCTATAGCATTATTAGAGTTAGGCTCGCGTCTCGCTGTGACATTTCCTGTCTGGCGTAGATTAGACAAAGAATAATTTGTGTTCTTTCTATTCAACTCCTTCGTCATCAGTTGTTCCTAAAATTTTAATTAACAAAGTTGAATAGATGTTGAATTTTATTGAGATTCCAGATGTTCAATGATACAGTTCTGTCTAGACTCGAGGGAGGCAAAAAAGACCTTCGTTCAAGTCAACTTTGGTCACCGGTTAAGAGAAATCGATTCTGCTTCTGCTCTTAAATTTAATTTTCTTCGCCATAATGCTACAACAGGCTTGAGTCGTTTAACTTGTGAAGATAGAACTTTCATTAACCTGGTGTTGTTTAACTTGCAAAAAGCAATTAAACACTACCTTTGGGTTGATATCCAAAGTCATTTTGACGGCAGATCCCCATGACACCAGCTTTCAGTTATCGATCCACATTGTACTATATATCTCAAAGTTCTAGTCCCGGCCTTATGATGGAATAAGATACGAGCAAAAGTCGCGCATTTCGGATGGGATTTTCTGATATCAGTGAGACGTTACATAATATGTCTGAAAAGTCTTTACGTTTTATCGCCGAGAAATGATTTTCAAATATCCATTATACGTCCTTTTTAACTTGCTGGGATACAAACAAAAGGGATTTTCTTATAGAATTGCTGCAGCATTGTCAGAATTCGGCTCACGTCTCGCTTTGACAGTTTCAGTCTGGTGTAAAATAAACAAAGAATAATTTGTGCTCTTTCTATTTAATTTCGTCGTCGCCAGTTGTTCCAAAAATGTTAATGAACAAAGTTGAATAGGTGTTGAATTGTATTGGGATTGCAGATATTAAATGAGAAAATTTTAGACTCGATCCCGAAAGGTGGCGTTGTAGCAACTGTAGCAAGGCTGTCATTAAGGAGGAAAAGCCTGTGGTCAAGGCAACCTTGGCTGTTATCGTTTAAAGAGGAATAGGTTCTAACTCTGCTCTTAAAATTTGACTTCCCTTGCTATAATGCAAGATTGGAGTTATTTATCTTGCGAAGAACTCCCGTTAAGTTGTTTAACTTGTTAAGAACAACTGATAACAACTGTCTTGAAAAATAGTACCGATACCCAGAGTTATTTCGACGAGTGTTTGCTGGGACACTGGTTTCCAATGTTGACTGCTAGTAGGCTCTTTCTTTTCCTAGTGTGCGACGTGAAAACATGAATTTGATTTTTTCTCCAAATTTATATGATTTAATGCACTTTGCCTTGGACGCAGGCTCTTCCTCCTTAATGACGGCCCTGCTACATGTACTATTACGCCAGCGTTTTGGATCGAGTCTAAAATTCTGTCATTTAACATCCGAAATCCCAATACAATTCAACACCTGTTCAACTTTGTTAATTATCATTTTTGGAATAACTGGTGACGACGAAGTTAAATAGAAAGAACAAAAATTGTGCTGTGTTTATTCTACGCCAGACTGAAACTTTTAAAGCGAGAAGTCAGCTAAAGTCTAAAAATGCCCCAGCAATTCTATAAGAAAATCCCTTTTGTTTGTATCCCAGCAAGTTCAAAGGACGTTTAATGGATATTTGAAAATCATTTCTCGGCGATAACACGTTAAGACTTTTCAGACATATTCCGTAACGTCTCACTGATATCAGAAAATCCCATCCAAAATGCGCGATTTTTACTCGTATCTTATTCCATCATAAGGCCGGGACTAGAACTTTGGGATAGTACGATGTGGATCTATAACTGAAAGCCGGTATCCTGGGGATCTGCCATCAAAATGTCTCTGGAGATCAACCCAAAAAGTAGTGTTTAATTGCTTTATTGCAAGTTAAACAAGACCAGGTCAATGAAAGTTCTAGCTTCAAAAGTTAAACGACTCCAGCCTGTTGTAGCATTATGACGCAGAAAATTAAATTTAAGAGTAGAATCAGAATCGATTGCTCTGACCAGTTTTTCCTCCAAACTGACAGCATTGCTACAGCGTTATCACTGCAAGTCTTAGATCTCGAGTCTAGAGAATATTCATCGTTTCACTGATGGAATTCCAATACAATTCATGCTAATTAAGAGTGAGTGTCAGTAAAAATCAGAGAAATCGTGGCCATGGTCAAAAAATCGATTTCGCTCATACTTTGTCAGTTTGAAGGCCTAGGTATGTAACTGAAAGATATGAAGTTAGTTTTTTGAAATATTCAATTTAATGGCAGAAATCCACGAAAAACGGTCATCGTACCGGAAGCTCAGATTTCACTTCTCGACGATCCGAAATTTTACACTTTTCAGTTTCATGCTACACAGACGTTTCAACCGCAGTGAATCTTTCCTAAAGTCAATTGTATAGATTGACCCTTCCTCAGTCGAAAGATAGTTCTTATTTATATCTCTGGTTATTTCTGAGCGAACTGAGCCTCGATCAAGTAGACACACTTTTCTCATTTAACCAAAAGTCTAAAATAGCCCAAATCCAGCGACGCAAAAAGCTGACCGGTAGTGCTTCAAATCTTCTGATATTTGAACGAGAGAGAGTCCTGTCATTGAATTTTACGTGTACGGTTTCAAATTTGTGGGATCTAGTAGCAATTTCGTACGAACGTCGATCAAAGTTCGGCAAAATTACAATTCGGCGCCTTTGAAACAACTCAGCACGTGACACGTGACACACAACAAAAGAATAAATGTATTTTCTGGCTAGAGGCAACACAGTAAAATCAAGTTTAAAGCTACTAACGTTTCAGACGATTGGAAAGTAGTATTTATTTAAAAGATTGCCTACATCATGAAAAATAATGAAAAATATAAAGCTAAACTGAAAATATGAAGCTCAACTGGAAATTCCAGGGGGTAGGAGGGTCCAAACCAAAGAACCTTCCTTGGGGGAATAATATGAATCCTCGTTTTCAAGTGTGAAGCCACTGAAAATGTTTTCCTTCCAGCTGCATGTTTTTTTTATAATCCCTGGGAAACGCAACGTGAAATCGACATCTTCTGATGAAAAAAATCCGGAAGTGACATTTGTGTTCATAAACAAAAAATAACTTTGAAAAAATGGAAAATTAAATAAGATTGCAGTCAGCAATTTATTGTTCAATTCAGCTGAAGCAGGATTTCATTCACAGAATGTAACTTTCATTAAAAAGAGTTTTGTTAAATTCTCCATTCAAGATTCAATCTGGAGCTTGAAAACAAGACAGTGTAATCAAATTACATTTCGCGCGAAATTTGCATAAATATTGAAACTTGCCAAAAAGTAGTTAAGACAGAATGAAAACTCACTTTAATAGTTATTGAATTCTGATATCATTGTTATTTCTATGTATTGACTATTTGAAAACTGTTCTCAGTTATGAAAACCAAACTCTTTCATTCAACTGCTTGCAGTGTTTAAAAGAGGTGAAAATATTTCGCTTAATTAATTTACATTCTGCACGCAATGTTTTCTTTGCTCTCCTGTGTCGGAACGTTTAAGGAAATTGAAATCTTTGTTGAGCAGTATTGCATAAATTGCAAAGGAATTGAAAAAAAAAATATTTTGGCTTATTTTTATGGAATTTAGGATATTTAGAATACTGAATAAGCGGCTGTATCTTGTCTATCTATGGGGCGGACCATTATTTTTTTTGGAAGCTGGGGGATGAAAATTTTTCTAAGACAGACAATTTTTTTTCTGTATCGTTGTCTGTGAAAATTTTTTTTTTTTTCCGGTGTCATCTTCCTGCAGATAATTTTTTTCCTGCCTGCAAAAAATTTAGTTGGGCCTTTTTTGCTTTTGCAAACAAATTTTTCAGGATTCCCCTCCCCCCCCCCCCCCCCCCCCAACTCTAAATCTCTACGATCTTCCTATGGTCTATAACGCACTAACACTGCATGAAATGACATGTTTACGGGGGTATAATGAATCCGTATACGCAATGTGTACGGAAAGATATACTGGTGTGTACTGAAGCTCGGGTATACGGTCTGTATAATGAACATTATCCTTCTATTTCCTTATACTAATGTATACTGTTAGGTGTAGATTACCGTACACCGAGTGTAAGGACACCTTATATATGTTTTGACAAAGTTAACTCCAATTGCTGGTAATCATATACGACATCGCGAATTTACGCATCTTTAACTCTTGCGTAAAGAACAGTAAATAGATGGCCCTCTTTACGACAGTGTTCCCTGTTCCGTAAAGACGCGTGAACTGGCAGAGAACACGTTAAGACTTACAGCACGAAAATGGAGATTTACGGAAAATTAAAGGTGGCTTAAATCTCCTTAAAGTTGGTCATCCAACTTTACGCGATCAATTAAAGGTTGTTAAAGGTCGTTAAACCTGACATTTACGCTACCGTGCGTAAACCTGGCGTAAATGTGGCTTAAATGTTTCAATCTCTTTAAGCAAGCTTTAAACATGAGGGTAAAGCTGGTTCAGCTTTAAAAAATGTAAAGGTAGCGTAAAGTTGATTAAATTCCAAATTTACGCCAGCTTTACTTCAGCTTTACACCACAGTAAAGTTATGTTTTCATGCTGTGACTCAGGGGTGGAAGCGGAATCATTGGACTTTGGATATTCATGATTCCTGTCTTGTTTTACCTCAATGATTCATGATTCATTTATAAATTTCATTCGATATTCATGATTTATTCCCGACGGGAATCAAACTCATGACCCCTCCCACGCTTGCAACATGTTGAATATTTCATCTTTCACATTTCATTACCAATCTTAAAATGGCAACCATCTTTCTTTATTTATCCTCATACAGGGCGCTATCGACACTGCCGATTCTAGCAGTAATTGCAGGTTGGGTGTAATATTCATGTATGAACCTACAGTATTACAGTGAATGGCCTTGCTCACCATGCATTCAAGTAGCTCTGAAACCGCTCCGGGGAAATTTTTTTAACTTTGCAAAAAGTTGCATCTTAACATGCCAATCATTATTCAATAATAAAAAATGGGGGTCACCGGACTCGTTTTTGAGTTATAAGCACTTAAAGGGAAAATTAAGGGTGTTTTTAACAGGTAAAACTGTTGCTAAAGTAACCAGTGACGTCATGAAAATGACCACAACTTATTAAGCAATGATTGGACATTTGTTTGATATCATTATTGTAGCAGCAACTGATAAAGATTTGTAGTACTGGCCCATCGAAGTTTAAGAGTTTGAAATTGCTGGAAACCGTTGTGAGCCTCCTTAAGAGAACAAATATTATCGACTTCTCCTGAACCTCTCTTACTACCAAACCTCTAGTACAGCTCTTGCTCTATGCCGTAAATACCGAAACTACTTCAACATATTTCAACCGCACTAACAATCCATGACGCATTCGACTCATGTACCCACTGGGTACTATTTTTAAAAGACGGATTGAAATACGATCTTATTTTTTTCTTTATTCTAACCTTGCAAGGTATCCTAAATCTTGCCATATTTTTTACACGTACAAAGTTTTTATTTTTAGTTAGGTGTCCCCTCCTAGCAAAGGGATTCCCTATGCTTCATTCATTCGTTCGTTCATTTGTTCGTTAAAGTGGATTGGAAAAACAGAGAGGAGGACGCAAATAAAGCATTGGAAACATCGGGGACCGGGGGGGGGGGGGGGGGGGTGGCGTTACTTATCTAAATTTAGGATGTAGGTGTAGGGCATGTGTCCTGCAAAGGTTCCTGAACCCTGACCCTTTTAAGGAGAGGAAATAAAAAAAAAAAAAAAAAAAAAAAACTGATACCCATTTTAATGCCTGACGTAAAACCTAAAGTAACCTAAAAAATGTGTGAAAAAGTCATTATTTTTTTATTCAGTGCAGCACGGAAAGTTCAACGAGCACTCGAGCTTTATCAGACAGTATTTTTTGTTCATTTAGCTGTACGTTTACGCACTCTAAATTTATTTAATTAGCTGAAATGGCCCCTAACTAACGATCACACCGGGATCAAGATACCAAAAGGGCAAAAAGGACAGAGAACCAAATCTTTCTAGCGGCACATACCTAACTTCCGGTACGCTGCAATCGTGTACGCATGATGTGCGTGAGAGATAATCATTAATTTCCAATGCGTTTGTCGGTTTCTGAAAACACCCAAATCTTACTAAAGTTACTTCTACTTCTGTTCCAGTGCCAGAACTCTTCAAAACATATAAATTTGTTGGGCTTTTAGCTGTATGACAGAAGTCAAGGAACTACATTGTACTACATCCGTCTAATCCTACCGGAAATATTAAAGAACGATCACGAACTCGTTTGTCTGTATATTGATCTCTAAGCTTCTCCAGCGATAAACTATCGGTTTATAAGACATAGATACTATCCAAAGTAAGAAAAGGGCACCGGTGAGACCAATGTGAACAGTTACTTCTCAATACTGTCTAGCGACGGCAAAAAGCTTTTCATCAATATAACTTTTTTCTTTCTACAGCAAGTTAACTGGGGGTTCCTCGTTATTGAAGCGAACACTTGGACAATAAATATGCCATCAACAACTAAGTTATTAAAAAAGAGTTACTTTGAACGAATGTATCTAAAATATGTGTTTGTCTCGAAACCGGCAGAATCGCTCGTGCGTGCGTGACACAAATTAATCAGGGACAGTCGAAGTGCGATTATTTTTAGTATTTTTTATAATGTAGGCAATCTTTAAGATAAATACCATTTGCCAAACGTCTGAAACGTTAGCAACTTTAAACTTTATTTTACTGTGTTGCCTGTAGCTGGAAAATATATTCATTCTTTTGTTGCGTGTTACATGTCACGTACTGAGTTGTTCATTTCAGAGGCGCCGAATTGTAATTTTGTCGAACTTTGATCGACGTTCGTACGAAATTGCTACTAGATCCCACAAATTTGAAACCGTAAACTTAAAATTCAATGACAGGACTCTCTCTCGTTCAAATATCAGAAGATTTGAAGCACTACCGGTCCGCTTTTTTGCCCGCTAGATTTGGGTAATTTTAGACTTTTGGTTAAATGAGAAAAGTGTGTCTACTTGATCGAGGCTCAGTTCGCTCAGAAATAACCAGAGATATAAATAAGAACTATATTTCGACAAAGGAAGAGTCAATTTATACAATTAACTTTAGCAAATATTCACTGCCCTTGAAACGTCTGTGTAGCGTGAAGCTGAAAAGTGTAAAATTTCGGATCGTCGAGAAGTGAAATCTGAGCTTCCGGTACGATGACCGTTTATCGTGGATTTCTGCCATTAAATTGAATATTTCAAAAAAACTAACTTCATATCTTTCAGTTACATACCTAAGCCTTCAAACTGACAAAGTATGAGCGAAATCGATTTTTTGACCGTGGCCAAATTTTTTTGATTTTCTTTGATTCTTACTGACATTCACTCTTAAGAGGCCGTCTCCCTTAAACCGCTCCACTCGATTTTGGACTCCAAAATAGTTTTCCTTCATATTTCTGCCACAGGTAGTACTATCTATCCTTACTACTAAAATGCAGTTCAAATGATCAGAAAGTTTGTTTCTCTCCACTGTGGAGCATTTATCGATTACCAGTGTCAAGAAGTGATGAAACGGCCATTTTTCACGAGTTCTAACACAGGATATTAAACGTTCGTTAAAAATACTTCGCGCCGATAAAACCCCCAAAATTTGTATGCATCCAGTCATGACATTATGAGAATTTACCGCTGAAATTTTCGTGGTTATCGTACACAAGCACAAGTATGGTACTCAGTGGCTACAATTATAATGATCCAGTAAGTCTATCTTGAAAGGAGAGTCGATGACGAAAATACATTTGAATAAATCCTCCTGTATGTAATCATTCAATACTCGGGTTACGTTACCGCCCGTGGTGGAGAGAGTGGGGGAGGTGGGTGGAGGGGGTACTGGGGTTACACCATGCTGCATGCATGAAGTTACGGCATGTATTTACATACAAGGCAATGAGAAATCAACATCTAAATGGTCATTTTTCAACAAAAATAGAAGAGAAGGATATTTTTCTTTCTTCGTTACCAGAAATCGTGCGGTTTCGGCAAAAAGCGGCTTATGGCGGAACCAGAATTTCCATGTGGCAGGATATTTTCCATCGACACCGGCGCGATCTGACCAATTCAGAATGGCTTTACCCCTTCTACAGGACGAATCTCAGCTAATAGGTAAGTTTCGATGCGAATAAGTGTCGTTTGGCTTCATAATTTTTAGAATTGGCTGATTAGGATCCATATTTCATAATATCAATAAACTATCAATGTCACCAGGACCATTGGCGTTGAGCATGTCTTTGAATTCTGCCTGGTCGAATAATGAATATTGGGAGATCAGACATTGCGTCGAGTTAGACTTTTAGCTTTGATGTTGTTTATCTGCTTTATAACTTCAAGAAATGAACCCTCGCGAAATTGATAAATTCAAGATCTTTTTGGGTAGTGGCGATTAATGTCTATGGACCGTTTTCAAAAATGTTCGTTGACGCACCACTCGGATGTCAAGGATTGAATTTTGTCACCTATTGTTTAATTGAGCTGACCATTTTGGTCATTTCGGGACAAATTAAATGAAGGGTTGAGAAATAAAAAAATTACAAGAAAACGGCCTTGTAGAGTTTTTGTTATAATCATGCTTTCCGATATTTCCTTTTTTCCTTTCATTTAGAGTGAGTTAGAGAGACTAATTGCAGCTAGTTTAATATTACAACTAGATCAGGGAAACGCTCAGTCATGAACAAAAACAGCTCAAATTGTGTCTTTTACTATCTTACATTACCACTAAAACCAAAATAGCCATTCTGACCTGCTACCAAACCCAAGAACCAATTGATCTGAACTTTAAGCTGATACACTGAATATAGTTTACATCGTCATTATTATCATTGTGCCATCTCTGTGAACGTCAAGAATGTTTAGGTTGCAATGCTTACTGATTCCGAACCTCTCTCGTCATCTAAGGAAGCCACAGCTATTGTTTCGTTCAGCGCAGCATATTCGGTTTTCTTTTTTACATTAATTATGTTTGAATTGGTATGTCTTATTCTATTCAAAATTATACAGACAAGATAGAGGATAACCAAAGGAAAAGAGCACTACTTTTATGTCGAACGCTAAATGCTTTTTTAAGCAGAATCCATTGACTCTGTGATGGAAGCAATTACAATTTATAACCGATGTTTATAATGTAACCCTAAACGACGTGGAGATCGGTGCCTGAACTTGTTTACTATTATCTAAAGAGCGGTTTTGAACGTCCTACAATGTGGGCTGCACTGGCATACTACGAAGCTAATTTAAGAACAATACATCTAAGAAAAAGGAAGCGTAAAGATAAGCAGTAGAATTAGACTCCCGAAGCATGAGAACAGTTATTCTCAAAGGAAAACAAAGAAAGGACGATAGGTATATTGCATTCGTTGGGAAATTTATGCTAGGCTTCCAGGGGCGTAGCGTCCATATACGCACGTACGCCCGTGCGTACAGCTGACATCTGAGAAAATTTTTTTTTTTTTGGAATTGCCTAAAAACATTTTTCTCATTAAATTTGCTGGCTGATAATTTCATATTTGGGCGTTTTTTATTATTTCCGTTTATCCAAGCATTAATCATAAAGTTCTGTCCACTAATGGCAAGATGCATTTGAGTGGTAATTAA
Source organism: Meandrina meandrites (assembly GCA_963693305.1). NCBI lineage: Eukaryota > Metazoa > Cnidaria > Anthozoa > Scleractinia > Meandrinidae > Meandrina > Meandrina meandrites. Next base: position 24,085,721 of record OY855907.1, on the reverse strand, counting down.
AAATAGAAAAAAAAAACGCCTCATGTACCCCTCCCTCAAGGTCAGCCAGCCTCAATACTTCATATACATAAACACAAGAACGTGGATATTGACAGTTTGGTAACGGAGTTTGCCTGTCTTAAGGGTCGACGCCTCGCCCTTTGCTTGTGACCTGTCTCCGTTGTTTTTGTATTTTTTTTTTCGTAACACTGTAGCTTACAGAAAACAATAGAGAAATAAACAAAATAAACAACTTTTTACTGCATTTTTGCCGCATTATTTATTGAAAATGCCCCGAAGAAAAACCAGGAGATGGCATTTCCGAGACCCTAAATTTCAAAATTTTCTGGGGGAACATGCCCTCAGGCCCCCCAAATTGCAAGCGACTTCGGCGCTTAGAAAAAAATTACTTATCGTGCATACATCTTCAAAAAACCACGCTACGCCCCTGGCTTCACTTTATCACTTTTGTTTGTGGGAAAAACTCCAACAGAGACACTTTTAGGGATAACACTGTCGATACTTTCAGGGATAAGGGATAACTGTGCCCAGAGTTACAGGGATAAGGGATAACTGAACCCCCCCCCCCCCCCCCCCCTCCCCTCTAAGAGGGTATCATTAGCCGAAACGTCTATAAAAGTAACATAAAAGAACCATTCAGTGTCAAACCACAAAGAAACCAACACTGGTACTCTTCTTAAACAAAGCGAACCAACTCTGCTTTTCGACATTTGGCGAGACAGGAGATTTCAAAATGGTTTAGCATGACTTTAGTACTAGTTTTCCCCTTTTGAAATAGTCACAGAGTGATAAACATAAAAACGTATTGGATATTTCAGGCCGATGTTGTTCTCGAGACTCGTGTGCGTGCCAACTGATTTGTAGACCTCTGGAAGAGCTATGTGGTCGTTCCTTGAGTGCAGATCCTTAATGGACAACCAGGCTGCCAGAAAGAGACGCTCGTGAAAATTGGCCTCATATCCAGCCTCATTGACGGTATCAAAATCCATCTGATGATTTTTTTTTTCTAAAAAAAAAAATTGGTCTCGCAGGTTAAAAATCTGGCAGCCGTTGGCTGACATGAACCTGCGTTACTAATTTACAATATTTACATCTAATTGTTTTCGTGGACGTGACAGGAGACCGAACATCAAATAAACTGTTAACAGTTTTAAACGGTTTGTAGACGACTTTAACCTGTCGTTGTCTTAGATGCGACCAATCTTTTCGGAAACATCTTGAACATAAAGAAGTACCGCGAGGCCAATACTTTGTTAATCAGTTGGTGGTTTAGACAGCGATCAGTCGCATTTGTTTATGAAGGATGATGGATAGTTGTTCTCGTGCAATACGGTCTTATGTTATCACCTGACTACAATTGCACATTTTTTAAGTGCCAGTGTTGTCAATCCACAAGTCGGTAACATTGGAAAACCGATCTTGATAATTTTTTTTTCAGACTCAAGGAACCTACCGGCGAAACTGTAAAGAATAAGAAATCTTCACGAGTTTCCCAATCATCCAAACTAAGCAACACGACAAGGCCCACGTAGGCGAATATCGTGCGCACTACTGCTACTGCACAAGCGATATGTTATTTTAGCCGCTTGCTCCTAAAAAGCTATTTACAATGTCGCTCAAGGGTGTTCGCAACGAAGTGAAACTCAAGCGCTATCACAATTGCACAGTACTCTTTCGTGCATCTGTTCGAACCTTGTAAGTTAACCTTCTAGGTAAGCATGGTGAATTGCGTTATCACTGCAAACGGTAACGCCCAGAGGCATTCTCGTTTTTGTGGGCTATGTAGACCTGTACAGCCTGATGTGCCGCGGCATACGGTTAAGTAAGGTTCTCAGTCCTTTAGAAAAGGATCCCCTTTGCTCCTTTTGGGAGTGCAGTCCTGGTTTGATCCCTTAATTAAACGAATACAAAATCGTGCACTTCTTAATTTATGATTTAAAATATAATAGCTTAGTCCAGCCCCGCTTTGACTGTTGTATTGGTGTATAGGGCAAGTCATCAAAGCTTCAGAGACCTCAAAATCGTGCTGCCCGTATTTTAATGTCCGCTCTCCGCTCGTTATCATCTCATTTATCCTACAATAGCGGCAAAATCTTAGAACCGCAGCACTCGCAATTTATGGTGTAACCCCAGTCCCCCTTCCCCCCTCCCCCACCTCCCCCACTCTCTCCACCACGTGCGGTAACGCAACCCGAGTATTGAATGATTACATACAGGAGGATTTATTCAAATCTCTTTTCGTCATCGACTCTCCTTTCAAGAAAGACCTACTGGATCATTATAATTGTAGCCACTGAGTACCATACTTGTGCTTGTGTACGATAACCACGAAAATTTCAGCGGTAAATTCTCATAATGTCATCAGGAACTACAAGGTCAACAAGGTGAGCGGTAAATATAATCACGAAGGACACGAATCGACTTATCATTATAATATTTAATGGTCAGGAAACGAAACGCCGTATTTGGTTTCAACTAACCGAAACAAGGGAAAAAAGGCTGCCATTTGTAGAACTTTAATGCGTTTTCCCTTGTCGTTAGGCGGAAAATATTCATCAGCAAAGCATCAAAAGTGTCAGGTACAAGACTCGGACTGGAATGTGAAGTGTGTCACGCAATACTTAATCCGTGAAAATAGCCAAGAATTCGTTCGAAGTTATTTCTCAATATCGCGTTGTGCCGCAGATTTTATTTCATAATTCAACAGACAAGGTCTTAATCTGAAACTAGAATGGCAATTTAGGCCTGATCTATTTGCCACAAGTGAAAAATGTGGCAAGATTTAGGACCATATTTTCGTGATGTTCGCATAAATTACTGAAGGTGTTCTATAAATATTGTAGTTGTCTTCCGATTTTGAACAAGAAAGCAACCAAATGACATGTCAGCAGTAAGAACTGATAAAAATTGACAGAATGTGTACAAATTTTGGGGGTTTCATCGGCGCGAAGTATTTTTAACGAACGTTTAATATCCTGTGTTAGAACTCGTGAAAAATGGCCGTTTCATCACTTCTTGACACTGGCAATCGATAAATGCTCCGAAGTGGAGAGAAACAAACTTTCTGATCATTTTAATTGCATTTTAGTAGTAAGGATAGATAGTACTACCTGTGACAGAAATATGAAGGAAAACTATTTTGGAGTCCAAAATCGAGTGGAACGGTTTAAGGGAGACGGCCTCTTAATACTTTTCGAACAACATGTTATTTCGAAGTCAATTAGAAAGAACATAAATAATTTTTTGATTATTTTTTGCCAGACTAATACTGCAAAAGGGAGACTTGACCCTAAATCAAATGCTGCTAAAGAAATTCTGTAAGAATATATCTTTTGCTGATATCCGAACATGTTAAATTAAAACGTCTTCATCGAATTTTGCAACTTGTTTGCTGTTTCGATAAAACGTGCAAATCTTCAGACACATTCTGTAGCGTTTGTACACGGACATCTGTCAGTAAATCTTAACCAATATTTACATGTAACTAAGCGTTTTTATACTCCATCAGAACGCCGGGGCTGGTTGAAATTATACATTTAAAGCTTCATTGTGAAAATTGTAGCAAATAGCAAACCTTGCTCTACATAACTGTATGATGTTGTGTTTTTTTAAACCTACTTCAACAGAACCAAACGTCATGTTTCGTTTCGAAAGGTCAAACAGGTGTAAGATTTTAAACGAGAAGCCCTTCTGCATCATAAAAATACTTTTCTTACTGTTAGCTTCGAAGTGGAGTGAAAAGAACGGCTCACTTGCCATACAAGGTGAACTCAGTTATTTTTATTTTATTTTTTTTGTCATAATATTACTCATGTTATTTGAGGAACATTTCATTTTTTTGTATCCAATTCTCACTCAGATTAAAAACAAGTAGAGCATAAACACAAAATCTGGGAGTTTACTTTACGATGATAATCAGTCAGCTCTGACACTTCACATGCTAACATTAGTGGTGACGTTTTGTCCATTAAAGACGGATTCCGCTGAAAGGTTGGAGCGATATAACTGCAAAAAAATAATTACTAAAAGTCTACTCGTTGTACCGTAGCGTTTTGTATTCTATTTGAAACATCTCAGTTTGATTTGTTTGCCGAAGTGTCCATTAAACAGTAAAGCATTCTAGAGAAGGGTAATGTGAAATCTCGTAAAATGCTTAAGGTGGCTCAGAACAGTTTCCTGCATTTTTCAACACCTCAATTTTGACGGATCAATGCCAAAAGTCTTTTTCAGTTGACCCAACAATTATGGTATCAAACAGATGCCCAATGGCCGGTAAACAAGTTATGGCTATTTTTTGGACATTGCAAGTTACCATAGCAACAGTATAACCTGTTAAAAACACCCTTAATTTTTGCTTTAAGTGCTTATAACTCGAAAACAAGTCCGGTGACCCCCATTTTTTATTATCGAAATGTAATCAACAGTATAAGATGCAACTTTCTGCAAAGTTTTAAAAAAATCTGCATATGGCGTTCAGAGCCACCTTAAATTTACGAAAATTTAAGATATCTCTGAACCCCATGTGCAGATTTTTTTTAAAACTTTGCCAAAAGTTGCATCTTGTCTTGCTGATCAAAATTTCATAATAAAAAATTGGGGTCACCGGGCTCGTTTTTGAGTTAAAAGCACTTAAAGCTGAATTTAAGGGTGTTTTTAACAGGTTGTAGTGTTGCTATGGTAACATATTGTGTAATGAAAAAGACAACAACGTGTTCACCAATCATTGGGAATTTGTTTGACACCATGATTGTAGCATCAACTGATAAAGATTGGTTATAATGACAGATCGAAATCTAAGTCTTTGAAAGTGTTGGAAACGGTAGCCAGCCACCTTAAAATGATTGTCATTTTGTTTTGAACTGACGCAAAACGTCCGTTTTGACTACGAAAACCATAAACTCAGCTTGAGCTAGAGTTTCGATACGCTCCATGCTATGAATCCTTCTTGGCAACTCTATTTTGAGTTTATTGCCCGAATGCTCAGTGGAAACCGTGGTATGCGTCAAAATTGTGTTTCTATTTTTTTTTTAGTGTAGAGTGTTTAAAAAATATACTTTCTTCTCAACAGGATGTGGTTCAGTGGTGGGCAATACACTCACAAGTCCTGGCTATCCAAGTAACTACCCCAGCAATATGGACTGTAATTACCAAGTTCCAATCCCAGATGGCATGGGCATGAAAATCGATTTTCGTGATTTCCATGTTGGTATTCTTTCATCATGCAAGTAAGTTACTACAAAAAGCTGACGAATAGGATAAAAAAAACAAACAAAAAAAAAACAAAAAAACATCATGCACTGACGAAACTCGTCAACAAGCCTAACAGGACTTCGACTTCGAGTGTGATTGTGTTAGTGGATGGCAGGATGCAACCTCGTTCCCATGGTCTCTCTCTCCCCGCCCCCAAGAGCGAGAGAGGAGAGACCCTGGTTTGGTCTGGTCACGTGTCTGCTAGATTCTAGCAGATTACAAATAAACAACATGGGGGAGGGGCACATAAGTGTCATGTTTGTCGCTACCTAGCCCAGGGGAGAGTGGAAAGTGTTGTCGGATCGTGCGTGTCCGTGGCGAGTACTTTCGCGATTCTACAACAAATGTCGAGTTTGTTGACTGTCTCCTAGTGTAAATTCAAATTGCTGCAGGCTGTGTAAATCGGTTGGCGACTTATCCTGCTCAAAGAATATATTTGCAAAAGGAAATCGCGCACTGCTCGGAATTATAATAGGGGTGACAGACCTAGACGACTCCTTCGTGACATATGTATATTTGCCGTATTATATTAGATTCGGTGTTTCGGTCTTTTTGCTTCTCACTTGTTTCTGAAGGGCACTACATGCTCTAGCTCTGTGATTTACCACATGTTTCGCTTGTGTGGTTTCTTTTGGCTCTGAACCATATAGCGGCATAATACAACACGCAAAACAGTCATCAAATTTGCGCGTGTGAGATTTCAAATCTTTATTTGAATCATGTGGTGCTAGAACGTAACACAACGTACAAGGGAGGTAAAACCTAAACATCGAGCTCAAGAGACAAAAAGCTCGATCAAAGTAATGCAATAAGCATAATCTCTACAACACAAAATGTGTCTCTTAAATCAACATTTAGCTTTCTCGACGTAAAGCTACAACGGTCTCTGGTGAAGCCGGACAAAGATAAATATGTGCGGATCAGGCATTGCATTTAATGCAAGTAATCAACATTTTCACGGAATATTTCAGACCTTGTCCTTCCAAAGCGACCACTTTCACAGCTTTAAGCATATCTTGCAAATAGAAATGAGCCAAAAGAAACCGCATTAGCGAAACACGTGGCAAATAACAGAGCGAGAGCACGCTGGAGACGTCAAACGCTATAAACAGGAAACCGTGGAGACCTATGACCTCAAGACATTTGCAAGGCCACAGTCTTGCGGCTCAATTTAACTTATACTGCCTCCAAGTATTACAACATATAGAACCCTTCAGAAACAAGTGAGAAGCAAAAAGGTCGAAAGACCGAATTTTATGTAATACGTCAAATATACAAATGTCACGAACTGTAAAATGGCAACATCTCATCGACGATAAATTGCCTCAAGGCACATCACTTGCTTGACCTTTAAATTTGCGTTCGAATAGATACTATTTGAAATGACAGCCTGAAGGCCGCTATAAAGTATGACACGTAATAGCGGTACGGTCGTAGCACGTATGATAGCCTAGCTTTGGAATCGACAAAAGACACCGCGACAAAATACTTGATGTTAGAGGACCCCTCCCTGATGTTTTCAATTCTCCGAAAGGCACGTGACCAGACCAAACCAGGGTCTCTCTTCTCTCGCTCTGGGGGGCGGGGAGAGAGAGACCCTGGGAACGAGGTTGGGCAGGATGGTATGTTTTTCTCATATAAAGCATCACATCCTTTTTTTAAGGTGTTACATAATTATATCTTCCTTTGTAGGGATGACCATTTGAAGATAACTAACGACAAAGGTCACGCATTTGGGGTGTTCTATCAAGACAATACTGGAAAGGCTGTTCTTGTGACTGGAACGTTCGTATTTATAAAATTCCATTATTATCAATATACGCGGCCAAATTGAAAACCGCCCTCTTGAAAACACGCGCTTTGCGGGCCGCAAATGACTCCTAGCGGGCCGTTAATACATTAACGGCCCTGCAGCTGATTGTTTCTCGGTTCATCATCCGATGAATATTAACCAATCAGGTCACGTTTAATGACGCGGGAAAACCATTTAGGTGCGTACAGCAAGTTTTAAAGTAAAAAAGTCTCGAACAGTTTCTCGCTGAGCGAATAGTGTTCGAAAAGAAAAATCAAAGCCTATTTGTTATGAATGGGACAAAATGCAGCTAAAAAATTCGGATATAGAAGCAAAAGCACAAGGGGAAGATATAAAGACAGCAACTTCTTGTTGTCTTACGAGAAACGAAACACAACAAAACAACGGTTCACTTCATTTTGTGTTTCTCGGGTCGAGCTAAATTAGCTGAAGCATTGCGGGGGATTCTACGCCGAGGCTCAACTGGAAAATGTAAGTTCGTAAATTATTATTATCCACTCATTTTTCAGAGACACAGCAGCTCTTTTTAACTACACCTATACAATATATGGGCCTCTGTGTAGCATAGCACACAATTTTCAACACGAAGTACTTGTATTATTGATCATGTAAAGCTCATTACATGTGTTAGTTTAAGCTTATATCTGGATGCTCAGGGATGTTATTTGGCCTTGTATATTGATAATAATGATAATTAAATGACTTTTTTTCGGGAATATTGTTTGTTTGCTCCCTTGTAGTGTCATTTGCGGCCCTTGCGCTTCGCGCTCGGGCCGCAAATGACACTACGCGGGCGCAAATAAACAATATTCCCTCAAAAAGTCATTTTATTGTCCTATTCAGACTTCTTTCACGAAAAAAGAGGATTTTGGTTACTTTTCACTCTGGTTCCACTTGGTAGGTAGAGCAATTACGTCTTCTTTCGGTAATGTAGGCGACAAAATAGGGCTTTCTGATATTGTCATGCTCTCCCTGTTAAACATTTTTAATGAACTGTATAAATGCACTGAATCGCAGATAGATCGATAAATTTTCATTTCGATGCTGTAGGTTATCAACTGTACTGAATGAATATAATGTATTTTTTGAAACGTGATTGTGGCAAAATTAATACTGAACAGTAATTTAAATTTTTCCATCATTTTTCGGTTGGTATGTAACATTTACTTATTTATCGCTTGAACCTTAATGTATTATGACATGCCTGTTATCTTTAGACCTATACACCATATATTGGATTGCTATGTAAACGGATTAGGGTACTGAAGCTCTTGATATCGTTTTAGCAGTGGCCGATCCTCTCGGTCATAATCGACAATGAAACAGTAATCATAGCATATTTCAAACTCATACGTTCAAATATGAATGCCTCAATGAAAGCCTTTGTCGTCCAGTAATCAAATAAGGTTCCAAAAAAATTGTGAATTCATTTTGTTCTTAATTATTAGAATGTGGTACAGTGGTAAACAACTCGCTGAAAAGTCCTGGTTATCCAAAGAAGAAATACCCTAATAACATGCACTGCGTTTATTCAGTTAATATTCCACGTGGCACAGAAATGAAAATTGATTTCGTCGATTTTGAAATAGAGGATGGTCCTTCATGCTTGTAAGTAACAGCAAAATTTGTCCACGTCTTTTTGCAGCTGAAATATTCTCTCTTGTTATAGACCATTTTTCGTATATTAAAATCCTAGCTTGGCTTTGAAGTTTGGCTGAATAAAATAGAGATAACGCATCGAGGTTAAAAGATGAATGTTTCTTTAATTTCTCTATGGTGGTATTTCACAAGTATGCCGTCAAGAAACAAAAACATGGAGTGTATTTTTGCACTTCGGCCATTCCTGAAGTCATGATCTATCGTCCCCGTTTGAACAAGAAACTTAAACAAAAAAGAAGAAGAAGAAGAAGAAGAAGAAGAAGAAGAAGAAGAAGAAGAAGAAGAAGAAGAAGAAGAAGAAGAAGAAGAAGAAGAAGAAGAAGAAGAAGAAGAAGAAAAAGAAGAAGAAGAAGAAGAAGAAGAAGAAGAAGAAGAAGAAGAAGAAGAAGAAGAAGAAGAAGAGAAGAAGAAGAGAAGAAGAAGAAGAAGAAGAAGAAGAAGAAGAAGAAGAAGAAGAAGAAGAAGAAGAAGAAGAAGAGGATCGTTTCCCAAAATTTCTGTTCCTTCTTGTGTGTTGGTAAGAATCTCTTTTATCTAGATACTTCAATCTATTTTTAGTCGCTTGTTTTGATATAAAAGGCATAAACATTATACTTGTTCTGTATTTTGTTTCTTCTTGATGTGGGAATCTGTTTTCAGAGAGTGTTTTTAAAGAAACCTAATGGAGCAATGAAACAGAAAGAAAGGCCCAACAGTTCCCAATTATATTATTTCCGCAAATTCCGGGAAATCCACCGAAATGAAAATAATTTACCAACCAGCCAACTGTCATGACAAACTGGAAGTTCAAACCCTTTCTAAAAAGATCCAAGTAGTGTGGAATTCACGGATATTGCGGAATTACTTGTCAAACTGCCATATTAAGCTGGAAGTTCATATCCTCTCAAGAAATGCTCATGTAGGGTGGAAATCACGGAACTCACGGATTCTTACTTATACATGATAATATAAATATATATATATATATATATATATATATATATATATATATATATATATATATATATATATATATATATATATATATATATATATATATAACCGTACATCCTGTGCCCAAGGTCAGGAGTTGCCATAAAGCCATTATGGTAATAACCGGGAGGGCACATTGTATACATTTGTATATATATATATATATATATATATATATATATATATATATATATATATATATATACATGATAATATAAATATAAATATATATATATATATATTATTAATAATAATAATAATAATAATAAATTATAATAATATTATTATAATTATATTCTTTATATATTAAAATCCGTTAAATCCGTAAAAACCGCTGTAGTGAGGAAATATTGGGCAACTGTAATGTGAAACTGTAAGTTGAATTGCTTTACCAGTGATATCCGCCAAATCCGTAAAATCCCCTGCTTACAGAGAATATTATCAGTTGGACAACTGACAAGTCAATCTGTAAGTGCTCTTTCAAAACTCTGTGACAAGGACGGTTTTCATGGATATTGGGGAAAGGCACGACAAATAAACTTCTGTTATCATTAGCTTGTTTTCTTGTAATAACGTTTGCATTTGTGAAACTTACTGGCGTTTCAGAAGATATTTTAGCCGAACAATCATTAAAGGTCCGAGAATGCTGTGGCTTTTTTAAGGAAAGATCCACAAACATTCCCTTGCTAGGTATTCTCTCGTTTACAACAGTGTTCCAACAATACATTTTACCAGTGTTTATTCATGTGTTAACCAAAGCCACCATACCTAAGTCTTGATTATAAGGACGCGTTTTTGTCATTGTTTATCGTTGAAAAGTGATCTTGACCTTCAAATAAGACAATCACCGTCATCTGCTAATTGAGTCACAGCGTCTGAGCTCAAATGAGCGTCATTTGTTTCTTAGAAAAAGATGCTACCCAGTAGTTGTCAGTGAAGAATATACCTTTCATTAGGTCGTTTGTTTTCGCTGTTCGCATGCTAATAGGGAGTGTAACTTCGGACTTGAAATGATGTAATCGCCTAACAATCCTATTACCTAGATGAAGAATTGTTTAAGGAAATTAATGCGATGAACATGAGAAGAGTATTTTTAGCTCACAGCCTCACAGATTCGGTTCCCAAATTAGCACTGTTTGTTTCCTCTTTACATTTTGTGCGACCTTCAAATTTATTCCCTGTGATATCACAGCTTCGAATCGTATAAATAAGAACCATCCTGTGCTGGTCAAATCGTTGCCAACATGAACAGAACGAAAACAAGATTTCCGTGTAGACAATTGAATAGCCAAGCAATCAAGAGTTCAGTTTTGTGCTACATAAGTCCCATAGTTGCTGGGAAGTGTAGCATTGTGACTGCAAAATGCGTTTGTAAAATTACTGACGACGGATTTCAAAGGACATGGAACAACGTGTGCAAGATACGGCAACATTGCGACGAGGCGATTTTCGGTAGGTATTTGTTTTCCATGCGTTCTCGCAGTTAACGTATCTACTTTTACGTCTTCAAAGTGTCTCAATGCTTTCTAATTTCGTTTCTCTTATACTTTTAACAGGAGTACAAAACGTGGCGTTCTTCTTTTCGGCAATAAGTGCACAAGGGCCTCAGAACAGCAGAGGAAAAAAACAACCAAGCGCTGCGAATCCCGAAAGTGATGACAACAACGAAGAATTCATAACATCAAGTCAAGTTGCCAGCAATACAAGTCAAGAGTGGCTTTCTAATCACTCGACTGTAGTAGACGAAAAACTGCGACCAACAATAAACTACTGGATAGCGTTAACTTCGCCAAATGGAGCCCCGGTAAACCCCATCCACATCCACCGTGCGCTTTTAATTTGTGACGTGGAAACCACGGCAAATCAGGTACACCAATGGCTTTGAGCGTATGTTTTTTAGGAATGTTATGTTATAAGACACTGACCTCTTAGCAAATAAAACAGGATAGATCATGTATGGTCCTGATTTCTTAGATCATTACATAGATTGAAAACTCAGAAATGATTACAAAATAAAACGCTGTTAGCTCACAAAACTTGAACTTTTCGATGAGCATTTCTATCTAAACGAAGAAAGATATTATCAACTTCAAAACTGTAAATGGCGATTGATCTTTGAAGACGTAAAAGTAGATACGTTAATTGCTGACGACTAATTTTTTGTCGTAGGTGCCATGCTACGAAGGCAGAGAATCAGCGGCAATGAAAGCACTGTACAACGTTCTGAAGGATCATAGGAATCCTATGATACAGGACTTAGTAAATTCGTCATATGAACACTGTTGCACGGAAGAAATGGAAATCTTGGCAGGGGACGGTGAATTGTTAGACAGCGATAACTGTGGTACAGAGAGCTCGGCCAGAGTTTGTCTGGTAAATCCTTCATTTAATATGGTTTTACAGCTTGCAGTGAAAAGGATGCAAGATGCCAAGCTTGTGATCGACCAGTTTGGCTTTAGCCTTGATCACCCAAACAGTGCGCCAACGAGTGATGAAACGAGGCTTTCCGACAAACTGACGGTGCTGATCAACGACGTTGGAATAGCCATGAAAAGAATGGAGTACGCTCTGTACCGTGGTAAAATATACAAGAAATGTCCTAAGGCCAAATTCACGTATGCTTACAAGTGTGAGGTAAAAGCATTCATCAACTGCCTGGCAGCAAACGAGTCGTTCAAAGCGAGACTCCTCAAAGACATGAGGAAGGTCATCGATATTCTTGCAGATCCTGATTGTGAGGTAATTCGTCCGATATGCGTCGATTACAATCTGATAGAAGTTAATGAAGGTCAATGCTGGTCAGTAAAGGACAGGTGCTTCTTGAGCAATCCCATCCCAGAAGAGAAAATCGGTCTTGTCACTCCGAGAGCGTTTGCAAAGTACGATCCGCGTAAACAGCCAGATGCAAAGTATTTCAGAGAACTTTTACAGAACAGCCTGACTGAAGTCGAAATTGGTGAGTTCTGCGAAGACTTTCTGCGACTTCTAAACGTCAACAAGAAGGGCCACAAGGACAAAGTTCCTTGCCTCATTGGCGATGCCAACAGCGGCAAAACAAGTCTGTTCCAGCCAATCCTAGGCTTAGTTCATCACAGCAACATCGCCACTGTTACCAAGCAAAGAGTATTTAACAAGGCGATGATCTCTAAATCTACAGAAATCATCTTCATTGACGAGGCCTCTACGTCGACCATGGACATCGACGACTGGAAGATTTTAAATATAAAACAGCAAAATCTTTCATCAATCGATGTCCGATGCTTATCACTGCGCAAATGAAACTTCTTTTCAATGCCGAAGACCAGCCTGCCATGGATAGAAGACTAAAAAACTACACTTTCAAGAGCCTTGCAGCGCCGAAGAAAAGAGCAGCTGACTGGCTGCGAAAACACCCGATGGAATGCGTCGTCTGGGCAACTCAGAACGCTCGTAGATCGGAAGAAGAAGACGATTCGTCAGATACCTCGGATGATGAAGAAGACGGCAGCGAGAATGACAATGACGATGGCACCCTGCCACAAACCGAAAGAGAAGCTCTAAGAAAGATGGTGCTCGGCGATGTTGTAATCGACCCTTCTCAAGATAGTGGTGACGAGCTAGAGGACGCCATGGAGAGTGGGCAAAACAGCGTCGACGATCACGATGACTCGAACGAGTGTCCAAGCATTGCAGCTCTGAAGAACATCATTGAGAAGTGTTCTCCCGTGTCCATAAGACACCGCCAAGCTGCTCGAGTTTTGGAAATGCGTCTGGAAGAAAACGCTAGATTGCAAGATTGGCAAAGGCAGGACCACTTGCGAAGACAGCAGCACCTAATGACACGCGGAGTAACTAGAGAACACGTCGAGTTGCTACCCGAAGACGGAACAGATCCCCTGCCCACGCCCATCGTCGAGGATCTTGCCAACTTCAGGCGACAATCACTTCGAGAAGAGTTAGCTGCGAGACGAAAGAAAGCAAGAGACGCTTTCCAAGTGCCTTGGCTGCAATCGACAGAACGAGAGCTTCACGAGACCACAACAAAGCTGCTGCAGGTTGACCTCGACGGGCAAACGAGAGCGTCCCTGGAGGCTTATCAAGATGTGCTTCAAGAAAAGCTGAAGAATCATCACCAGAATCTTGGCTTCAATCTTGACTGCACGATCGCCTTGGAAGAGAGAAAGAGAGCGTGCGTCGCCCTGGGAATCTTAAGTAAACAGCACAGAGACCTGGTCACTACCCTCTTCCAGACCTTGCCCACAGTTCAAGCTGTTCAAGAGCTTGGCGAGACATCGGGAGTAGCGGAAAAAGACAGGAGCAGTGACGAAGAAGCATTGTTTATTACCCCCGTGCCGAGTGCGAGTGGCAATGGTACACTGTTGCGCGAAAACAACGACTGCGCACTATCGGAAGCAATGCTCAGAGAGAGTTCAACTAGGAAGCGAAAGAGACCCGCCAGCAGTCAGCCCGGACACAGAAAGGCTCAGAACACTATAACGAATTATTTTTCCAGTCAAAAATGATCTCGTTTACGGCTTAATTATAGTTGCCTCTTGTAAAGAATGAACACTGTCTATGTCAAGGAATAGGATTATAGCTGATGTTCCATGAAATCTTTATTGCTCTTTATTAGAACTCAGATCTTGTTAACCGAAAGCGTTTAAATGTAGCTTGTGTTAATGACTTACGCTGAAATAATCAGTTGGAAATCAAGTAAAATAGTCAGCATGCACGAGAGTAGTCTTGGTAAGGAGAAAAGTAAATGTCTTCAAACAGTGCATAGCAGTGAGGTGTTATTTGTTTCGACAGTCCATCAAATCGTACTACAAGGGGCACTCTCAACAGCAAAGCTCTTTTAACTTCAAAAAAATCTTGGCGTTTAGAAAACAGTACAACTTAGTAGGTGAACTTCACCTAAGAAAATTTGAGTCCAGCCCTTTTCTTTAGAGAGTCCGCCGTCCTTCCCTCTTGAAATTTGAAATCCGAATCCCTGAGTATAGCCGTCCACTGTCCATATCCGTGCCTATTAATTCCTTTTTGGAGAAAATCGTCCTCATCTGACGTGAATTTCATTACCCGATGAAGTTTCCTCTGCGATCGCAAGACGAAATCCTTTCTAGGTGGAGACACGCTTGCGTTTTCTATAGTTTCAACTGACAGTGTCGAGCTCGAGGTTGAACCATCAATCCTTGTATGTACGTCTTCGTCCACCTCTGACCCCTTGCTACCTTGAAGTTTTTGTAGACACTCGTGAGCCTTCACAGCAACTTCTCGCGATCTCTGCTTTTGGTAGTGAACTTTGGCGACGGCTGAACTGTGCTTTTGGTCTTCTGACAAAATTCTTTGCTCTTTGCTAGTGAGCTTATCGAGGCTTTGCGTTTCGACAATTTGACGATAGCGCGTCGGATGAATGTACTTTCCGATTGCATCAAACACTAGTTTACTCATGACATCGCCCAATTTGCTGTGTTGGCCTCCGTTTCTCGTGACCAGAACGAACTGGCACTGGGGTTTTAGCAGTGGCCTTACGAAATTGATGTAGCTTTCGAGCACCTTCATGCTTGCATCGGTCAAAATCAACGAGTCAAATCCATACTTGCTAGCCGTCTTGAACTGTTTCTGGTCAATGAATCCCCCGTTTTCCTTTGCTGTTGTAACCATGTCCACTGTCAAGTACTGATAAGTCATGGGCCGAGATCCCTTCACTTTGATGAACAAATACACTGCGACAAATTTCGTGGCAAATGTTAAGTCCGAGGGATTTACTTGACCTGGAATAGTTTTGCACGTCTTCACGGTGTTTTCGTAACGAGGCAAATGAAATGTCACCACTTCTAACAGATCTTCCATCGTTGCCCAGTGCCCCCTAGCATCCAGAGTTTCAATGTCTAGATCTTGTGTCCATTGAAGTCTCATCATCTTTGCCACTGTTTTGCGCGCTCTTTTGAGGTACAGCTCTGTCGAGGACAAGTTTCGGAGAACTTTGTCGGATGCCCCATTTATTTTTCTGAAGTCGATTAACTCGGAGATGGCATCAATGTAGCCCAATCGTCCACCGTGTCCGACTTTACATTCATCTTGCAAGTAGTCGATAAACTTGAACAACAGACTATGAGAACACAGGCTAAAGTCCAGCACTTCAAAGCTCAATTCCTCCTCATCTTCGCAGCAAAATTTGAGAAATTTGAAACACCTCTTGACTATCTGCTGGGCTACACGATCTTTCTTGCAACCCCCACCACTTCCGCTCAACCATTTCGTGAATGATTCGCCAATTTGGCTGGAAGCTGGAAATGAAGGCAATATGCGCCCAGTTTGGATTGCGACCTTACTCGATTTGTCATCATCAGCATCTTCTTTGGCACTTGCAACGAGTCCTTCCTGTTCAGGTTTTTGGTCAAAAAAATAAAACCAACCATGCTTGGTATTAACATGTTTTCTGCACCCTCTCTGGCTTTGAAATCCATCATGGTCGCACTCTTGTATTGGGCAATGGTACAAACGGTCGGTTTCATCCTTTTCCAAGTGAAGCCGTTTTGGTTTAGGCGATGCTCCATCGATATCCGACCAATTGACTTTGCACTTCTTGCTCATTTTGCCCTTTGAGAAACATTTGTCCAAGAGAGTCGCTTTTACATCTTAACCAAAAGCAAGGACCCAATGACAGCTAAAGGAACTCTATGCAAGTTCAAACTTGCCAAGGACATGCCCTCACTTGCCTGCCCTTATTACTATTGTGAGAAAATTCATGACAGGATGTGTGAACAACATCGTAGTAAACTTGCCCAAACAGGTCTGTGCGCGCCCTATTGTTTGCCTTCATTCAAAAAGACAATTCACTTTAGGAACAAAATGGTCTACAAGCAAATAGGAACTCTGAACAAGATGGTCCTAAATCATCAATTTGGGAACAACGTGTTCCATGCACAGATAGGAACGCGGAACAAAACAGTCCTAATTATCAATTTGGGAACAATGTGTTCCATGAACAAGCAAATAGGAACTCGGAACAAGATGGGTCCTAAATCATCAATTTGGGAACAATGTGTTCCATGCAGAGATAGGAACTCGGAACAAAACAGTCCTAAATTATCAATTTGGGAACAATGTGTTCCATGAACAGATAGGAACTCGGAACAAAACAATCCTAAATCCTCAATTTTGGATCAAAGTGTTCCTTGCACAGAAAGGAACTCGGAACAAAACAGTCCTAAATTATCAATTTGGGAACAATGTGTTCCATTCACAGATAGGAACTCGGAACAAAACAGTCCTAAGTTATCCATTTGGGAACAATGTGTTCCATTTACAGAAAGGAACTCGGAACAAAACAGTCCTAAGTTATCAATTTGGGAACAATGTGTTCCATTCACAGATAGGAACTCGGAACAAAACGGTCCTAAGTTATCAATTTGGGAACATTGTGTTCCATGCACAGACAGGAACTCGGAACAAAACAGTCCTTAATTAACAATTTAGGAACACTGTGTTCCTTTTACACTTGGGAACTCGGAACAAAATATTCCTATTTTATCTTAGAGTGAACGTTTTGTTCCTAACTTGAAAAAAATCTGATCCTCTTAGGGTTAATAGGAACACAAAAACTAGGAACAATCGATATTAGAGGAACGTTCCTTACCAAAAGATCGGAACATGCTACAAAACTTAAAATCAGTTAAAACTTCAGCAAAGATTCAAGTTTAAAGTCACAAATTGGTAAGATGAGCGCTCAAGTGAAATGAAAGCTATCATTAAAATTTGGTCAAGCTTAACGCACTCAAAGGCAGTAAAACATCCAACGAAAAATATTTGGGAAACGTTAAGGATCGTTTCCCAAAATTTCTGTTCCCAATCGCGTTTTGATCTGTAAGTATCATCAGATACTTGCAGTAAAAATGAAAGGTAAATGATTATATATTCATATTCCCGTTAAATCCAGGGAATCCATGTTTTTCGTTTCTTTGGTATAACTTTTTTAATGGTTGATACTTGCAGTGCCAGTTGACGGATTTAGTGTAATAGATTATCAACATCAAACCTTCTACAAAATGGACGGGTTAAACGGATTGCATGGACTTAACGGGAATATGAATATATAACTAACAAGATGTGTCGTGCGAAGCAGCCAAGCAAACAGTTGAACAGTGAAGCCATTAGAGGAGCCGTTTTATGCTACATGAGCCCCGTAGTCTTTGGACATTGCAGCATTATTAGTGCGAAATGCGTCTGGAACGTTAAAGAAAGAGACTTGTTGAGGTCATGGAATGGTATCTGTAAGAAGCGAGATTTGTGTGACAAAGCAATTTCGGGTAAGTTTGAATTTAAAAGTGTTTTTGAAATCGGCCTTAATGAAAATGGACTGTCACTCACATGTGCTTTCTCTCTTTCTCAAGGTATAACGAATGCAGCCTTTTTCTTTAGCGCCATATCATCACAAGAAAAGAAAAAAAGGCAGTATTAATGATGAAAGTGATAACAGCGAAGACGATCAAGAAGCTTCACCTCAGCAACTAGTTGATGGAAACCCAACATTGGTCAATAAGTCGCTTTGGCCAACGCAAGATTTCTGAGTTTCTGAGCCAAAACTGAAATTGTAGTCTGTTTATGACGGAAATCGGGAAAGAATGCATCACGAGTTAGATTGATATATATTGTTAATGGAAATCGAGTTTGACCATTAAGACCTCCTTGGACAGGGGTATCAGTTATTTATTTGAGTTTTGCAACGTACATTAAATGGTTCTGCAGTCCAGTCTGTGTTTCATTGATCATAGTTTATAAACTAACACGGTTTGTCATGAGAAAGAAACTTGAGTTAGGCTCTCTTTTTCAGAGAATCGCCCACCCTTCCGTCCTGAAACTTGAAATCGGGATCTCTTAGAATAGCGGTCCACTGTCCAATTCCGTGTCTTTTTAAACCTTCCTTTAGAAAATTGTCCTCGTCTGCCGTGAATTTCAACACCCGGCGTTGATTTCGTTGAATTCGCAACTGCCTTGTCTCAAAAGAATCCGTTTTAGGAGGCGCACTCTTTGGTTCTTCTGTTTCGACTGGTGCTGAATCAGTTGAAGTTGCATCGCTAAATCTCGTGTGCACTTCCTTATCCACCTCTGAGCCTTTCTCTCCATGTAGCTTTTGCAGACACTCGTGAGCCTTGACAGCAACTTCGCGCGATCTCTGCTTTTGATAGTGAACTCTTGCAACGGCAGAACTGTGTTTTTGGTCTTCCGACAAAATTCGTTGCTCCTTGCTTGTGAGCAGATTGATGCTTTGTGTTTCGACAATCTGACGATAGCGTGTCGGATGAATGTACTTTCCGATTGCATCAAACACCAGTTTACTCATGACGTCGCCCAATTTGCTGTGCTGGCCTCCATTTCTAGTGACCAGAACGAAGTCGCACTGGGGTTTCAGAAGTGGCCTTACGAAATCGATGTAACTTTCAAGCACCTGCATGCTTGCATCGGTCAGAATCAATGAGTCAAATCCGTACTTGCTGGCGGTTTTGAACTTTTTCTGGTCGATAAATCCCCCGTTCTCCTTAGCTGTTTTAACCATGTCAACCGTCAAATACTGATAAGTCATAGGGCGAGATCCCTTCACTTTGATGAACAAATACACAGCGACAAATTTCGTGGCAAATGTCAAGTCCAAAGGATTAACTTGGCCTGGAATAGTTTTGCACGTCTTCACGGTGTTCTCGTAACGAGATGCCCCCTAGCATCCAAAGTTTCGATGTCTAGGTCTTGCGTCCACTGAAGTCTCATCATCTTTGCCACTGTCTTTCGCGCTCTTTTAAGGTACAATTCGGTCGAGGACAAGTTTCAAAGAACCGTGTCTGACGCGCCATGTACTTTTCTGAAGTCGATCAGTTCGGAAATGGCGTCAATGTAGCCCAATCGTCCGCCGTGTTCGAGCTTGCATTTATCTTGCAAGTAGTCGATAAACTTGAACAACAAACTATGTGAACACAGGCTAAAGTCCACAACTTCAAAACTCAATTCCTCCTCGTCTTCACAGCAAAATTTGAGAAATTTGAAACACCTCTTGACTATCTGCTGGGCTGAATGATCTTTCTTACAACCCCCACCACTTCCACTTCGTAAACGTCAACCACTTCGTAAACGATTCGCCAATTCTACTGGAAACTAAAAACGAAGGCAAAACTCGGGCAGTTTGCATTGTGATTTCACTCGATTTAACATCACTGGCGCCTTGTTTTGCGCATGCAGCGAGTCCTCCCAGGTCAGGTTTCTCGTCAAAATAAAAGAACCAACTGTGCTTGATATTCACGTGTTTTCTGCACCCTCTCTGACTTTGAAACCCATCATGGTCACACGCTTGTATTGGGCAATGAAACAATCGGTCAGTTTCATCCTTTTCTAGGTGAAGTCGCTTCGGTTTGGGCGATGCCCCGTCGATATTTGACCAATTAATTTTGCACTTCTTGCTCATTTTGCCCTTCAAAAGAAATTGCCAACACAGTCTCCTAGATTTACATTTTAGCCAAAAACAAGGAACCAATGACAACGAAAGGAACTTCATTCATATTTTAAATTTCCAAGACTTGCCCATGCTTGCCTGCCCTCATTAATGTTGTGCAAAATTCATGACAGTGAGTTGCAATCAGACTTGTTTTAAACTTGCCCAAGCAGGTCTGTGCGCGCCCAGTTGTTTGTCTTCATTTGAAAAGACAATTCAATTTAGGAACAAAATAGGCCGTTAAGCGAATTGGGAACGAAACAGTCCTATGTTGGTTCCTAAATGAGAAATTTAGGAACAACATGTTCCACTTACTGATAGGAACTCGGAACTAAACGGTCCTAAACGGGCAATTTGGGACAAACGCCTTGCATTTACAAATAGGAACTAGTGGAAAAAAAACAGTCCTAAATCATCAATTTGGGAACAATATGTTCTATTCACCGTTAGGAACTCGGAACAAAACAGTCCTATATCATTAATTTGGGAACAACACCTTCCATTTACAGATAGGAACTCGGAACAAAACAGTCCTAAGTTATCAATTTGGGAACAATGTGTTCCATTCAAAGATAGGAACTCGGAACAACACAGTCCTAAGTTATCAACTTGGGAACAAAATGTTCCATTCACAAATAGGAACTCGGAACAAAAACAGTCCTAAGTTATCAATTTGGGAACAATGTGTTCCATTCAAAGATAGGAACTCGGAACAACACAGTCCTAAGTTATCAACTTTGGAACAAAATGTTCCATTCACAAACAGGAACTCGGAACAACACAGTCCTAAGTTATTAATTTCGGAACAATGTGTTCCATTCACAGACAGGAACTCGGAACAAAACAGTCCTTAATTAACAACTAAGGAACACTGTGTTCCATTTACATTTGAGAACTCGGAACGAAATATTCCTATGTTATCTTAGAGTGAACGTTTTGTTCCTAACTTTATAAAAATCTGATCCTCTTAGGGTTAATAGGAACACAAAAACGAGGAACAATCGATATTGGAGGAACGTTCCTTACGAAAAGATCGGAACATGCTACAAAACTTAAAATCAGTTGAAACTTAAGCAAAGATTCAAGTTTAAAGTCACAAAATGGTAAGATGTAAAATACCCAGTGAAAAATATTTGGGAAACGTGAAAGACCAATGGTTGTTCAAAGCGGTCAAACGTGCAAAGGAGATCACCTATTGTCAAAACTTCGTAGTGAAATATTGTTCACAGAAGCATGATACCTTCAAACTAATCCCATTACTAGAGGTAGGTGACAGAAGGTGCTCTCCGTTCCAGTTAAAACGTAATCAAGTAAAAGAGATACTGAAACAAAATCATAAACTTCGTCGGCAACAGCTCAAGCCTAGACGCATACGCGTGTTTAATCATGTATTGAACACTCTACGACGCGTTAACGCATTGAATGCATGAAGTACTTTTCGTTTATTATAGACATTATCATCAAAGAAGAGGTGATGGAAGGAGGTGTGACACCTGTACTGGAACAAGGAGAGATCTTTGATCCTTTTTTTTTTTTTTTCTTTTTTTTCATAAAGATAAAATTTATTACCAGCAAACAAACAATTACAATTACAAAATAATGCACAATACTAAAAGTGACGAGGAAATGGACTACAAAAAAAGAGAATTACAGAAAGGGTAGAGCCAGACAGACCTTAATTATAATAATCACATGTATATTACTTTAAAGTAGCTTACAAAATTGTTCACATTTTTTACGTCAGTCAGAGGAAGAGGAAATAACACATTATAAACAATCTGCAAGAGGAGTCACCCGCTGTTGTCTCTATTGTAAATCGTGACTTTACAAGACGTAAAAAGTGCACGAAATTTGGTGCTGTCTCCTCTAGCTTGGCCTTCCAAATATGATATCGTGCTAGCAGGTAAATATAGTTTAATTGAAGCGTATGTTTTGGATGAGGATCTGGCCTCAGGCCCAATGCTGTGATATTCAATAAGGTATTTTCACTGCTTATCAGAAGATTTTCTTGAAGCCAGTCAACCATGACATGAGCAGAAAAGGTGAATTAATGTTTCTGAGGCGCTGTGGCAAAAAGTGCAGTTTTCGTTTTCTTTTCTTCCTATTTTAAACAGAAAATTGTTGGTTGGTATGCGTCTATGCAAAAATTTAAACTGAAACTCGATCAGTTTGGTGCTTTTGGTGCAGCTTGGTGCCAAGAGGTACGCACGTTTCCAGTTAAAAGTGTTTTCTTCCTCTAAATAGTTGCAATCTTGAAGCCATTTGTTTTGGCTATTAGTTGGAGTTAAGCTATTAGCTTTGATAAACTTTTTGTAGATTAATGGACCTGGTCTTTGGCTTTTCATAATCCTGTCACAGAGTGTTCCAGGGTTTTGATTCCTGATCTCATCAACTTCGGTGACGGTTTTACGAAGAGATTTTACAGCTGATACTAAGCCGTAGAAACCGAGAGGACGTGGCTTTATGTCATAGTTTGAGGCAAGAGCATTGAGAGGCAAAAATCTGTTAGTTCCTTTCATTTGAGGGTCTTTAACTTTTGTTATACCTTTTTCCGACCAATCTTTAAAAAATATTGGCTTATTAGCAATTCTTATTAACGAGTTAAACCATAGTCCCTGTTCTCTAAAATTGATTTCAGAAGTTATCTGGCGTTCAAAATTTGCTTCGGACCAATATTCTAATATCTCCTTAAGGAGGGGATCCGTGACCTTAATCACTTATTTTGCGTCTTTAACATTAAGGTTGCAGCGGAAAAGGTTTTCGCAGCTATAGTTCTTAAGTTCATCATCGAAGAGGAGCTTCCACTTTCCATTGTTTGTCGTGTCTAAGTATTTTTTCACCCATGTTGTTTTGAGAGATTTGTTGAAAGAACAGAGATCTATCATTTTCAGACCTCCATTTCCGGGTTCATTAATCATAACTTTTCTCTTTATTTTGTCGCCCTTACCATTCCATAGAAAATAATAAAACATGTCGTTTAATTCTTTTATAGCATAATGGTGAGAAAGCAATGGCACAAATAAGTAAACCAATTGTGATGCGATCAGTGATTTAAGCACGGTGATTTTCCCTAGCAGCGTGAGCCTACGGTATTTCCAACAACGTAATAACTTTCTAATTTTTTTCAGTTTTCTCTTTATAGTTCAAGGTGTTCGCTAGATCCGGTCGGTTGACAGCCATAAACCAAGCGTTTTAACCTTGTATTTTGGTCATTTTAAGTCCTTTTCTGGCCGATCCAAGGAGCTTCCGTTTTGCCAGCATTGAGCCTGAGGCCGGATATCTTGCTGAAATCATCTAAAGTTTGCAGAGCTGCGAGAAGGGACTCCCTTGATCCATCTAGGATAATAGTAGTATCATCCGCGTATTGACTTATCTTAACTTCGTTATTACCAACATAGAAACCCTTTATGCTCCTATTATTTCGGATTGTCTTGGCCAACACTTCCGCTGTTAGGATGAACAAATACGGCGAAAGGGGGCAGCCTTGCCTAACACCTCTTTGCGGTTGGAAAAAACTGCTTGACCAACCATTGTTGAGAACACAACTTTCAATTCTACAGTAAAATGTCCGTACCCAATTGATGATTGATGGGCCGAAGCCAAAGAAGCGCGATGTATCCTGAATGAAGGGCCATTCAAGTGAATCAAAGGCTTTTTCAAAATCTATGAAAAGCAGAAGACCTGGGGTATTGTGCTGTGCAGCGTATTGGATGATGCCATCAATAAGTCGTGTATTTTCACCATTGAACCTTCCTTTCATAAAACCTGTCTGGTCATTGTTTATAAGTTTTGGAAGCACGGTCTTAAAACGATTTGCAATAGCCTTTGCTGCAATTTTGTAATCCGTGTTGAGGAGGGTAATAGGACGCCAATTTTTTTTTTATTATTATTTATTTATAAAAGGGTTCTGCGTCTTTTTTGGAATAAGTTTAATAATTCCACGTCTTTGAGTGATAGAAAGGCAGCCAGACTCGTAACCAAAGTTAATAGCGGAGAGTAAAAAGGTAGAAATATCGTTCCAAGATAATTTATAGAATTCAGCTGGAAGACCGTCTGTGCCAGGTGTTTTATCTGAGTCCGTTGATTTTAAGGCTTCTACGCATTCTGCCTCGGTCAAGATAGCATCACACATCTCTTGATCTTCAGGGCTTAAAAGAGTTTCATTTTCTTGCTGAAAAAAATTGAAATGAGTGGAGTTTTCTATTTTCGAGGCGTAGAGATCTTCATAGAAAGTTTTACATTCGGATAAAATGTCCTTATCTGATGTGACGAGAATATTATCATTACGTTTTAACTGGCTTATCGTGCCTTGTTTAAAGTGTCTCTTTTCAAGGCTATGAAAGTACTTAGTGTTTTTTTCGCCTTCATTATACCACTTTGACTTTGATCGAAGAATAGCTCTTTTGGTTCGGTATTCAATAAGTTTTTCAAGTTCCTCTTTTAGGACCTTAATTCTCTCTTTAGCATTCTGGATGAAGGGATCATAGCCGATTGCACTATCCAGCTGTTTCTCTAAAAATGCAATTTCTTTTTCTAGCTCATCTTCCTTTTTCTTTCTTTTTATAAACGCAGAGTAAGAGATGGATTCTTGGCGCACTTTCAATTTTATCATCTCCCAAAGTAGTGCGGGGCTGACGAGTTCATCATCTTTATACTCACTAGCTGTTTTTTGTATCGTTTCTTTTATTTTCTCGACAAAAATGGTGTCGTCAAGAAGGGACGTATTTAGTTTCCAGAAACCGTTTCCCCTTGGGTTTGAATGTAAGGATAGGTAAAGTGTTATCATGGAGTGATCCGTTTTGAAACCTGGAATGATATCTGTATGAGTACTGTTACATAACGTAGTATGACTTACTAAGAAGAAATCAAGTCTGCATTGAATTTCTGGCTGTTTCTGTCTCCAGGTAAACCTTTTGCTATCAGAGTTAAATAATCTGGCTTTTATCGCCTTTTAGCAAGATTTCACTAACAATCTCTTGATACAAGAAGGCAGATGAATACTTTTTTCAACCTAAAATTATCATCGTTCTTGAATTAATTTTCGAGTGTAGTCGGCGATTCCCGAACGACACATTTTCAATCAGTAAGGCCCAGTTCAAACGCCGATCTTTTCATGAGCCGAACCTAATTCCTTCAATTAAGTACATGAAAAGATCGGCGTCTGAATCAAATTAGAACGACTATTTCAATTTGGAACGGCTCACCCGTTCTTCCCGCCTGGCTTGGCCGAGAATTTCGCCTGTGGAACGCCTTTCGAACGGCTTTGATTCAGACGCCGTACTTTTCATGTACCGATCCTAATTCATAAATTATTATAATGTATTTTGCCTGGTTTTATTGGAACTGTATTAGGAACGGCCAAAAAGTACGGCGTCTGAATCAAGAGGCGTACTTTTGTCAATTTGGGTCGGTCCAAATTCGAATTGAGTTCGGCTCATGAAAAGTACGGCGTCTGAACCGGGCCTAATTTAGTTTTCGCACGGTTTCAATACATACATTTTTCGGTTCAAAATAAATTTTATGCTATTCACACTAACTTTTTACCAGCAGTTTTGAATTCGACATCAGTCAGATTGCGTTATTCAAATTTAACTTGGGAGAAATCCAAGAAAATAATAATTGCGGGAAAGCCCCGGGAAAACAACTTGATTAGTGAACTTGTTTTGTTTTGACTCGTTGTGTATCCATTTTTCCATTCTAAAGATTCTGTGTGGCAAAGCTGAAACAAAACAACAAATATCAAGACATCTGCTGAATAATGCTTTTCAACGATTTTCAATTATATGCGAATCAAGCGAACACAGCAACTGACGTCCAGTCGAACACAACAGACAGCGCGAAAAGTGTGAAAAATAGCGTGCCTTTTCCCGCAGTTCAGTCGAACGCCGTGCAAATATGAAAGCCGCCACCACTTTTTTCTTTTGATGTGCACGTATACCACTGGCATCTTTGACGCTGCTCGTTGATGTACTGCACTTGACAAATTTTAGGTTTCGATTAATGAAATTGTGTGATGCTTTCTTTGTGACGTCTCGCCAATTTTACATTTACTCTTGGCTCTAAAACTTCTGATTCTCCGAACACCCTCGAAAGCTTCCGAAAGGGCTGAGACGAGTTATCACGGAAAGTGCCGTCCCAATCGGGAAAACTGCACGATCGCAATATGTGGATTTTTACACATAAAAAGGCACGCTTAGTTAAACAAGAGCTAGTTGAGGAATGAGCTTTTGGTTCCGCGGTTCGGTCTACAGCAAGAACTCTCTCCACTCGCAAACTTCTATAGTGTCTTTAAAATGACGAAAAAGGTTTAACTCAAAGGTGGTAAAGAGCAAAAAGCCTATAGTACAAGGAAAAGGTTTACGTGGAGTTCTGGTCCTTAAATTAAATGTCAAGCACCTGGCCCACTGGCCAAAGTTTGCCTCTTACGTAGAGTTTGTCGGGTTGTGACTTACTAAAGGATACAGGTATGTTGTTCCTTTTCGCCTTCTTGAAGGTGTCCATTTGTTTACTCCTCCGTGTTACTAATTCTTGAGGAAGATCCCTGAACATCTGGAAATTCGTTCCTTTGAGATGGGAGCCCAGAGCGAGTATTTGCTCGCAATCTTTAAAGCGAAGGAATCTGGCTAGAATTGGTCGCGCTCCTCCATCCGCTTTCTTTTTCCCCAGTCGGTGGACTCTCTGAATTTCAACTGAGTTTGCCTCATGATATCCCAACTGCTCTTCCAGGAATGATCGAAGCACTTCTTCTGTGTCTTCTAAACCATTTCTAGGTGAAGGTGATTCGGCAATGTTGTTGAATTTTATATTCTCGCGCCTCGAATAAGCTTCAAGGTATAAATCTTTCGTGTTGAGGTCTTCTAGAGTTTGGTTGATTTTTCTCGCCTTGTCTTGCAATTCAGCAATTTTTCCATCAAGGCTTTTAGTCTTTTTATCTAATGCTTTTTTGTCGTCGTCTTGTTTCTTTTCAATGAGGCTGTGGTTTGACTTTAAGTGCTCAATGTCTTCTCTGGCCGATTTCTCAAGCGCTTCGAGTCTCGTAGTTCTTTCTTCCAATTTGTCCAAGCTGCCTTCAATCTTTTTTACGGCTTTTCGATGGTATCCAGCTTCTTGAGCTTTTCTAGGATGCCTTTTAGAATTCCACTTAAATCGTCAGTTAGTTCAAGAGTGGTCAACACAATGTCGCTATTCTCGGTCTCCTCGCCATGTTCGTCACTCACCGTGGAGAGATCGTGATCAGTAGTGCTTTTCACTTTCTTTGTAACAGGAGAGTCTCCTTTTCCATCAGCGGAGCTGTCTGAAGATCTATTCCTTCTCCTGGAGACATACTTCAACAGGGATTCCGCCATGATTATGAAGAAAAAAACATATATTTTGCGAGCGGAGAAGAGTAGGTTCCTCACGCCTCCATGCCTCGACCCAGTCTGGAGATCTTTGATCCTGACGAATTCTTGACAAACCTTACATCAATACCACCTTCTTCCCCGAAAAAACCGTGTGAACCATTTTCACCCTTCCCTCAAGAGATTCGTGGTCATTACTTTACAATAGAGAACGTGAAAATTAGTAGGTAACTTAAATTAGTAGTTAACTGACAGTTGGCCAAAAAATAGTAGTTAACTGACAATTGGCCGAAAAATTAATATTTAACTGATAATTGGGTACCCCCATTAGCACTCCCTGATTAACTCTATCCGCCACAATTAAGTGCATGGATGTCGAAGCCAATGAAGCCATGGGAAAATATACATGTATGTTGTTCATGTTTGAACTACGTATCGCTTTTTAACATTGTGTTTTCTGCTTCGTAGATTCTGTCACCGCATTCTCAGAAAATCAACGACCCCCCCCCCCCCCCCAAAAAAAAAAAAAAAATTGAATTTGAATAGGGGATATTACATGGTTGTTAAGCAGTATGTCTTCTTTTGAATGATGTATTAATTGTTTCACTGTGCCTTTTTGTTCATTTTTGGTAAATTTTAAGTCATGTTTTGTATTAACCCTTTGTTAGAGCTTTCAAACCGTCATCGTCGCCGTTCGCGTAGAAAAAAAATCTGATTAAACTCAAAGTATTTTTCTTTTTGTATATAAATAGTTCCACAAGACCTACATTCTGGCCGAGTTTGAGAATTTCCGATTTTTTTTTTTTTTCAAATTGCACTCCTCCAGGCGATATTTACGGAAGTCCGCTCTTGATATATGAGGGTGTCGGAAGCGACGTCCTGGTCAACCGGCGACAGGACATTCTCAAGAGTTTTTGGATATCCAAAAGCTGTGTGTGGTTTACGAAAAGAATTCATCATACGTGGAAATTCATAATCATAGTATGTACTGGCTTGTATGAACAGTCTTTTGGTATGGATTGAATGAAATTTATAGTGATGGCCTGCATTTCCAAGCGGCTCTGCGAATGCTGGCTCCTGATTGAGCTAAAAAATCCTTTGTATTATTTTGCCTAATCGGCGAACAGTAACCTCAGAGTCACTTTCGTGTGTTCTTACACGGCAGTTTATTTCAATTTACACTAGAGAACCACAAAAGAAGTCGGGGAATCATTTTGGATGTCAGAAAGAAATATATTTCAAGATCTTCCCGGGTATTTTCACTTGGACTGATCAGAGGAATCGGAAATAGTGGCTTGTTTACCCGTCTGGGACGCATTGGAGGCCGTTCGGCACACTCGTCTGACCTCGTCTGGCACGTGCGGTATAACAATGTACGCAGCGTGGAAAAATTGCAGTCGGCCGAAAAATATTGAGATAAAGTCAGAAAAACGTAACATCAAACGTTCAAGCCAGTACTTTCAATGCTTTTAACCCCAAATAAATATTTCTGAAAATTGAGACCTAGGAGCTTACATCAACTTATTTCATTTCTGTTTTATATTTTTTTATTATTATTATTTTCGGATATTTTGGCCAACTGGAATATTCCCGTGCTGCAAAGAAATGCACACAGTGCGGGCTGGACGGGTAAACAAGACACAATTTATCTTTATGATACCTCTGATCGGTCCAAACAAAAATTACCGGTGGATGTTGAGAAATCTTTGTTTCTGACATCCGAAATGACTCCTGACTTTTTTCGGCTATCTTATGTTAATTAAAATAAAATATGGCCGATACATTAACCGCTGTGTAAGAACACACGAAAGTGACTTTGAAGTTACTGTTCGCCGATTGGGCAAAATATTACAAAGGACTTTTTTGCTCAATCTGGAGCCAGCATTCGCAGAGCCGCTTGGAAATGGTCTGGAGAGACTCGCTTTCGAGGGGCTCTTTTACTTTTATAGAAAACTTTCCCCGCTACGATTTCTGCCCGGTTTACTTCGTTTTGCCCCTACTAATTTCCCCTGGATCTCCGAGGATGGAAAATTCCACGACACGGCCAAATTTCGTGCCCGATTTGCATATTCACATATCGCTTCCGATTGGTCTGTAAACAATAGACGTAATTTTGCTTGTGTCGTAGTTTGCACATGCGCCGAACAGTGAAACCGTCTCTTTAAATTAAATTACCACAAACTATAGTTCAAAAGAAAGGTGAAGAACTGAAGAATTAAAAAAAAATGCTGTTTGGGGAGCCATTCTTGAGAAGAACGAAGCGAGGTAAACAGAAAACGACCGAGTGTCATTCCACCGAATTAATCGGGTATCAAACACAACCACTACCAAAAAGGTACTGCGCAATGTTAACAAGCAATAATCAATCTCTCAAAGTGGGCAAGGTTCTTCTTAATTCTTGTTGGACCCGTTAAGTTATGGTATCAAATAATTTGCAGAAATTGTTGCGTTCGCAGCCGTAACAAGAGGAATATCCAAAATAGAGGAAATCCCTGACACAATTTTGTTCCTCGATGCTTAGCAAATATTCTAGCCACATTTCGTTAGACTCCGTCATCTCTACATACCCTATTAATTAATTCAAAGAGATGTTACTCTCGCGAGAAACGATTGCGAGTTTTCGCCATTTGAAGATTTGTAAACATGTTACGACTTCTGCCAACATGATATGCCTGTTGCGTTCGCAGCCGTCACAAGAGAAATATCCAAAATATAGGAAATCCCTGACAGGCTTCTTCTTAATTCTTGGTGGACCCTCTTCTTTGTTCCTCGATGGTTAGCAAATGTTCAGGCTAAATTTCGTTAGAATCCGTCATCTCTACCTATCCTATTAATTCATTCAAAGAGATGAAACGATTGCACGTTTTCGTCATTTGAAGATATTTGTAAACATGTTACGACTTTCTGTCAACAGGATATGCCGCCAGCCAACGAAATGATGGCACCCCTACCGTCCACAGCGATCGAAACGATGTTCGCGGGAATTCAAATGCAGTAATAGTGTGACCTGAGTCACGTACATTCTCCTTGTTGAACTTCAAGGTGCCAGAGATTTGCAAAAAACAAGAAAAATAGACTGGGAAGAGAACGGAAAATGAGGTACCAATGGGTAGTTCGGTTTGTTCGAAGGATCACTCGTCACTGTCGGGCAAGTTTTTCTTCTTGCTTTTGCAAATTCCGCTTTTGTCTTCTTCTTAGGTCCTGGCTTCGATGTTTTCCCTGTCCAAAAACTTTTCTCCATATTTTTTTTCACGACCTCGACAAGGCCAATAACGAGAGACGAAGAGCAATAAAACGAAGAGGGATTTCGAGAATGGAAGAGAAGCAAAATGACATGTAAACAAAACAATGCTAATGAGTTCCTCGTAATAAGAGCTCGCGGACGAGGCCGGGAATCAATCTGTTTTATTAACCCTATTCAGACCGGGCTTTTTTGGATCTCTTCAGACCGGGTGAGGGGGATTCCAATGACATCAATCACAATGAAACATACAGGAAATATAGTATGTCCAAAAATCTATCTTCTTATAATCTACGTCACGTGGGATGATGACGTCACATCACGTGACAATTGCATGATGATGTCAAAACAGCCGCCTTCTTGGATCCGCCATCTTGGATTTCAAAATTTTTCCCTAAACGTCAGAAAACCGCCCAAAATTACTGAAAAATACTTGACCCTTGCCACTTTGTAATGACAAAATATCTACAAAAGTCGAATTACCCATCTGTCTGACCAGCCCCTCTCCGAAACCCCAGCTATTTATGTTGCCAGCGCCATGTTTGGTGAGCAGAATTAATGCTGGCTTTTCGTGATCCACATTTATTAATTGAAACGTTTGTTTTCTTAAAATCCTATTTACACCTGGCGTTCTTAAACTTTCTTACGACAAGTGAAAACCGAGAATCACAAACATGTATGGCCAGCTGGACGTTTTAGAGGCTTCTGCCTTTGCTCGCTCATTGACCGGGTTGCTGTTCGAGGACCATAACTGCACAAGCACGCTGACACATGAAATCTACCTTGCACGTTTACTGGTGGCTTTGTGTTCCAATTCAAATTTGCAAGTGCTTGGCCGTCGCGAGTTCTACATGATTCAAAGCAGTACAAGAAATAGCATCAAGATTCTCGTGTATAAAATTCTCTGTTTTGTTGTTTGGGTGCAAACAATCGAAAGCAAGGTTTAGAAATAGTGAAAGGTACCTGTAGCTGTCAGTTACTGTTCTGCGAAATCACGGAATTTCCTGCCCGCAAGCGACCTATGCTTAGCGCCGATACTGAATACAATTACATTGGATAAATGCGTTGCAAGCAAACAAATAAATATTTCTAAATTCATTTTCTGAAATCGTAATTCTCTTATTGCTGAAAAATAAGGTTTTAGTCAAGGATATGCCACATAAAAGCTAGCCAAAGAGCAAACGAAACTTGTAGTTTTGGATTTTGTCGCTTCAAAATTGAATTTGGTGATTGTTCCCGTTTCACGATAGTATAACAAGAACATTTGTAAAGAGCGTAGCACCTAGCTCGCCAAATTTCGAAATGTAGAAATTTTTTCCAAAACATTGTTAATCTTTGTTGTTTGAATCCTTGACGGATAAAAACAAAATACTGAAACGATTGTCATTGATGTGTTCAGCATTATCTGTTTGAGCTTTCATGTCGTAACAGTGTTAGCTTGTATGGAAAGAATTATTGGTAGTTTATATTGCATATTAGCTTGTTAATTCAATATAAATGAACTGGGAACGCATTTAAAAAGCAAAATTTGCGGAGCTCTTCTCTTTCACGACCGTTACTCTGACACGAATTTTTTTTAAAATTGAAGCCAACAAAGTGCTTCACGGGGCCTTTTTATAGGCTCGCTCCGTGTTTAAGACGTCGAACTGGCCGAGAACCTCGGTAGTGTTATCGCGAAGCTTATTCTTCCCAAGGAATCTTAAGGGTTATCAAAAAATGGCCAAAGCCTGTGTTTGCCTGAGACAACGGATATTTACATTCGTCTCATGTTCAACTGTCTAACATTTCAGGCACCACGATTTCACGCACTTCTACAGTGCTACCAGCCCCCCCCCCCCCCCCCCCCCCAAAAAAAAATAAATAGATAAATAAATAAATAAATAAATAAATAAATAAATAAATAAATAAATAAATAAATAAATAAATAAATAAATAAATAAATAAAAAATAAATAAATAAATAAATAAAATAAAAATAAATAAATGAAATAGAATAAAAATCATTCCATTCACGACAACTCCCTTTTTTACCTCATGGTATCATGAATACCATGAGGTATAGTGAGGGTTGGATGTCACTCCATTCCGTTAAACAATTAATGTATGCATTAAATCTCCATTAAAAGTGAATTAAACAAATTTACTCCTGTCTCCCCTGCTAGGTTTTGATTTGTCCACAAAGTCGGGCCATTGTCTTATGTTCATATATGTGGGGGGAGGGGGTGGAACAAAGGCGGCAGTACATGTTTGCAACATGAGCTAAAATGGCGTCTGTCGTGTCGAGTCCGACGCTAAAATTGTAAAGGCGCATTTTTGTTCCTTTCGCTACACGTTTGATCAAAATACACTTTTGAAGACCTCACATACCATCAGAAAATGTGCTCAAGAATGTTCAAGTGAACAATTGGGTTAAAAGTGGCGATGTATCCATCAAGATGTAGGCAGAAACTTGCCCAAATTACCCAAACACATGGAGAGATCCAGTATGGCGGCTGTTGGCTCGAAAAAGACAGATGGGTTTTTCGTTGCATTCATGTCATGATCATATCAAAATACACGTTTGTGGAGTTCTTAAACGAAATGGAATCATGAGAATACTCGACTGCAGAGAAATGAGCACCAAAGTCTAGCTTAAACGTGATGATTGATCGATCGTTGGGAAATGTTTACCTACTTTTGGACGGCGACTAAATGACTATAATGCAGCCGCAACAAGAAATTATGCTGCAAGTTCAAATGAAATGAATGCTTTACTATCTGGAAGCAAAGGTAACATTCCCTTGGTTACCATCGTATTTCATTTTGTATAAAGCTTGTAGCAAATGAACTGCTATATTTTAACATTTGTTGGGAAACTTGCTTCATAATTTCATGCAAACAACGAAAACCATTTGTATTTGTGGCATTCGTTTCCGTCGATAATAACAAGTTTCTGTCGTTATTTCTTTTAGGTGTGCATACAAATGTAGGAGTTACTTTCCTCATGCAAGCAGCAAACCGACTTGACATGTGTTTACTGGAATGTAGTGTTATTATTTGTTCATCATTTTCGCTTCAGTTTTAATGAAATCGGGATGATGAAACCTTAAACTATATTTTCGAGTTTCTTTTATTTGTCCAAATGTGAATTTTACGTTAATTTGAAAATTAAATATATAACCAGATAATTTAGAGTTGACTTACATTTGTTTACTTGATAAAAATTAACATATTCACGTTTTTGGATAATATTATTTACAACAGTTCTAATCTCAAGTGTTGACCATATATAGCTCATTGCGATTGAACTTGGCCTTTATGACACAGGCTAGATTTCAACTACGTGTATTATTTAGTTTTAAATCACATTTGATAAGGTGAATGTTGTTTTTGTCCTGAAGGCAACTATCAGAATTAAATTAAGTTTTCATCTGATGATCAAAAGTGAAGTTTCTGTGGTCACACTGTTTGCTACAAAGGACAACAACAAGGCAACAGATTTAACAAAATTTTATTCTGTGCAAATTTTGCACTAATTCAGAAGAAGGCAACATGAAAGACTGATATAAAAATACATCTACAATGGCAACTGCCAAGCTCAAAGCTGATAAAACACAACTGATGTATCTTTTCATAAGAGTAATCACAGTATGTAACTATCAAACACATAAATTCCCACTCTACTTGACACTTGTTGTTCTTCAGAAACTCTATTACAACTGCAGACAGTTGCTTTTAAAATTCCTGCAATAATTTGTATTTATATTTACATATTAAGGTTCTTTCAGTGTGAAGTTTCAATCACAATGTACTAGCCTAGTCTTATTGAGCAAAAATTGCTTGAAACCCCACCCTGGGAGGGTGGGTGGCCTAATGGTTAGTGCGCTGGACTCCGTATCGGGCGGTCCGGGTTCGAGCCCTGGCCGGGGCACTGCGTTGTGTTCTTGGGCAAGATACTTTACTCTCATAGTGCCTCTCTCCACCGGCGAATTTACTGCTGGGGGTTACCCTGCGATGGACTAGCGTCCCATCCAGGGGGGAGTAGCAATACTCCTAGTCGCTTCACGCTACGGAAACCGGGATAAGCTCCGGCCTAATGGGCCCCTAGGCTCCTATACAGACTTTACCTTTCAGTGTGAAGTTTCAATCACAATGTACTAGCCTAGTTTTATTGAGCAAAATTTGCTTGAAACCCCACCCTGCACCGCGGCATATAGCATGTATATATGGAAGCACCCCCCCCCCCCCCCCAACCCAACCTTCCCATTATGCAACAAGTTCATTCCATCCTCATATATTTCTATTGCATTTTTCAACTAAAACAGTTGGAAAAGAGACAAAGGTTCATAAGAATAATAACCAGATACCATGGGGTGGCTCGAAGGAGACTTTGATTTATAAAATAAATGTTCAGAAAGAGCGATCCATAGTTTACGCATACAGGGGGTTAATGACACGAAAAGTAGAGGAAATAAAGACGCATACAAATTGGATGTAAGCCTTGTAAAGAACGAGGAGTAAATTAAGAGGCATACAAATGTCTACAACCAGGCAGAACATAATTATCTCTACTGTATTGTGAAAATAGAAGTTCCGCAGAATAATCCTCAGCCGGTTTTCTCAAGATCAATGACTCTAATCTTGCATCATACCAAAGAAAATCAAGTCGAAAACGTTCGGTTTCTTTTTAAAATCTTATAACTTTTTAGCCCTGTAAATAATACTTTTCAACTTTGTTAATTAACATTTTTAGAACAACTGGTGACGAAGAAGTTAAATAGAAAGAGGACAAATTATTCTTTGTTTAGTCTACGCCAGACTGAAAGCGAGACGTGAGCCGAACTCTAATAATGCTATAGCAATTCTGTAAGAAAACCCCTTTTGTTCAGTTTGTATTCCAGCAAGTTAAACATAAACGTTTAATGCATATTTGATTCTTATTTTTCAGCGATAAAACGGTAGTTTAATATTCAGACATCACGTACACTGATATCAGAAAACCCCATCCAAAATGCGCGATTTTTACTCGTATCTTATTCCATCATAAGGCCGGGACTATCTAAATGAAAACTTTGAGATAATACAATGTACATCTATAGCTGAAAGACTGTGTTCTGGTGATCAGTCGTCCAAATTACTCTGGAAAGCAATACCTATTTTCAAAAAAAAAAGTTATATTGTTCTTTGCAAGTTAAAGAACTCGAAGTTAATGGAAGTTCAAGCTTTGCAAGTTAAACAACTCCAGCCTTTTGTAGCATCATAGCGAAGGAAATTAAATTTTAAAAGCAGAATCAGAATCAATTGCTCTTAACCAGTGTCCAAGATTGACTGGAATGAAGATTTTTCCTCCAAACTGTCATCATCGCTACAGCGTTATCACCGCCAGTCTTCGGTTTCGATTGTAGACAGAAATTTATCGTTTCACAGCTGTAATCCCAATTCAATTCAACACCAGGTCAACATTGCTCATTAACACTTTTCAAACAACAGAAGGGCGAAGTTAATTAGAAAATGCATAAATTATTTTTAATTGCTTTATTCCATACTGAAACTGCCAAAGGGAGACTTAAGCCTACGAGAAGTGATGCCATAGATATTCTGTAAGAAAATATATTTTGCTCCTATCCGATCAACTCAAACAGCAATGTCTAATTGAAATTTTGCATTTGGTTATAACCTGCTTGCTATTTCGATAAAAAATGCAAATGTTCAGACATATTCTTAGGCATTACACCGAAATCTGTCAGTAAATCTTAACAAATATTTACATGCCACTAAGGGATATTTTACTCCATCAGAACGCCGGGGCTGTTTAAAATTATGTATGTAGAGTTCCATCGGGAAAATTTTAGTAGACAGTAAACCTTTGTCTACATAACTGTATAATGTTTTCATGTTTGTAATCTACTTCAACAGGATCGATCGCGATGTTTCGTTTCGAAAGGTCAAACAGGTGTGCGACTATAGACGAGAAGGCCTTCTCCATCATAATAATACTTTTCTTACTGTTAGCTTCAATGCGGAGTGAAAACAACGGCTCACTTGCGATA
The DNA here is from genome assembly GCA_963693305.1 of Meandrina meandrites. Classification (NCBI taxonomy): domain Eukaryota; kingdom Metazoa; phylum Cnidaria; class Anthozoa; order Scleractinia; family Meandrinidae; genus Meandrina; species Meandrina meandrites. The sequence continues at coordinate 24,048,959 of OY855907.1, read as the reverse complement.
CAAGGTGAACTCAGTTATTATTATTATTATTTTTCTTTTCATTATATCATTCTTAACGCTATGTAACTAATGTTATTCGGGGGACATTTCATTTTTTACCGAAATCTCACTCAGAATCAAAACAAATAGAGTATAAAGACAAATTATGGAGGTTTACTTTTTCGATGATAATCAGTCAGGGCTTCTCCTGGACTTGATGTAAGTAACAGCTACAATCCGATAGAAAATAAGTTGAGACACTTTTCACACCCGACACATTCTCTTTCCCGTCTGTTCATGACAACCTGCAAACCAACAGTGAAAGGGCTGTGGGGAGAATTATGCGTTCTATTGCATCGTGGTTGTGTTTTGCGATGTGGTGAATATTCTACCTGTGCCAAGAGAAAAAAACCTCGATTATTTCAACTAGCTGGGTGTGGGGTTAACTATAATATGTCGAATGCTGTAAGAAAATGACGCGTTTAATTCTATCTTGTAATGGGAGGAGCAGCTGTAATTTTTGTCATTGCATACTAACATGCTAACATTAATAGCAACGTTTTCGCCATTAAAGACGGATTTCGCTGAAAGTTGGAGCGATAAGTGCAAAAATTGATTACTATAATCTACTCATTGGACGGTAGCGTTTTATATACTGCTGCCCTACGTGCTAGTGGGCACAATGGGCATTGAGAGTGAAAGTGAGTTTTGTATACTATGTAAAATAACTTACTTTGACTCATTTTCCTAAGAGGCCGCGCGATTAAATTCTAAAGCATTCTCGAGAAGGGTAAGGTAAAACCTCGTAAAAATGCTTAAACTGGTTACTGGTTTGTTTTGAACTGGCGTAAAATGTCAGTTGTCATTGTCGCTGTCATTTCTTGCCTAATGACTTAGGTATTTTGTACACAATCTGTTCTGTGGATTTCCTACGTAGTCTTTGCTACACATGCTATTAAATCTGTTTTGCTAACTTTATTTTAAGTTTATTGCTCGAATTATCTGTGGAAACCGTCGTATGCGTCGAAATTGTGTTTCACATTTTTGATCAGTGTAGAGTGTTTAAAAAGGTATACTTTCTTTTCAACAGGATGTGGTTCAGTGGTGGGTAATACACTCACGAGTCCTGGCTATCCAAATAGATATCCCAGTAATATGGACTGCAATTACCAACTTCCAATTCCAGATGGCAAGGCCATGAAGATCGATTTTCGTGATTTCCATGTTGGTATTCTTTCATCATGCAAGTAAGTTACTACAAAAAGCTGACGAATAGGATAAAAAAAAAAAACAAACAAAAAAAAAAACAAAAAAACATCATGCACTGACGAAACTCGTCAACAAGCCTAACAGGACTTCGACTTCGAGTGTGATTGTGTTAGTGGATGGCAGGATGCAACCTCGTTCCCATGGTCTCTCTCTCCCCGCCCCCAAGAGCGAGAGAGGAGAGACCCTGGTTTGGTCTGGTCACGTGTCTGCTAGATTCTAGCAGATTACAAATAAACAACATGGGGGAGGGGCACATAAGTGTCATGTTTGTCGCTACCTAGCCCAGGGGAGAGTGGAAAGTGTTGTCGGATCGTGCGTGTCCGTGGCGAGTACTTTCGCGATTCTACAACAAATGTCGAGTTTGTTGACTGTCTCCTAGTGTAAATTCAAATTGCTGCAGGCTGTGTAAATCGGTTGGCGACTTATCCTGCTCAAAGAATATATTTGCAAAAGGAAATCGCGCACTGCTCGGAATTATAATAGGGGTGACAGACCTAGACGACTCCTTCGTGACATATGTATATTTGCCGTATTATATTAGATTCGGTGTTTCGGTCTTTTTGCTTCTCACTTGTTTCTGAAGGGCACTACATGCTCTAGCATGCTGGTAGGTTGTGGAAAAAACGGACGCGTGCATGTTATGCATACATTTAAAAAAGCATGCAGTGACGAAATATCACAACAAGCCTAAATAGGGCAGCTTGAATACGATTCTGATGTACATTAAGAGTGTGTCCATGCGAAAAACCAGGCGGAATCAGACAGGAGGTGATACAGCTCAAATCACCTATTTCGCTCAAGCGTGGCACAAAAATTGGGGCACGATGAGTTATCAATTGTGACAAAACGTTAGTTTTATGCACATGACTTAGCGATTTCTGGCTCTGTCATCAAAATTTATCGAAACATTCATTGTCTTAACCAAACGGCACGAAATAGCTAAATAAGCATTCTTCTATCGATAACAATTATCGCATGGGCGACAAGAGGCACCAAAGTCATATTTTGGGAAGTTTCCAGACAAAACTGATTTTTTGCGGCAAGGCTAAAAAATAGTCGCCTTATAGGCGCACGTGACTACTGCTGGAGGAGAAAAGAATGAAAAGTATAATTGGTGTAAATATGCTGTTATGTGGATACGAATGCATGTAAAAAAGTTTAAATAAGGCACTGTTGTCGACGATGTAAAACCAGCATCTTGGCGTGGTTTTACTGCTTCTGTTTGGAAGGTGATCTTGCAAGGTGATCGATCGCTAGGTGAGTGTTTTTATACTTTACAACATTTACTTCTCATAGCCTGCGACGCAGACAGTCTAAACCGGTGAGGATTATGTGACACATCAGGCAGCACATCGACGCGAAGGACAGCTTTAATTGTAACCCGACCTCAAAGACCACAAGAGAGTCAAAAATTCTAGTCAAAACAAACATTGGAGGAAGCGACATTTGCATAATCACTGCTATGTCGGCATTTTCTGGAATGTGAACCAAAAGATCACACATTCCCTGCAAATGTTGTCATCAATTTCTTCATCTTCTGTGAGACTTTTAGTCAATCATAATAAACGTTCAGCAAGTAAGAACCAAACCTTTAATTTGAGCCTTTTCGTGACTTCGCATTATTATAAGCGAAGCGCGAAGATAGACGGACACGCTGTCACGTTCAAATGTCAAATAAACAATTGGAAGAAGCTTACATTTGCATAATCACAGCTCCGTCGGGTTAAGAAGCTTAATTATCCCACAATAGGACTTAATATTCCTCGGGAGAGCCTCAGTTAAGTAAATTTACCTGTACCAAGCTTATGTACTTCGAAATTTCGGAGTGTCGTCAAGCGTACGGGTTCTTTATGGAGCCACAAGCGTATACGTGTTGATTATCACGTGCTGTAAAATAACGATGGAACACCATAGAAATTCGTCCCATATACCGACCTAAAAGCTGAAAAATACCCATGAAACCTTTCAGCTGATCGGTTAGAAACAAAACATGAAAGCTGTGAGAAACAAATGTTGTAAAATATAATAACACTCACCTACAATCGATCACCTTCCAAACACAAGCAGTAAGCCAAGATGTTCGTTTTACATCGTGGGCGATCGGTAGGTCACCGTTGATACGAAGTGTTCGCGAAGAGACCACAAGATCTGTATTTATTTGTGCTGATTGGCTACGAAGTATATTCTATTGTCACTTACTCACATTCGGAAATCTTACATGACTGCAATAGTGACTACTGGCAAGGGCGCAGTAGTCACAAAAACAGGGATTTCGCTCATCTTCTGCATATAGGCAGCCCGTAGTAAAACTAAAAACGTCATGTTGTTTTTGTCTTCAATATTTTTATTTTTCTGAGAAAAACGAAATTTTCGATTTCACGTCTAGACTCGATTCAGAGGATCCAAATTGGGCTGAAAATCGACCATTTTCATTGGATTCGCATGTCAAACCGATCAAGCGCAGAAAAAAAAAATAATACAACCGGTTTATTGCATGACTCTTCCTTGTCCAAAGAAGCACAGTTTCAAGAGTTTTGGTTTAACCTAATTATTAAACGGTAAACAAAGCCAGACTATTCCCAGGCGCCATGAAAGTCGGTCGTGCCGTAACTCGGATATCCTTGAGATATAGGTATTTATATTGTAGAAGGATGATACTTTCAAAACATGCAAAGTTTGGTCTGGGTCAATGGTTAAGCACTTGTCAAAAAATTATTCAAAATCGTACAAAAACGGCACTAAATCACGCAGCCTTCCAATGCGTGACCAAACGTATTGTTCTTTAAATCAATTTAATCGCAATACTTGCAATATTTAGGCATGAATCTGTAAAATAAATATGTTCACCTTGACTCAATGATGGTGTCCTGACCGTTGCAATACGCTTCTTTCCTGTCATTTCTTCAGTGGCTGCACGTTCAGTTCGCATGCCGCTAGGTCGAATCCGTCTTGCGACTGGTGAATTTGAAACAACCATCTGCTATATATATATATATATATATATATATATATATATATATATATATATATATATATATATATATATATATATATATATATATATATATATATATATATATATATATATTAAATTAAGTGTGGGGTGGGGAATCTGGACAACTGACTGCCTCATTTATATAGGATCACCAACCTATTCCCGTTCGGAAGGCGATTCACAGCGATTTCTGATAAATAAATACATACACAGTTAAATAGGAACAGAAATAAACACAACTATATAAATGAGTGAAAATGTGGTCCAGCCGGGAATTGAACCCGGGTCTCCAGATTACTAGTCGGATGCCTTAACCACTCGGCCACTGAACCAACCACGCTGGCAACGCAGCTGGAAATTGACCTTATAGTGATTAGGTCCGGGGAGACATATCAACACATTTTCTGCAGCCAGGATCACCTCACTACACCCCGGTCGATCGGCGATTCACAGTCCTATTCCCCCGAGGAGAGAAATAGATATTAAATTAAGTGTGGGGTGGGGAATCTGGACAACTGACTGCCTCATTTATATAGGTTGGTGATCCTAGGGGGTTAAATAGGAGTGGGGGTGGAGTGGGGATATGGTCTTTAATTTTTGTCTCGTGACATGTCATGACGACACGAGAATATGCAATGGGGAGAAGGTGCATTCCAAGGTGCATTCCATGCGCGTTTGCTTTGTGAGGCCACGGAATTTTCCCGCCATGTCAATATTTTTCCCGCCATGTCAAGATTTCCCCGCCATGTCAAGATTTGCTTTGTGAGGCCGCCGGATTTTGTGCGTGTTGTGAAAGAATAAATAATTTTTGTTTATAAGTAGGAGTTCATAAATATTGCTGCATTGAAAGTGTTTTTGGTTTTCTGCTGGTTCATTGTAATCGCTTGTCGGCTGGGAGTGTTTATTATAAATGGCTTTTTAGTTGAACAGAATTGAACTTTAATTTAAGGGAAAATCACGGCGTAGAATGTAAAGCAGTGAAAGAGAGGTATTAAATTTGAGCAGTTTTATTAGATTAAATTTTTGTACATTTTTTTAAATGGAATGGTTGAGACAATTAGGAGAGAGTGTTTGATTTATGAACTTGCAGCGAACGCAAATTCTTAGTGGTCCAACAGGCAATATAAATGAAACAGAAATAAGGCCCCTTTTAGCTGGCGACAGTGCCTATTCACTAACGAACTGGCTAGTGAAACCCTACCCGGACAGAGGACGCTTGACTCAGGAGCATAGAAAAAAACCCTAAAGTTCGGTGCGCTACGATCTGTAGTGGAACGAGCATTTGGCATGTTGAAAGTTCGTTGAAGAATTGCGTTGAAAAAGACAAAAAAGGTTGGACAAAAAACGAGCATCCTAAGAAAGACTATGATTGCTACGTGAGTTTTGCACAACAATTGTATGTATCGTTTCAATAACAGAAGATAAACGATTAGACTAAGACAATTATTTTGATGCTAAATCTTTAAAACTGTCAACTATGGCGTATGTTTGTTCCATTTGCCTGCTCTGGGCGTCAAGGAGCATTTCCGCTGATCGTTAAAATCTTGCGTTGTCCTGTTCCATACTCTTTTACATATTTCAATAAAAGAACTCTGCATGCCAGTCTGGAGTCATACTTTCTCGCCTTTCTTTACTCAGGATTTTGAAATAGGGGAAGCCTTCTTTAATTTTCTCTAATTCCATCTTCTTCAGTCGACCGAGATCGCTTCTTGAACTGCTTGAACTCGTACTCTAGATTCTGCTGCCGTTTCTTCACCTGCTGTAGCATCCTCTCGCTTTCTGGACACCTTTCTTTATACGAAGAATAGATATCGTTACAGATTTTTATTTTTTTTTCTTTGTGAAAATCCCCACAGCTTACGTGCGTTTCTTTCTCAGTCCTGTCAGCAGACTTATCGCGAGGTTTTTTCGTTTTGTGTTTGCCGTAGCAAGTACTTCGACATCACTCTCAAATGAAGATTGAGGCGATGGCATGCTTCTTGCCAGTAGAATTGGTGATCATCGAGAAATGTTTATCAGTACGCCGAGATAAAAGTCAGCTTCTAAAAAGCCTTAAGCTTGACTTATCTTACAAACATCTCAAAAGTTAAAGGCAACTCTTGTCTAGAAAACTATATTTCAGTAAAAGCTTCCGAATGTTTCCAAAATTACACAGGAAGCAAAAAAATTGAATTCAGAAGCTTTTTTACCGGTTAATTCTAACGTAAAACTTCGTATTTTACGTGACATTTCGCCATGGATGCTTCGTCACAGGTGTGGAACCGCAACAAGTCACGAACATGGCTGACTCAAATTCTTGCTCCGATTCTTTCAGTGAGAGCTCAACTTCTGCTAGCGACTCCACTGATTTTTAGAGAGCTATAGGAGGGGATATGTCAGGGGATGATTAAGAAACTTCTATGGTATTTCAACCCTGGTGTTTTGAGCCACCAGGGAAAAACAGCGAGACAGAGAAAGGGAGTAAAATATCGAACCTCCTCACCGCCGATGGCGACCAATGGTGAGTGAATTGATGTCCTAAATGTACAGTTTCTTTCTCTATTACCTCGGCCAGTTGTTTGTGAGCTAAGTCAAACCTGAAAAGCCTTGTTATTATTCGCATGTACGCGAGAAGCTTAATTAAACATGCTTTTATACAGCCAAACTGTTTGCAGCATTTTGTTGTTTATATTCGGTCTTCAAATATTTTTGCTCATGTTTATCATAATAGGTTTTGAGCTTCAGCCTACTCTACACTATCTATCTTGTGCGTTTGGAAGCTTGCAAATACAGAAACGCAAGTTAAATTCTTTGTCTCCTTTGTGTTACCGATTTTTCTAAATTCTGCTCGAAAACGAAGAATTCTGCCGGCGAGATGCCAGCTACCGAAACTAGACTATCCGAAATTCTGCGGCAGATTTTGTCTAGAACATACTCAGGCTTGCAGTTAATTGTTGAAAAAACTCTGCTGGGTCTCTTCACTTCTTTTGTTGGGAGAAGGGAGTTTGCGCTTTCTGTAGTTGAAACAACTTGCCTCGAGGAAACTTTGTTCAAGGTTGTTCGTGCTTGTATGCGTAAAACTGTAGAATGATTTTGTAAACTGATTACTGCTACCGGGACTATTACACGACCCTGTAGTGCGTGATTTTATATTTATCAGTTTCATTAAGTTGTCATGTTTTTATTTTGCAATTTCTTATTTTTTGCGAAAAGCACCCCCACGAAAATCGAAAATTGTGCTGTGTTTGGCTCGTTATTACTTTCGCGTTTGCTTGCGTTTTAATTCATGGTTTGCATTTGAAATGGTCGTTGCGCTCTTCATGTCTTACAACTTTTGGCATGTTTTCCTTTAGTTATCTTGTCAACTGACATCTGCTCGAATCTGCATACGAAACTGTTTGGTGGTCAGGCTAGGGAGGGTGAAGGGAAAGGGCGTGACACGGTTTCATACCCGGGTTTCATGCTACACCGCAGGTTGCCTAATTTACAACAATTGTTTCTCAAAAGGAATCACAGAATAAGTACTTATCGCAACACTTCTTCTCTTAGTTATCTGGATATTGTTTTATATTTGATTCCCCATTTCTTCGTATAATTTTATATCCCGCGAGAGCGCCTCTGCTAGCGCGCGGGGTAGTGGCTTCTTATTGCACAGTACTGACCTGCACGCAAATCACGCGCGCCTTTCGAATGCATATACTTCAAGGAAACACTACATTTGCTGGCGCGAATTGCTTTCTTTTTTGCCAATTAACAGCAGGAAAAATCTGAGGGTGGCTACAAATTTCTCAACAACAGAATCAAAATATATCGGTCTGTTTCCGAACGCGTGGATTTCGCTTACATATAGGATATATAAAGGCTCAGTATTCCTGCTCATAAATGAAGAGATTTCTGACAAATTATGGGAGTCAGCACTGGCAGACCCTTTTCAATTTACTATCTACTCCAGATAAAAGACATCTTTATCACGATATGGTGCAAGAGAGGATGTATCGTATTATAAAGCTATGTACATTTGCTGACCTTAGAAGGTCGATCAATCTGACGGATTTGTTTCGTTTCACAAACACATGATTTACTCTTTTTAAGTTTATTTCCTTTCATATTTAAGCACTGAAGCACTACCTTTTTTTATCTTGGACATCATTGAACAGCATAGGGTATTTCTCTCCTTGTCATTCTCATTTATGAAGAGAAGCTTGGCGTGTTTTCCTCTTATCAGGAGCAGCAAATCTGAATTCCACACCTGTGACGAAGCATCACGTGACCTACCAAAATCCGAACGTTTTCAAAATGGCCGCCAAATTGGCGTAAAAGAAAATTTGTAGTAAATTCATTTTAGCCGATATCTTTAAAATTTTACCTTCTAAAGATTCCTGTTGCTATAAACAACTTATAGAAAAAATAAAAAAAATCGGGGTAAATTTCCCAAGAGTTTAACAAGGTCAAAGACAGACCTCACAGTTAGTAACCCAGATAGGAAGATGTGGTGATATTCGGCCCGGTTAGTGGGAATTTCAAGAAAGAGCCGGAGCGGGATTTTGTGTTTTTATGCAGTCGCGATGCGAGAATCTTTACGGAAAGTTTTTTAGTACCTGCATAAAATGTAATTAACAAAATTTTACTGGAACAAATAGTGTAGTGTGTCAAATGTATATAGTTGCGGTTACACATCATCCTTTTAACATGGTAAAAGGGCTCTTTACCTCGGGAAACTCACAAATAGAGAGGACATTTTTTTTGATAAATATCATAAATAATATGAGCTCTGTCATTTTGTTTTTCCGCGTGCTGTGTAATTTTGTTGTCCCGGGTGTTTTGTCATTTTCATGGCCTGTTCGCCATTTTTATTTCCCGCTTATGAAAAAAAAATACTAAAAATTATCTCAGCAAAATGTTCTTCAACGGTAAATTTATGGCGATGTGAAAAAAGAACAAAAGAATCGCCCATGACAGTTACTGAGGCAAATAGGTAGGTTTTCCAAGTACCCCAAGATAAAATGACCAATCGCGAGGCAAACACCAAAGATAAGCAAATAAAATAAACAGAGAAATTTGAAATTAAATATGATGGCGTGAGGTTAAGATTTCCTGAGGTCAATTTTGCGTGTTCAAGGCAGCAAAGACGTGGTCTTTCTTAGAATCATAGCTTGATGGCTTGCTGATTTGTAAGTAAATGCTATTTTATTTTATTTTTTTTGGAAATTTGGCGTTTAAATACAACACTAGTCAAGGAAGATCTATAGTGCGTTTTCTTATACGTATTTCGATTTCATCTCAAGGTTTAGAAAAATCCAACAAAGAGATTTATATAAACGGAGTCTTCGCCTTCTATTTCTTCGTAGTCTGAAATACTGACATAACAAAGCAGTAGAGGACTGTCGAAAGAGTATAAATAATAAAAGCGAGATGATGCTAAGCAAGCACCCTCGAATTACCCATTTTCGCATTTCGCACCGAAAACAGTATGAAAAATTGACCTTGGTAAAAAGTTAAGTGTGTGACCGCAAACGCCTCGGTAACGTATTCCCGCGGTGAGTTTACCTTGGTGTTATTTACCTTGGGAGTGCTATTTGCCTGGGTATGTGTAAAACGTTCGTTACAAACACATCGGCATTTCTATTTTCAGCGTTTTCGTCACAAGAAACATGTATGAAATACTCTATTTTCTGATATTGTTCTTTGATCTTTAAAAACGGGCAATAAATAACAAAAGAAATGGAAAACAGCGAAAAACGTCATCACAAGGAGGTGAAGTGGGGGACGAGTGCTTCGAGTAACGCTTAATTCCTATTGCGTTCAGTTTGCGTCGGAAATAGAGAGGACGGACGTTTTTTTGGTAAAAATCATAAATAATATGTGTTCTGTCATTTTGTTTTCTCGCCTGTTCGCCATTTTTATTTCCCGCGTATGGAAAAAGAACACTAAATATTATCCCAGCAAAATGTTCCCCCGTCTCTGCTTTAATGAACTCCCTGTGAATATTGCAAGCGTAAATTACATACAAGCTTTTTGCAGCCTACAACCTCAGACAAAAATAGTTGGGAAGGTCGAAAATGAACGCCTTGATTTCAACAACATTTCAATAGATCTAATCTATAGGTACACACAAAGTGTTTATGAGCCCCCCTCTACCCCATATCAATGTTGAACTATTAGTGAACATTCGTCATAGACAATATGGTGTGATTGAATTCTCTTGGTATACCTCAACATTGAATAAGGGGGAGGGATAGAGAGAAATAAGAAACCTTCCCAACATTTTTGACGGAGGTTGTAGCAAAACATTTACTTTTATAATAACTATTTAGTAAAGTATATTTTAATCTCTTTTTAACTGACACGAGACAGCCCAAAGGGCCTTTGATTAGCTGAACCGATGGTTTGAAAGTGTTTGGATATGAATTATCACAAATTCTTATTTACTACGTGATTTGCTTAACTTATAAGTTCTGCTTACGCTCAAAATCAAAGAGAGAAAAACCGTGAAAGTATTGACAAAAAGCCTTTTCGTTACTGGTGGCTCCTACTATGAAAACACAATTTATATTTATATTTCATTTATGTACTCTGTAACTCACCAAAGTAACGCCCGGTTCAAACGTCGATCTTTTCATGTACCGAACCTAATAGCCGCAATTAAGTACATGAAGAGATCGACGTTTGAATCAATTAAGTTCGACAGATGTAATTTGGGTCGACCCCAGAATTAAGTTCGACATTGCCAGTCGGTCAGATCGACTGTGGAGCGGCTGCGGAGTGACTCCGATTCAAACGTCGAACTTTTCATGTACCGAACCTAATGCATAAATTACGCTAATGTATTTGTAAATATAAGGTTTGTGATTGGCGAGTGAGCTGTCATGGAAGCGGTCATGCATAACATTTAGGCGCGACGAAACGCTCTGGATCGCTACAATAATCAAGATTGCGCCCTTTCCAACGTTCAAACTCTGTATTATCGGATTGCATTCACATCCTGTTTCGTCTTTTGCTTTTAAATATCTCTTAAATAAAAGGAAACAAAAAAACAAGACTAGAAGCTAAAGGTAGCAATTAAATTTACCGAATTGATCGATACTGAAGAAATTTAACTGAAGCCTCACCCTTGCGACAGTACCTCAAAAACTGCTGTTTGTATTTTATTTTAAACAACAAGGAGATATGCTCTTCCATTAAACAGTGTTCCTATTCTTTGCATTAAAAGTGTGCAACTGGAGAAGTCAGCGTTTTCCTCTGGTCGCCGAATGAGTTCGGCACATGAACAGTTCGACGTTTGAATCGACCAGCCGAACTTAATTATTTGGGTCGACCCAAATAGGTATTAAGCTCCGGTCATGAAAAGTTCGACGTTTGAACCGGGCCTAAGTAAAATATTTGGCCTTGTGTGTGCGAGAATTCACATTGTTTACTTTTAGGAGACAAGACTAATGTAATTTGCTAAACTCGATTTATTTCTTTTTTCTCACGAACTGTAAAGAAGAAAACAGCTGAACTTGAGTGACGCGCGATTAGCGCGCGCGCGCTCTTACATTTTGAATTTGTAACTTAACTTCGCGAGCATTATCGCGCGTACGTTTATTCGCGTGTGCGATTACAGTTTTTGAGAGGTCATTTTGTTTTCCGAGGATTTACCGTTGAGCCGTGTTACCGTTTGGAGGTGTTATTTATGGACGATTAAAAGTATTTGTTGTTGAGGACTTTTTCGTCACCGCTTACAAACATTTTTCTGGCGACGACGACGGGAGAAAGATATGGACTGGTGTTTGTTTTGAGGTTTCGTTTTGAATTTTGAGTTTTGGGTTTTGCGTTATGACTACCGATACCGAAGTTACCAATGTTACCGTTGTTACCGAACTTGCCAACAAAACTGGGGAAACTGGACAAAGCGAAGTCGAAAAAGAAAAGGAAATGGACGTTCTGTTGATACAGATTAAGAGCCTAAAACGAACAGCGAAAACGAAAATTACAAAACTACGACATGAGTTGGAAAGGCTTTGCGTGAAGAATACCGAGGTAACGGTTATCGAAAGTGTAATCGAGCAGCTGTGGGCAGCGCTAGCAGATGTTCAAGAAGTCTTAGAAGAGCTGACCACGTTCTATGTTGAAGTTGGCGACCAAGCTGGTAAAAACGAAGCTTTTGAAGAGTACAAAACAATTGAAAAAGACGTAGAAAAAGCGATTGAAGCAGGACAAAGTGAGATAAAAGTCCGCGCGTCTAAAACCGTAAATATGAACAGGCCAATAACCGAGAACACGACAGATCGCTTTGAGCAACCAGCCCGACAAAATGAGAATCAAAATGAGAGTTCAAGGCCACCACGATGACCGAAACCGGTTTTTGAAGCCGCCGAAGATCCCAATGTTCAATGGTGATAAACGAAAGTTTGAAGATTTCTGGGCCCTCTTTAGAAGCCTAGTGGACGAGTCAACCGAGCCAGCAAATTTGAAAATGGCAAGACTGCGACAATGCCTCACTGGCAACGCGTTGGAAGCCATCCGCGGTCTTGAAGTCACTGCTCCTGAATACGAAGAGGCCAAAGAGATATTAGAAACGAAGTATGGTGGTGCGCGCCGGCTTCTGCGAGCCTACATGGATCAACTAGAACAGACGCCATTAATTAGAAGTAACGATACTCACGCCCTGGAGAGATTTGCTGATCTTGTAAGAAATACGGTGGTAAAGTTACAAGGGAGCTAGGGGATGGAACTCTTCATAGCTTGCTGGTAAAGAAGTCGCCTGATCGTCAGCTAGAGAATTACAGCCGCTGGTTGAACGAACGCGCCTGATAGACGAGGTCCGATTCCGAATAGAAGCGGCAGAGATGGCGGACGGAGTTGAAACGAAACCTGTCGAGCACGTTAGACCCCCGAGCATGCCGAGAGTACCAAGGCACCAGGATCAGAACAGGATGCGAAATTTTCATACCGCTGTAAAGGAGAACGAGCTAAGGACCACGAAGCCTCCCTGTTCTCTCTGTCAAAGTCTCGATCACGGTGTGTGGTTTTGTAAGCAGTTCTATGACAAAGGGGTGGATGACCGTTGGCAGATCGCTAAAGAAAGAAAGTTGTGTTTTCGTTGCCTTGCCTCTGATCACATGGGGAAAGATTGTACAAAGGCCCGCAAATGTGGAATAGATGGTTGCAATCGAAATCGTCACCGTCTTCTTCATGGAAGCGAAGTGTTGTCCGAAACCGGAGAAGTGACCACGTTGCCCGTTGCTGACGATGGGAGACGCCCAGTCGTTCCACGGGAGGGGGCGCCCGCGGTGACCCTGACCAGCTGTAACGCCGGAACGCCGACTGAGTCTTATTCGTTACGAACTGTCCCTATGTGGATAAAGGCTAACGGTAGAAAAGTAAATATAAACGCTATCCTAGACGACGCATCGAATGAAACCTTCCTAAATGAAGAAGTTGCTGGGATACTGGGACTGCAAGGACCCTTTCAGAAAGTTCAAGTTCATGTTCTCAATGATACAGGTGAAACTTTTCAGTCTATGCCGGTAAAGATTGAAATTGAAAGTGTCGATGGAAGGTTCTCAAAAGAAATCAGCGTCAAAACATGCCCGCAGAAAGTCACAGGCAATTACAGAGTTGTGAATTGGACCGAATATCAAAATAAATGGCCTCACCTGACCCAGTGCAGTTTTTGCGAAGCCAGCAACCGACGGACTTGTCGATCTTTTGATTGGCATTGATAACGCTGAACTTCATTATTCTCATGTTGATCTCCGAGGGAAAAATGGTGGACCTGTCGCCCGCCTTGGACCACTTGGTTGGAGCTGTATGGGTGCGCCTGAAGAAAACGTAACCGCGAAAACACGCTCTCACGTTATCCGTTCCCTGTTCACAAGAGAACCTTTATGGAGCGAAGGAAAATAATCTTGTTGCGACGTCGACAACAGCCTAAAGAGATTCTGGGAAATCGAGAAATCTGGCACAGACCGCGATGACAGACTTATGTTCACCGAAGAAGAAAGACTTGCCTTAAATAAAGTGAAAGATTCTCTTAAGTATGAAAATGGAAGATATCGCTGTTCCTTGGAAGCACGACAAAACCGAGCTGCCTGACACTAAGCCGATGGCCTTGTCTCGCCTTCGAAGTACCGAGAGGAATTTGAAAATAGACAACCGAGTTGCCGAAGAGTATCGAGCAACAATTCAGGCCTACGTCGAAAAGGGATATCTGCGAAAAGTTCCTTCAGACGAGCAGCCGCTGAACAACGTATGGTATTTGCCGCATTTCCCAGTCGTGAGGATGGATAAAACGACAACAAAAGTACGAATTGTATTTGACTGTGCCGCTAAATGCAATGGAATTTCCCTGAATGTCATGATCCATGCAGGAACAAAATTGCAGCAAGATCTCTTTAACGTCCTTGTCTGTTTCCGTCGAAACCCAGTTGGTATCGCTTTTGACATTAAAGAAATGTATCTCCAGATAGAGATTGATGAGCAGGACCGTTCCCACTTCCGATTGTTGTGGAGAGACCTTTATCCCAACCGAGAGCCGGACGTATTCGAGTTTAGCCGTGAAGTCTTTGGAAAAAATCCGCGCCTGTGGAGTCGCAGTTTGTTGCACAGGAGAACGCTCGAAGAAACCAAGACCGATATCCCCTTGCCGCTGAGACGTGGAACAGTACTGAAGACGTGTTTACAGTTACCGCTTCTCCACTCGCCCCGGAATTTCAGACAACGAAGCGAAACGTCCTGCGTAAAGTAGCAACGATATTTGACCCGATCGGCTTTGTCTGCCCGTACGTTATTGTTGCGAAAATCTTACTCCAGGAGTTATGGATGCGAGGCTATGACTGGGATGACGAAGTACAAGATGAAATAGAAAACAAAATCGGAGCTTGGTTCGAGCAGTTAAAAAGTCTGAGAGAGGTGAAGATTCCCCGATGTCTGCGAAGTCCAGAGCTTGTCAAGTCGAAGCGTATTTTGACATTTGTTGATGCCTCTCAGCAAGCTTATGGTGCAGCCGTTTATCTCCGGTGCGAATACTATAATGATGCCGTCACCAGTCGTCTGATTGCAGCTAAGAGTAAAGTGGCACCGCTGACCCCGATGACAATACCGAGACTGGAATTCATGGACGCGATTATAGGCCTTCGCTTAACACAGTCCTTGCTGACAGTTTTAGAAGCACCAATGCAGAGAATGACTTTTTACTCCTATAGTACAGATGTTCTATGGTGGATTCGAGGGCGTGGCGAAGACTTTCGACCGTTCGTGGCCAACAGAATTGGAGAAATACAGATGTTCACTGAACCGTCACAGTGGTAGCATGTCTCTACCGACGAGAATCCAGCCGATTTGCGCACAAGAGCAGCCACACCTTCAGAGTTAGCCGAGTGTTCCTTGTGTTCCTGACTGGCTAATAAAGGATTTCAGCAAGTGGTTAAAGATGCAAGTCCCGAACAGGCCTAGCGAAATGCCAGAGATGGAAACCTCGAAGAGGAAAGAGGACACGAATGCCAGTGCAACCCTTATGACGTATAACCTTCAGAAAGAAGCCACACCGAAACAGAAAAACACACGTGAAGTGTGGAGACTTGATCCGAAACGAGTTTCCAGTTGGGCACGTTTGGTTCGAGTACACGCAAGCGTGAGAAGAGTGCTGCACAACATGTGCAATAGAGATAACAGAAATGCAAACATGGAACTGACGCCTGGAGAAATAAGGGATGCCGAAGAGGAGATTGTGCGCTTAACACAGCACGACGCATTCCGTGAGGAGTACACAGCTTTGAGCTCAGGGAAACCGATACCGAAGAAAAGTCAGCTGAGCAAGCTCAACCCGTGTTTAGACGAAAATGAAGTCATCCGGTGTGACGGTCGATTAAAGTTCGCAGACTTCCTTCCATACGACACCAGATTTTCAATTATTTTGCCTCGCGGACACTGGGTGACAAAACTAATCGTAAAGCATTATCATGAGAGAGGAAACCATGCCGCTGGAGTAAACTTCACTCTTTGTCAATTGAATGAGAGATTTTGGATCATCGCCGCACGTGAAGAGATCCGCGAGTGGGATCAAGAATGTTATGAATGTAAGAGAAGACGAAACAAGCCAGCTTGTCAGATTATAGCGCCTCTACCGAAAACAAGACGTTTCACCTTCAGACCCTTCGCCCAAACAGCCGTAGATTTCGCAGGCCCTTTGTACACCGTTCAAGGACGCGGAAAACCACGACAGAAAAGGTGGCTGTTGCTTTTCACTTGCTTGGAAACATGAGCAGTGTATTTAGAGATGGCCTGGGGGTTGGATACCGACACGTTCTTAAATGCTTTTTCCAGCTTTACCAGCCGCCGTGGAGTTCCGAAGGAGGTGATAAGTGAAAGAGGTTCGAATTTCGTAGGTGCAGTGGGCGAGTTAAAGAAACTAGTCAGCCAGTTAGACCGACAACAACTTCAAAGTAAGACAGCCGAACTTGGAATCACATGGAGATTCAATCCACCAGCTGCTCCACATTTTGGAGGAGCACACGAAGTAATGGTGAAAGCTGCCAAGAAAGCCATTTATGCCGTTGTAAGTGACCAAGATGTGACCGACGAGGAGCTGATTACTGTGTTTGCCGGGGCGGAGTCGCTACTTAATTCCCGTCCATTGACTTATCAGAGCTCGGATCCGCTAGACGACGTTCCATTGACCCCTAACCATTTTTTGCATGGCCAAATGGGGGGACAGTTCGCGCCTGAGTCTATTGAAGCCACAACTTTTCACCCACGTCAACGATGGCGAAAGGTTTAAGATATCATTTCACGAGTGTGGAGGAGATGGCTCAAAGAATGTGTTCCTGCCCTAAACAGCCGACCAAAGTGGACTTCGGAATTTCGAGACCTTAAAGTTGGAGATGTTGTTATTGTGGTTCAGCCCGATACCCCAAGAGGACGTTGGCCGCTAGGGCGAATTGTTGGCGTGTATCCTGGACGTGATGGCCACACCCGTGTAGCTAAAGTTGCGTGTGGAGTCAAGACTCTCGTGAGACCGATTACCAAACTGATTCCACTTGAAATAGATTGTTAGAGACGCACTAGGACTACCTCCCAGTGGGGAGGGGAAAAATGCAAAGAAGAAAACTGCTGAACTTGAGTGACGCTCGATTAGCGCGCGCGCTCTTACATTTTGAATTTGTAACTTAACTTCGCAAGCATTATCGCGCGTACGTTTATTCGCGTGTGCGATAAAAGTTTTTGAGAGGTCATTTTGTTTTCCGAGGATTGTGCCGTTGAGACTTAGCCGTGTTACTCTTTGGAGGTGTTATTTATGGACGATTAAACGTATTTGTTGTTGAGGACTTTTTCCTCACCGCTTACGAACACGAACCATTTGTCAATCACCCGGCACAATACTGTCCCCGTCAAGACGTCAAGTGCTATCTCTCTCAGTTGTCTATTGAACTGTTAGAAAATTCTTCACATGGTCTCGATGCACTTGGTGTACTCATAGAATTTCCTTGTGCGTTTAAAACGATAGTTGGTAGTCCTTGTTCTTATGATCGACGGGATAAAAGTAAACTAATAACCGAGGTCCCATTGCTGTCATGTGACAAGGATATGGAAAATCATAAGTCCCTCTGGTCTTTTGCTGGTGTTAATGGCGAGTAGGAACTTATTCTCCTTAGAGCAGGTATCTTTAATACGCAACAGGATGTTAGCGCTTTTACTATCTGTCCGTTCCATCCATCCGAGCTTGGAATTGGATGGCGAAAAAGTTACAGTACATGCACAGTTCCTCACGAGATTGCTTCTCACAGTAAAAATAAGACTTCTGAAGAAGACGCCAACTTTCTGTTTCTATCGAAACGATGCAGAACTGTGACCGAATATGTTATCTCTTGCCTTAGCTGAAAAAGGAAACAGAGCCTTGATCGTTTGCTAACATAAAAAACAGCAACAACAACAGGAAAAATGTCTTTTTTTTCTCTCTCTCATTTAGAGCGTAAGCAGAACTTTCAGCAAATCACGTAGTAAATACGAGTCTGATAATTCATCTCCAAACACTTTCAAACCATCGATTCAGCTGAAAATTTAAGATCTATCCCCACCCCACCCCCTTAAGTATAAAAAATGTCACGTTTGTGTCGAATAATAATGGTTTCCAACGGGCGCTACAAGGTGGCTTATTGAAAACGCTTTGCCGGCTATAACCTGAAATATGGCATAATCGAGTAACACAAGTAGCGCCCGTTAATCATGACGATACATACTTGGATAAAACCCAGCAGTTGTTGCTTCAAATTCACCAGTCGCAAAACTTGTTTGACCTAGCGGCATGCGAACTGAACGTGAAGCCACTGTAGAAATGACAGGAAAGAAACGTATTGCAACGGTCAGGACACCATAATCGAGCAAAGGTGAACATATTTATTTTGATTCATGCCTAAATATTGCAAGTATTGCGATTAATTTGATTTAAAACGTGATTTAGTGCCGTTTTTGTACGATTTTGATTATTTTTTGGACAAGTGCTTAATCATTGGCCCACACCAAACTTTGCATATTTTGAAAGTATTATCCTTCTACAATATAAATACCTATAATCTCAAGGATATCCAAGAAACGGCACATGGTGAAAATGACGATTCTTTTGACCGATCGACTTTCATGGCTCGTGAGAATAGTCTGGTTTTGTTTACCGTTAAATAATTAGATTAAACCAAAACTCCTGAAACTATGTTTCTTTGGACAAGGAAGAGTCATGCAATAAACCGGCTGTATTTATTTTTTTTTTTCTGCGCTTGATCGTTTTGACATTCGAATCGAATGAAAATGGTCGATTTTCAACCCAATTTGGACCCTCTGAATCGAGTCTAGACGTGAAATCGAAAATTTCGTTTTTCTCAGAAAAATAAAAATTTTTGAAGACAAAAACAACAAAACGTGTTTAGTTTTACTAAGGGTTGCCTATATGCAGAAGATGAGCGAACTTTTTTTTTTATCCTTGCCGCACCTTGTTGAATTTTTCGGGAAACTTCCTCCTAATACAACCTTTAGGTGCACCAAAAAATGGCAACAAGAAAGAAGTGCTACATACATGTCAATTAGATGCGTTTTTTTTTTTTGGTGACGATTTCCATCCGATGACTTTGCTGCCTTTCTGAATTGCCCACTTCCATGTCATATGTTCTGTTGCTTCGAGGCGAGTGTAACTTGAGCAATCCATTGTCGTTCATTCTTCGTCAAACATATAAACAGTTAGTTGATGAAAGTATTCGAATAGCCGTTCCAAATTTACGGAGAGCCACTACTGCCACTAAAACCCGGGGTTGCATACACTCCAACTGACAACAAAAATCTGCCATCTTGGAGCACTACAAAACTGACTTGCGACCATTTTGAAGTATTGCATACACTTGAAATAAACGCCGGTTTTTTTCACGCTCTAAAACACTAAATTTACAAACGTTGGCAAACGAATGCGTCTTTCTATACAAACAGAACTGGTTACACTTCATAGCTTGCAATTCTTTAGTGTTTTGCGTAGGTGCAACAATAGAGAGATTAAGAATGACGTTTTTTTTGCCAAAAATTCCACTTCTGCAGTCTGCTGTATGTCCTTTATACGCAAAAATGAGTTAGCTTTGTGTTTGTCGTGAATATGTGGTTTTTACCCTGTTTTTCTTGAGGGATTTATTTTAGAATTCGATAAAAAGGGTTACAAAATGAAAGGCAAGCTCACGTTTGCCGTTTGCCGTATAACGCCATGCCTTCTCTCTCTAATATCTTTGGCAGTAGTTTCATATGTCTCAACTGGGCAATAACATAGCTGCTGCACAGACTAAACTATACACTGCCAAATGTTCTGGTGTCGGGCAACTCTGACGACCTCTGACCATTCGACCTCTGCTTGTCCGTATGCCACGGAGAGAGATCTGTACATCTCCGTTATCGCTCAGGTGCTCACCCATCGGAATCTGTGTCATATCTTGCACTTGTTCTGAGGCATTGGAAAAGTTATGTTGATCAGGCGGCTGAATGTCAGAAGCTGTAGTGTACTATAGTTTCTACATTATGTGAAGGTCGACTTGGGAAAACTACTTTCTCTGCTGATGTATCGGAGGTACATGTTAGGAGGAGGTTTCCCGGCCTTAAACGTTCTTGTCTCCTGAAGCATACGGCGCCGACGGACGGACATTCCATTGGCAGAAGCCTATTCTCTCATCTGGTCTTTCTTTCTGGCATTGAGCAACCTCATTGGGTCAAGGTGGCTCATTCTTGAAATACCTGGTGAAATAGCTCGAGAGTGTTGGTAGTTGACAGACTGAACCTTGACATATCAAGTTCCGCAAACGTTCTTGAGTTCTAACATGCATGACTTCTATGTACATTCTAAAAAAATTCATGAAGAAAAATGAGCTAATAATAGACCATCTTCACGAATTTCGACAACCAAATTGGCTATTTCACGAATTACGTTAGTACGTTCGTTCAAGGATTTTTTTTCTTTCACGATTTACGAAAAATAAAAATAGGACTTTACGGTTCACGTCCAAGATGGCGGATTTTTGTTGTCAGTTGGATTTTATACAAACCTGCAGTTTTAGTGGCAGTAGTGGCTTTCCATGGATTTTGAATTGCTATTTGAATAATTTTATCTGTCAACTGTTTATATGTGTGACGAAGAATGAACGACAATGGATTGCTTGAGTAAAACGCGCCTCGAAGCAGCAGAACATGTGACATAGAAGTGGGGAATTTTAGAAAGGCAGCAAACCCATCGGACGGAAATCGTCAGAAAAAAAAAACATCTAAGTGACATGTATGTAGCACTTCTTTCTTGTTGCCATTCTTTGGTGCATCTAAAAGTTGAATTAAAAAAAAATGTAAATTTATATTTAAATCTGTATTTACATCGATGTGACGACATTGCCATTTGATATAGTTCTCAAAATGTTCCCAAATATGCCTTTGGTGCCTTTTTTGCCAATATCACTAAGTCAGGTGTGTAAAGTACCTCAACATGAATAAAATATCGAATTCCAAAACATTTATCGATTTTTGTGTAAAGGTTAATAGTGGCTTTCATAACCCAAGAAAGAATAATGTATATAAGTTGTTGCTCATTGTAGATATTTTGTATAATAAAGGGTTATTGCAAACAATAAAAAAAGTGTACCCTACTTAAGACTGAGTGAGGAGATGAAATCCAATAAGGCGGTTTAAATAAATTATTCTGCTTTGAGCCCAACAACCATAGAATATGATCCAGTGAGTTTTATTTTCAAAGGCTTTTTATCTTGTCGAACTGGTCAATCAAAATCAGCTAATTAAATATGCATATATTAGTGAATATGGCCATTGTACAGGGGCCCCATAACTTGAAGGGAATAAAATATTTTAATCAAATGTTTTTTTCACAATTGATATCTCATCATGCCCCACATTTGGGCCTCGTTTGAGCAGAGTCGTTGATTTGAGCTATTTCACCTGATGCCTGCTGTTTTTCGTGGACATGCTCTTAACTATTAAACGAAGTCCGGAAAGTGCGATTCTGTGAGTGAATGAAACGGTGGCTTGTTTATTAATTTTACCTATAAGGCATCACATCCTTTTTCGGAAATTTTACATATATTTGTCTTTGTAGGGATGACTATGTGAAGGTAACTAACGACAAAGGTCAGGCATTTGGGGTGTTCTGTGAAGACAAGACTGGAAAAGCTGTTCTTGTGACTGGAGCGTTCGTATTCATAAAATTCCATTCAGACTTCTTTCACGAAAAAAGAGGATTTCAGTTACTTTTCAGTCCCGTTCCAATTGGTAGGTAGAGTAATTAGGTCTTCTTTCGGGAAAGTAGGCGGCAAAACTAAGCTCCCTGATGCTACCATGTTCTCCCTGTTAGGTATTTTTAATGATTTCGATGTTCTCGGTTATGAGCTGTAATTAATGAATATAATGTATTTTATGCTGCAAAATTTATACTGTTTAGTAATTTATGTTTTTTCCATCGCAGTGAATTATATGCAACTCTCCGTTGGTATGTAAAATTTATGTTGTTTCCTAATCGCTTGAACCTAATGTATCACAGCATGCCTGTATTCTTTAGACCTATACACCATATACTTGATAGCTATCTAAACGGGTTAGGGTACTTAAGCTCTAAATATCTTCTTATTAGCAGTGGCCGATCCCCTCTATGATAAACGGCAATGAATCAGTGTTCACAAAAGCATATTCTAAACTTATAAGTTCAAATATGAAGTATGCAGTTCTTTTCAATGAAAACCTTTTTCTTGCCAGTTAATATTGAATATTCAATATTGAAATGTCCAAATGTCATTTTTTGTTTATTATTAGGATGTGGTACAGTGGTAAACAACTCGCTGAAAAGTCCTGGCTATCCGAAGAAGAAATATCCTAATAACATGCACTGCGTTTATTCAGTTAATATTTCACGTGGCATGGAAATGAAAATTGAGTTCGGCGATTTTGAAATAGAGGATGGTCCTTTATGCTTGTAAGTAACAGCAAATTTTTTTCACACCTTTTTGCAGTTGGCATAAATTTTCTCTTGTAATATAACGCCGGGGCCAAACGGCCCTAAAATCGGTCACTTGGGGGCAAATACCCTAATTTCGGTTCGTTTCAACAGTTTTCTACCAAACTTTGTACTTTACCTTGGAATGTTGTCCTTATCATACCTATTCAAACAAAAAAAAAACTGTCAAAATGTCAAAAAATGACGTCATAATTGATAACTTCACAAAAACGTGTTATGCAAGTTTGTAATTTCATGACACAAGATACGTCATTGGAAAGTGCATGACTAGGGGACTGTAATACTGAAAACCACTTCTCTCGATACGTTAAACAATTCTCGAGCTATAACAATTTAAAGAAAGCAAGGGACCGCGAGCGAAAATGCTCCTGGTGTACGTAGGAGCTGGCAACAGCTCTAATCAGTCAAAAATAAAAATACAAAGACCATAGAGTGCAAGGCTGGCACTACATAGAAATGAAAAATAGTCAACGGAACAACGACATGATAGAAACTGAAATGTCCAAACTGAAAGACAAAAATGAAAACTCAAAAATGAAAACTCATGACTGGACATTTCTTCGATATCATTATTGTAGCAGCAACTGATAAAGATTTGCAGTACTGGCCCATCAAAGTTTACGAGCTTGAAATTGCTGGAAACCGTTTTGAGCCACCTTAAGCTTACAGTTTTGTTCACATTACTTATATTCTATCTGCATTATGAGATTTACGGGTTATCAGCAGTTAGACACATGTGGCTGTAAAACTTGATTTATTCTCCTACGCGTTTCATCCGACTGTCGCGGACTTCTCCAAGGATATTTACAAATGAGAGTTACAGGCTTTTATTTATACACACGGTGTACGTCTGTCGAATGCTTAACCCATGCTTGGAGAGGCGTCTTTCCAGTTCTTGAGGACTAACTCCCATCAGTTTTGATATTACTAAACCGCCGTTCTACCAAAAATTCCAGTTGTTCTTGAGGCACAATATACTTCGGTCTACCATGCTGACCAGTGAAAAGTCGTTCTACCGTATGTGCGGGAAAAAGAAAGACAATGAACACTGAGTAAATTCTACGAACTCCATCGAGCCTCAACTGTGTTATACAGAATTTCAACACGATAAAAAAAGACTGATTCCTGGTTTGACGAGGCAAGGTGTTGTAAAATTTAATCCATGCTCGAAGACGATTTCCGACGAGTTCTTTCCACCTCCACGATCTTTGCGAGAGTAGCATACATTTTCTTTCCGAGGGAAATATGTGCATAATTTACTCGCACAAGTTCATAGCGGCCGATTTCCCTGAAGACCGAATTGGGAAGAACATTATTCGAAACAGGAATAATAGAATCGCATATAACACAATCTGTAAGTACATAAGAGCTAAATCCCAAACTTAATTTTGGCTTTAAATACCCCCCCATAAGTGAGGGGGGCACTGTTTTTGGCCCAACATTCGAAATATCATATCTCCTTTAATATTTGAGATATCTACAAACTGTTTTCAGCTGTTAACCCCTCTGAATGTCCTCTTTCCAAAACAATAAAAATGTTGGAAATTAAAAAAAATATATATATATAATAATTGCGGGCTCATTGGGACGTCATAATTTGACATGTGCAGTCAGTCACTTTTGTTTAAAAAAGGGACAGTTATCCTTTATTCACTTGCCAAGGTTAGCGACGACATTCTCAGTACATTTAACAATTATTCGCCTCAGGCTCAGTGAATCTCGGTGAATATTCCCCGAGACGAAAATAAAATAAAAAAAAGTAAAACACGGAAACAATAAACACATGTGCTCGTTTGCAAACGTGTAAACAAGTTTAATTCATCGATGTAAATTAGAATTTGCTCCTTACCATCAATTCTTATGCCTTGCGAAGCATCTCTTGAAAATATTTTCGGTCCAAAAGCCTTGGTAGACAATTTTCAAAATTCCAACTGTGTTGAATACTCCGGATTTGGAGTGATCTCTTCAGAATTTTATTCAGCAAAGGCTGCCATGTTTACTTGCCTGGATGGCAAAGGTGGCGTGGCTGACTAACCAAGCCCTCAAATGCTATATTCACCTCCTAGCGAGGTGAATATAGCGTCATAAACCAGAGCTTTTCGACCAATCAAAATGTCCCATTCTTATATTCACCTCTGGAAATTAGACTAATTGGAGTTATGCAAAATTACTCTAAATTTATAACACTTTTATGACCGTTTTTAAGGCGATTTTTGGCAAAGCGCAATGAAATTTGAAAACCAGTGGATAAAGAGGCTAGGTCACGACTCGCGTATGCGTACTTAGAACCAACAAGTTTGAAAAAAGACTGTTCGCTTTTTTTTCAAGTCATTCGAGGTCGATACAATCCATTCAATCCTCCCGTATTGCGAACTCAAAAAATGTCTGAGCTACTTCGTATGACAAAATTATTTATTTCACTTCAATTTGGCACGATTATTTTTGAGACTTTGGACTTTTGGATTTTTTTTGTTTCCGAATACGTCGGACTGCTCCGGACCGGCAGCGGCCGTATAAAGAAAAAAAAAAACCGACCGACAACGACACGAATCTCCAAGTCTCATAAAAGGGACCAACAGAGAATTTGCCTAAACAAGATTGTATTCATCACAGGTCGCTTCAAGGACCAAAAGCGGAGGAAAGGCACTTCAACGAAGTCATTGTATGTCAGTACCGCAACACTTCGCGGGATGTTATATTCGACAGGAGTCTTCGCGTTCGAAGTACATTTGCTCTTTTTTGAATATATGGACAACATTTGCTCGTGGTATTTCGTAGAATGTGCAGCATAGAGCTCTAATTTAGATTAAAACAACGATTTCTTATGTTATTTCACTGTTTTTATTGTGTTGTCGGTGTTTGTTAAAAATAGTTTTTGTACATTTTTGTACCGTTCGTTCCTGAAAGAGCATGTGTGGTTTCTGTAATGTTCTTTAAATGTTGTGTCACACAGTCCGATGTATGTTTCTTTTGTCTGCGGGGTGACGACCTCTGCTTGATAGACGATATTCCGAACATTGCAATTTCCTTCAAGGGGGCAAGAATTCTCAAAAATGTAACCGAACTCAGCAAGTACGTATGGAGTCTAAAGGAACGGAAAATCAATTACCAAATTAAATGGAGAAAAGTCAAGCAAGCTAGATCGTATTCAAACGTAAACAAAAAAAAAATGTTATCTTTGCCTATGGGAGAAATATTTTATAATTTGTAAACCGGAAATGTCGACACTTAATCATAGAAATGAACTGACATCGATCTGTAGACATTCTAAGAAATTCCTGTTAAATACCGCGTTTACTTAATATAGATTTACAAATCGTTTCGCCCTTTTGTCGTCCAATAACATCTCGACATGTCACGCTAGTAGGCATTGTTCCCTATTTTCAAATTTGTATATCTTTTCATGTAACCGTTATTGTAGTCAGTTGCCTCATGATTGCTTCGTAAGAGGCATGGAACTCCGAGTAGCAATTAAATGCTTTTGAACTAGTCCCACTCCAGAAATTCATCCTTTATATATATATATATATATATATATATATATATATATATATATATATATATATATATATATATATATATATATATATATATATATATATATATATATATATAAATTCATCCTTTATATTCATCCTTTATATATATACCTTCACGTACAAGCTCTACGGGATATGATAATTACGATATCATTCACGAAAAATATATTGTATAATTTCGGAACAAATCTTTAAAAAAAGAGGATTGAGATCTTTTACACCAATGCAGAAACTGCAGTACTCAATAACGACTTTGCCACTAATTGGTTTAAGCAGTACTCTACTGGAATGAGACAGAGTTGTCCTTTATCGCCTTTTCTTTTTATTTTAACTGAAGAATTAATGTGGAATGAAATTCGCCAAACTGATGCCGTGAAAGGCATCTTTCTCTATAACAACGAAATCAAATTAAGTCAATTTGCAGACGACACAAACCTATTTTGTGCAAATGTGGCATCGGTAGAAGCGGCCACGGCTGTCATTAATCAGTTTGGTGAGATCTCTGGTCTTTAACTTAACATCGAAAAGATAAAAGCTATTTGGCTTGGCACATGGGCCAATAAATTAAGCGAGACAAGCCGTTAAATCTTAAGTGGGTCCACTGTCCGACAAGGTTCTTGGGAATATTTTTTTAAAAAGGGTAACGACAACTTTAATTTTAATCTAAAGATACAGAAACTTCAAGCAAATCTCGATATGTGAAGATCGAGGGACTTAACGTTATTCGGAAAGGTATTAATAATAAAAGCACTGGGAATTTATGTTAATGACCTTCCTTTGGTGCCAGAACACTGTGCACCCCAGTGCTATGTGGACGATACTAAACTTCTGATGTCATTCCGCCTTCAGGACCAATCAAATGTAATGGACAAGATGAACAAAGACCTACTCAAAATTCGAAACTGGTGTTTTGATAATCAATTACTCCTTAATCCGGACAAGACAAAGCTTATAATATTCGGTAGTCGCCAGATGGCCACTAAAGTCGAAGACTTTCGTCTTAGTTTATTAGGAAAGGAACTTGTGCCAGTCAAAGTAGTCAAAGACCTCGGTATAATATTAGACTCCAACTTAACATACAACGAGCACATAATTACCACCGTCTCTGCATGTATGAAACGCCTTGGCCGGATCAACCGGGTGAAACATGCCTTTGACCAACGTACATTGATTATAATTATTAATTCCTTAGTTTTCATCAAACGTTTTTACTGTTCTAATGTATGGAGCAACACAACTGAACGTAATCTTGATAAACTCCAAGCGGTTCAGAACTTTGCGTGTCGCATCATTAGCGGAGCCAGAAAATTCGATCATATTACACCGATACTGAAGCGTTTACAATGGCTTCCAGTCAGAGACCAACTTTACTATCGTCAAGCAATCATGTGCTTTAAGTGCATGACAGGGAGTGCCCCAGGTTACTTGACTGAGCAGTTCATTAAACGCTCCGACGTGTCAAAGCGCTCTACTAGAACCGCACGCACAAGCTCTTGATATCCCACTATTCAGATCTGCCAGTGGACAGAAAACCTTTTATTATCAGGTTGTTAGTCTTTGGAACTCTCTGACACCCAAACTTAAACTTTGCCAATCTCAGAGAGAATTTAAACAATCCTTGAAGCGTCTACTTTTAACGGAATTCTTACGTTAATTAACTTTAATTTTTATTATATTCATAGTATATTTATAATATGTATTTATAGGTTTAAGTATATGTATTTATTTAACTCTGAAAAGCCTCATCAGGGATGGGTTAATAAATTTGTATGTATGTAATTTCATCACTCGTCTATTCTGCTTCGAATGTACAGGTCCCTGGTGAGGTTGAAGATTATGTTAAGGGAAGACTATTCCGTTTTCTGTGGAAAAATAAGAAAGACAGAATCAAAAGAGTAGGTTTGTATCAAGACTATGATAAAGGAGGACTTCGCATGGTCGATTGTTGAAACATTTGTGAAATCACTGCGCTTAGCCTGGATCCCTAGGTTCCTCGGTTCCGGCCACCATCACTGCAAAGTGGTTCTTGATCACTGCTTTAATAAACGAGGAGGCCTAAAACTCTTAATTTATTGCAAACACAGTGTCGATTTCCTAGATGATCTTCCCAAGCTCTTTAAAGACGCGCCAAATTTGTTCAGTCAACTTAAAATTACATCGCTTTAATCCAACAATTCTTGGCGTGATCAACTGCTGTATAACAACAAAGACATTTTAATCGGAGGAAAATCTTTCTTTAATAGGGAGTGGTATTCGACAGGATTTCTTGAAATCAGAGATCCCCTAAGTCGAGATGGTAGCTTTCTTTTTTTTAGTAACTTTCGCAATAAGTATAGCTTAAATTTTCTTCAGTTTTATCAGGTAATTTCTGCTATTCCAAATCATTTGCTGTTAAAAGCGAGAACGCAAGATTCCCCTACGGCCTCAAATTACAACGACCTGACTTCTTTCCAATTAGGAAATGCTATTGAGATAAACCTTTTGAATTCAAGAGCGAAAGATTTTTATTGGCTCCTGGTTAAAAAAAACTAATACTTGTAAACAAGCTGGCTCCAAAAGATGGAAACCCGTTGTTAAATTAAACGATGAACAATATGTTAAGAGAATAGACTAAAGAGTACCATCTCAAATTTATTCATACAATTATTATTACTAAAAAGGAACGTCACAGGTTTGGAATTAAAGCTGATGATAATTGACTTACTGTGGCGAACAAGTACTCGATTGATCACAAGTTCTTTGGATGTCCATTTAGCAAGTGCTTTGTTAAAACCTGCATAGGCTGGTTCAATGATACAAATGGCTCGCAATTTAATCCAACAAATGACGAGTTTTTATTTGGAATTCCTAACCCATCTTCAGTTCTACTTAAGAAAGTTAAGAGTCTCTGACTGAGTAATCCGGGCAAAATTAAAAAATGTCGGAAGAAGGGGGTCGGCCGATCTCCGCCATATTTATGTTGCATACAGGTCTTACCCAACTAGTAACCATGGCAACATTTTTTTGTTGATTGACTTCATTGTTTCGGAGATCAGACCACCCCCCCAAAAAAATTGCCCCAGTGGCGTGACAAAAGTTGTGATTTTGGGCCAACTTTAGCAGTATGTATCTCTGAATTTTTTCAAGCAACAGATTTAATTTTACATCAACGTAACCCTTATCCTTTGGTGGTTTAAATGCATACAAGAACAAATGTTTACTATTCATCATTCAAGTTCTGCATGCAATCTTAGAAGGCATAATTCGCGACGTTTTCAAAAGTCGCAAAACTAGGCATTTTAAAATTCCTGTTTCTCGAGGGTCCGGGAAGATACAAATATCAAACTAATTGCAAGTTACTCACCACATATAGGAGAATGTTATAAGCCAGTGTTAAAATTGGGCCAGCGAATTTGAATTCTTTTAACGGTTCACTGTTTTACCACTTCGACGACTTTCATTTACACAAGCAAATCCTGCTACTCTCGATCGGTTGATCCGGATTTGGCCGTGTAAACGTCCCCTAACAGCGGTAAACAATCAATAACTTTTTTTCCTGGCTTGCCATTTTTGTTTACCCCGCAAAACATATACATTTTGAGCGAGAGACAGAAATGCTGAAAAAAGTACGGTTATTACGATTATTCTGGAGATTGCGTGACAACAGTTGAACACGAAGCTTTCAGCGTGGCCATCAAAGGACATCAAGCCAAAGCAAAATGTTTCCCGTTGATTAGAAGAATGCTTTCTTTTATCCCTGAATACTTGATCTTGATTCCTATAAAGCTTTCAAACATCCATAAATGGGCTGTATGGGTCTTGTATAAGCTCGCTAGAAAGTCGACACGGTAGGCACGGAATAAACTGACACCGCTGATGTCATGTTCATAAGTTTGTTAACTGTTCGGCTATTCCCACTGACTTCTGTCGTCTCGAGGCTTAGTTATGGTTCGTTTATTCGTCAGACAAGGCCATGGAACTAAGTTGAAGAGGCGAATGATGTTTGCTTGGTAAATTCTGACATAAATTCATAGTGCTTAGTAGCCTGGCATGGAATGGACTTGCGGAAAACACCTGGAATCCGGATAACGATTGGCTCGATCTCCATCCATTGTTGGAGTCCGGTGTGCCATTCTCCTCCCAAGGAACGCAGGCTTACAAAACGGCTGGAAATCAAGGCTAGGGTAACGAACGATCAAGTTAAATAAGTTGGATTGGATTGTCAGTACATTGTCAATTGGATTGGTCAGTACAAAACACAGACTTTGGAATAAGGACTGTGCAGAAAAATGTTTTTCACCTGTTTTTATTTTTTTATTTTTTTTATTTTATTTTTTTATTTTTTTTTTTTTATGCGATGTGTTTCAAGGCACGATGTCTTTCAAATTCTCACGTGCCTATCGCGCGAGCCAGACATGATGAAATCAACATCAGGCAGTCACTAACAAGCACGCATAAAGCAGCGTGAAGGAGCTCATGGAATCCTAGACTGATCTGTGGAGCAGCATTGAAATATTCGCTTCAGAAATGGAAATTTGAGAGCGAGGAAAAAAAAATCAATTTGCCTTTTCCTCACCCTTGGGAAGGAAGGAGCTTTCGGCTGTTTTGACTGAAAGACAAGCTTACTTTGCCGAGTTACCTCGGAATTTTAACTGCCTTGGTTATCCTTTTATACTCAGTTCGCGTTAATTCGCAGTCAGTACGCATTTTAATATCATACCCGTATTTTATACCCCAGATCGTATTACATAAATAGTCAGATACATAGTCCGATCCGCAGTCCGATGTCCATGTTTTATACCTCAGTTCATGCTCGAACAAAAATTAGAGCGATTCGTGAATAAATCGCACTACTGTGAGTCAATCAGATTGCAAGGATCACCAGTGATTTCACGTGCGAAGATATCGATTTCGTCCCGTTTGCTGACGAGAATTTGCCATGTTTCAATGGTGAATGAGCCAAAATAAATCGATATTAAGTCGAAACATCTTCGGACCGTCCTCGGCAATCTTCGGGAATCTTCGGAAAAGTTCGGAAAATGTTAGGAAACATTCGTATGACCACCGGAAAACGTTTTGAAAATCATCGGAAATCTTCGGAAAATCGTAAAAAAACCTCGTTATTAGTGTTATTAGTAGGTTAACAAAATAAACAAAATAATACATGGTTGCTTGGAGATATGAAATTTCTCTTCTCGTGCTCAACTCGATATCTCACAGTTGAACACTCGAAGGTAAATTTCATATCTCCGCGCAACCATGTAGTATCCTCTATTAGTTGAAGCTCATTTAAGCGCGCAACAAAAATATTTTCTATTGTAACTTGCAACCAATGCAATGATGTTTTAATCGGTGTGATTTAGCGACTATGCCTTCCCACTTGGCTAGCAAGGACAGCAGGTTCCGGCGGAATAATATATTTTTTTTTACACCGGTAACAATATAATAATATGACATAACCCCCATAGGGTAGCGACTAGTAACGGCACGCTCTTTTCCTTCGATCCCACGCCCTGGATTCATTTGTCAATTTTAAAATCAAGGGGAAGCGATACCTAAGCGATATCTATCTCTTCTACTTCCACCCTCTGTTTTACTGATACATCACTTTCTTTAGCCCAATAGGAAAAAAAGAAAAAACAGAAAAAAGCAGAAGAAAAATAAACCACAAAACAAAAAACAATAGTTGGGGACTACCAAAACAGTTGGTTGTATTTACAAGGTGGTGGAATGAACAGATTTTGTAGATAAGAAATTTATGTACGGAAATGCAGACATCAGCCATGATAGCAAGTTTAATGGAATTTCATGGAAATAGTCCTTTTTGTTATTTCTTAGTCGTCGATATGAAAACAGACCAACCAATTAATAGACAGAGGCGGTTGAAAGATGGCGATCGATAGAAAAATTAGGTTCACTGAAGCTGACATAAAATTGTTCACTAAGGTACAAACATGAAAAAGGAAACTTCACGACTTGAAACAATTCAAGGACTGTTTCTTGCGAAGTAGACCAAGGGCGAGATATTTAAGAAATTTCAGCCACCGAGTTGCAAGAGTGTACGTATTAAAGGTTTGTTCTTTCGACTCGCTTCTCTAGTGTGTGTCTATATAACAAAAAGAACATTACACGTTGGCTAAGATATGAAGTTTACGTTCTCATGGCAAAAACAATATCTCACTCGTGAGATGTTGTTTTTCCCACTAGAACATAAAATTCATATCTTTGACCCACGGCGTTTGACAACGTTTGGCAGCAGTACAATGGCGCGAAATGACGTCATTGATATCCTCACCAGTTAGGATATGGAACATACGCCCTTACGGTTCCGGATGTAATTTCGTATAAATTTTATCAGTGTTCTATTTTCTAGTAAAACACTCGCATCTATGTTAATAATAAAGTGTACTTCTGTTAAAAGCCTCGTGCGTGTCGCCTGCGCGCTCCACTGAGCCCAAATGAACGCAAATACAGTGTACCCACTAACGTTTTCCTTGCAGCTAAAGAGAGGAATTGACACCGCATTCCTGTTATCTGTTTTGACGCGGATCTGGAGTCAGCTCAGTGTGAACCACAGTCGAAAATCAGCAAGCCTTCTCAACGTTACTGACTACCCACTGCCTTCCGTTAGACGGAAAACGTAGCCAATTAAAGTAACAAAACAGAGCGGCGAAATTTGCAGTGTGGACATTCCGCTTTGGAATTGCAAAAGAAAAAAAAACTGTCTAAAAACCTGTGAAACTCACCAGTGACGCAAAGCAAAGAACAAAGAACTTCGAAATAATACAGAGTAGGAAAACAAGAACTCTAAAACAAAGAAAAATGTCACAGTCTTTTACATGTAGATATGGAACCCGATCAGGGACGAATGTGAACTTTGATATATTCCATTTTTTAGGTAAAGTAAATATTGTAAATTACTTGCATTCACGTTGTGAGCGACAGCTGTTGTAAACACGGTGCTTACCCGACTTGTTGCTCATTTGTCAATTCCATGAAGTAAAATAGTTTTTTGTCAATGGAGGTCGTCAGACGATTGTCAGACGTCAAAGCGGCATTCATGTTTCTACTAAACGCCAAGAAACCAAAAATATTCTACAAACTATAAGGATACATTTGTCAGTGAAGCCATTTCTAGGGAAACAAATTAAAAAAGCACTTTTCCAACTTATTAACACCTGCACCTTGCTTTATTATCTTCTTGAAGCCAGACAAAATGTCTTCTTCCCACGATGAAATATACACGCTTTTCTGAATTTAAGTAATTGAATTATCACTCCATCACGAATGTTGCGAAGCAGTTAGATGATGGCAAAAACAAAAGAAGCTTTACCATCGCTCACAAATATTAGGGTAGCCGCACACGTACTAAAAATCCCTTATAAAAAGCTAGGTATCGCCGTGTGTAAAGTCGGGACTTTATAGAAAAGTCTTCCTAGGGTTCTTCGTAATAATGAAACGGACTGGGATCTGGCTATGATGTATAGCGAGCGAATCAAAGACAACGTGTGCTGAAGAAAAAACAAGATAAACAACAGAACACGAATTTTCGAAAACGTTAGAAATTGTTATTGGTATCAGAATTTTCCTAACAAGCCTCCCTGCGCCCAGTAAGCAGTCGCAGTAGCACCAAACGACCCCCTCCCCACCCCCCACCTTTCTGATACCCAGTCCACTCGCAAGGTTTCATGTTGTGAACCGTCCCGACGAAGTTCATTTTGCAGTCATTTTGCCAACGGTTGTGCAAAAGTCATCCACCTCTTATTCAACTTATTATTCGTTCCATGGACAGAAATTGTACGACGAATAAACGGACATAAACCAAGCCTCAAAAGGTGACGGAAGTCAGTGGAAATGTCCGTACATTTTACATACCAACGACAGTCTTACACGGAGATCAACATCATTTAACTGCTGTCTACTGGATTTGGAACTCGCTTATAGGATATCTTAAAGCTATTTATGAGTTTGGATCACGTATTCAAGAAGAAAAGATAGCATTCTGTTCATCTACGTGGACGCTTTGGCTTTGGTGGCCACGCTGTGTTGATCTGCTGTCACGCAATCCCCAGTATACATTTACTTGTCTCTCGTTTGAAATAAATCCGTTCTTCAGCGAAATCATAAATAATATGACAAGAAGCCATACCTGTTGGTTGTTCATACCTGTCAGGGACGCTTTCAAGGCGAAATTCGGATAATACGATCGACAGCAGCATGGAAGCCGTAAATGTACAGAATTTGGTTGGGTAAATGAAAGTCGTCGAAGTGGTAAAACTATGAACCGTTAAAAAAATAGAAATTCGCTGGCCCAATTTTAACACTGGCTTAAAACATTCTCCTATATGTGGTGAGTAACTTGCAATTAGTTTGATATTTGTATCTTCCCGAACCCTCGAGAAACATGAATTTTAAAATGCCTAGTTTTGCGATTTTTGAAAACGTCGCGAAGTATGCCTTCTGAGATTGCATGCAGAACTTGAATGATGAATAGTAAACATTTGTTCTTGTATGCATTTGAACCACCAAAGGATAAGTATTATGTTGATGTAAAATTAAATATGTTGCTTGAAAAAGTTCCGAGATACATACTGCTAAAGTTGGCCCAAAATCACAACTTTTGTCACGCCATTGAGGCAATTTTTGGGGGGTGGTCTGATCTCTGAGACAATGAAGTCAATCAACAAAAAAATGTTGCCATGGTTACTAGTTGGGTAAGACCTGTATGCAACATAAATATGGTGGAGATCGGCCGACCCCCTTCTTCCGACCCCTGCCCGGATTATTCAGTCAGAGACTCTTAACTACACTCTTTTATTCATGCGTCGCTATATAAACATCAAGGAATGAAATGATGAAGCACTAGTCCTTTCAGATTTTATCATTAAAATTAAGTCCAAATATCGATTGTAAAATGTTATTGTCAGCTCTTCCTAGGCATTAGAGCTCACCATCAGGGAAAAAATGTTAGCTCCTCGGTGCTTTACCCTATGCGACACACTTTTATTTCTTCCTTCTTGTAAATATTTTGTCATATTTTAATGTCATTGCTATAATGTGTAAATTTCGCTGTAATAGCTACATGTACTATTGTAATACGTACTTTTAGTTTTTTGCTTCCTTGTATTTTTTTTCTTTTCGATGTTAATAACTTTTTGACTTTCTTTTTCTGTTTGATATCGTTTATGCTTGTTTTGGAATTAAAAAAAAAACACCACATTTACAAAAGGCGAACGGAAAAGTAGATAAGGGTTTAAAAACAGTCAAGAAACTGTTGCGAATAAGTGACCTTGTTTGATCACCGAACGCCATCACTGCAATACATTGACCAGTCTCCAGCACAACTGCTCGTTGCGCGTCGCCTTAGAAATTTAAGTTTTCTATGATGGACATAAGGGTTCCTTTAACCAGAAGGCAACAATCAGCATGAGACCTCCAAGTACGTATAAAAGACAAAATGAATTTAAATCCAGGACTGTCATGCACGCAGAGGCAGGAGAAAACTTCAGCCTTGCAGCCTTGAACGGAATCTAAAGTATGGAATCAGCGACAGTTGTTAAGCATCGCCATACAGAAAAAAAAACACTTCAACAAGTATGAAGACAAAACTGCCTTCGGGTGGTGTAGTCCAGAACATAGGGTAACCTGAGAATGCTGAGTCTGACCGAACCATAACTAAGTTGCCTGGAGTCCTAGACAGGACCAACACATGCACCTGGAACCAGCAAAAGATTCGCATCTCGCGCGAGGTTGTAGACACGAAACAGCATCAATGCAGCATGACCTATATACCTATAGAACTATATAGACTGTATTTAGTTGCTGAAAGACAATTACATTTATTTGATTTCGTCTGAAATATAATTTTACTTCACGTTGAAACATTAAATTTTTGTTCACCAAGCGAGGATTTTATATAATTACAATAAATAATAGATCAGTTATAAAAACGCAGAGTTGTAAATTCTTGTAACCCCCAGTTGTAGAAACAAGCCTATAGCTAAAGGGAAACCATATTGTACGAGGAAAACATTCGGCGTTGCGTTAAGTGTCCATGTGGAATGTGGAACACAATATAACAAATACCTTTTTTTCCTTAGATGTGACTATTTGGAGATAAGAAATAAGAAGGACGGAAACTTTGTCAGATATTGTGGTTTGAAGGTTGGCCGAGCCGTTTTTACGACTGGACAAATCGCAGTGATAACATTTCACTCGGATTTCAGCTTTCAAAAAAGAGGGTTTCAGGTTTTTCTAACCCCGATTCCAATCGGTAAGTACAATACAAGAAATATATAATAAAGACCTGACAGGCCAGAAGCGGGATACCCAAATTAAATAACTACACTTAAGGTCGCGGGGAACACCTTAGGCAATCATTGTGCGTTTATTTAATGCGTATGCACGAAGCGCAACTACTGACATGCATCGATAAGTGTACGGAATATTCATGACTGAATAAAACATGGGGTCGCCCACTACCTCTCGGAACGAGTTATTTTATTGGTTCCTAAAACAATACATAACAGGCTATAACAATGCCCCTATCCCTGAATAATAATAGAGCTGGTGTTTACAGCAGGCGAATGAAAATAGAGGTTTCAGAGAGGTAGTGTCTTACTGAAAACATGGGGCGTGATTTGAAGTGTTCACGTGTGGCACGGACCCTGTGGCCCCAGTCAGCAGAACAGCAAAAGATTCAAGTCGTACACACAAAACTTTTGTTTGCATTTCAAAATCTGCTGTAAGAGATTTTGTCTTGTTTATGAAATCAGTTTATTTTACAGTGCAGTTCGGTTGTATTCTTCATTCTTTTCTGCACTGTTCTTTTCTGATCTCAACATTAAATCGTTACTGAAATTACCATAATTACCTCCCTTGGCACTCGTGTTTTAATCGGAACAACTTCGAAATTCTCAAAGTTTGGACTTTTCCGACAATCTTGTGTCAAGTAATTCAGCGCAGATTTGGAACTTCATGAGCTGGCACTGCAGGAAAGGTAAACTGTAGTAACACTGTAGTGTGTCATGGCAGAAGCGGAATTCTAAAAGAGCGCTTTAAAAAAAAGATAGAAGACGTTAAATCCAAATGTGCACATTTAAACGACTTTTACTTGTTGGCAAAGTTAAGTCTAAAAAATCCGCTTCTGTCACGACACACAAGAGGTCTTGACTGATCTATTTTTAATAATATCACAGAGTGCTGTCTTTTACTCGATCCGCAAACTTGGACACAAAATCATGGATTTTTTTTCAATTTAGCACTAATTCATGGCTAAGGTGTCCCCCGCGACCTTAATTACATGGTATTGGAAATCTTACAAGTGAAGTATGGTGCTGTTGCCGTTCAGTTCTAATTCTGCTTGCTTGACTTCG
This sequence comes from Meandrina meandrites, assembly GCA_963693305.1. Classification (NCBI taxonomy): domain Eukaryota; kingdom Metazoa; phylum Cnidaria; class Anthozoa; order Scleractinia; family Meandrinidae; genus Meandrina; species Meandrina meandrites. The sequence goes on along the minus strand of OY855907.1, from coordinate 24,011,336 downwards.
ATATCTTTATGCTAGTTTTTACTAAATTATTTTGACCCACCGTTGGCATATGCTTTTTTGTAAAAAAAAAAAAAGCATGTAACTTAAGGGAAACCTTAATAGAGTAGAGTTGACCATTTATCCAACTATCAGTTTCTCTATCTGTCTTTTCGTTCACCTTTCCGTAAATATGTCTGTCAGTTTTAACCATATTGTGTCTGTCTGCCTACCTGTCTGTCCTAACTTGACAGCTGCAGTTACCCTGTGAGCTCTGGGATCATTCCAAAACGATTGACAGAGGTTCTGAAATTTGGAGATACATTGGATAATATTTTAGTTACAAAATCTGACGCGTTAGTATGTATAACAGCGTCGTATTTATTTTCACTTTATTAGATTTACCAAACATAACATCACCTGGTCCCGTTCTGCGATCATTACGATCCTTTCGACTCACGTGTTCAGCTACTGGAACTCCTCCTATATACAAAGCAATAATAAGGAACTCTGTCACTCTGATTAACACGACAGACACAGCAACCATCAGATTATGGTATGAAGGAAACTACACTTGTGTAGCCACCAACAAGCACGGAATTGATACGAGAAATATCTCAGTCATCTTCAACGGTAAGTCTTAGTGGAGGGAGAACAAAACATTTTTTTAAGACGGTCTCCGCCCAAAAGCTCGTGCAATGAGTGCAAAAACAATTATTACCAAAAATCTATTCATGGTACGATAACATTTTGTATAATATTCGTAGTTCATTAGCATCCCTGTGATATCACTTAGCAATATATAATAAAGTTTAATTAATTAGGATTGTCAGGTGTTGCGAACGTTGGCAAAGTATAGACGAAGCATGGCTTCCGAAATGTCTCTCCAGACTACCTTGACTTGGCATATTTATTACAATGTAGTTTCGTACCGCACAACTTTTAAGGCACTAATCACATAAATTAGCCAAATGTAAAATTACAACCTAGGACTGGTAAATATATACAGACAAGGATGAGTGGAAAAGTATACAAAGTATAAAATTACAACGGTTCCTTTTTCGAAACAATAGACGCTTTTAAGTTTTCAAATAAAGGAAATTATAACGTGACAATGTAAGCTAAAAAAATATATAAAGGACAAGCGGAAAAAGTATAAAATTACAACGGTTTCTGTTACAAAACAATAGAGGCTTAGAATCTGCGTGACTACGGAATTTTGAGTTTGTACGTATTAGGTGATGCCTTTAAGATTTTTGAGGAGGAATTTGTTTGCGTGTCTACAGGAAGTTATCCGTTCATTTCGTTTGTTCGGTGTAGCTAAATCGGGCCTGCAAATTATGAAATGCTTCTCCCATAGGCACAAAATCTTTGAAAGAAGCTTTGTGGTTCGCAAATCTAGTTTTGAAGGGGTTTTCATTAAGGCCAACATACGATTGGTCGGGCTTGTGGTCTTCGGTAGCTACAGTGGCTAAGTAGAAACAGATTATTTGATACAAATTGCCAGCCAAAGGGCAGTCAGCTGGTTCCCTACAGTTGCATGTTTTGGGGCCACAATCTTCTTTTGCAAGGTGGATTTATTATGGCCGTCGATGTTACGTTTTAGGTTTGACATGCAGCTGTAGCTGATTTTGACTGTGTTACGGTTAAAGATCTTGTGTAACACTTGTCCCCTTAGAAATTCTTCGTCAAGTATCTTAAAGGGGCTTTGTCACGGATTTTAACAGATTTTTGAACAGCCAAAATTTATATTTGTGTCGAAGGAAACCAAAAAATAATAGTCCATTTTTCTTGACAATTGCTATATTATAGCACTGAAACTGTTAACAAGTGTCCTTGGCTGCAGATGGCTTCGATGGAAATGGATTACAACTAGACAGGGTTTAGCTAAACTTTTCAAGTTGTTTCCGTGCGCCTACCAAAAAGTCGACATTTATAGCCGTAGTTAGATTTCTATCCACATATTAAGGTTATATCTTCCATAACATGTTCAAAGGTAATGATTTTCATGGGTTAAGTTGTCTGCTACTAATTTCAGAACAGTTTACACCAAAAATCTGCGAAATCCCGGCGACAGAGCTCCTTTAAGAAAAGTCCGTCCGATGTTGGTGGACATCCCTCTGGCGATTTTTTCTTTCAGAGGTTGTTTTTTTTTTCTGCTGCGCTTGGCGGGGAAAAATTCAAGGCGGTGCATGTACCCGCTGCCATCAAGGGCTTTCTGATGGAGCGGTGCTGCTTTGTTAAATGATTCTTCGTCATATGAAAATTTGGAGAGCCGTTTGTTGGTAGACTGTGGAATGTTTTTCTATGATCTGCGGTGGATGGTTAGATCTCTTGTTGATATAAAGTGGGATGTTGTAAGGCTTAGTGAAAGGCATATATTTACCATTAGATAGGTTTAGAGTGACGTCGAAGAAGTTGACGATTTTTTTGTTGCCTTCGATTGTGATTCCAAGGCCATGCTTGCTGAAGATGGTGCACAGGTCTTTCTGATAAGCTCTACTTGGCGGGGTGGTGAATTCGTTATTCCGAGGCGGTCGTCCCTATACAAACCAAAGTTGTTGCCATATTTTTCTTCGATGTTGCGAAAGAGAAAAGCGCGGACGAGCTTACATGATTCGGCCCCGCTACCCTGGTTTACTGATGTACACACTTCATTGTCATTCAACTGTCGCATAGCCTTCCCCACATGCCTATCTCTGTCCATAGCTACAACTGCCGATCCCTTATCCGCCTGCTTAAAAACGATATCTTCCAATCCCTTTAAATTATTCACTGGTTCCTGTTCCTCCTGAGAAATGTTTCTTTGGCGGCAAACACTTTTTTTTTTACCGTTACACGTTACAACACATGACATACATTAATTTACAATAAAGTGCTAATCTCTTACTAATCTCACATACGCTTCCAATACAAGGTCCCTATTTCTCACTGGACACCATGTCGACTTCGTTCTAAATGCAGGTGTTTCTAAAAAAATCCCCATCTACGTCCTGATCGTCATAGAAAAACTCCTTTAAGCGCAATCGTCTAACATATTCTGCAATATCTTTCTTCAAAGCAAATATGTCAATCTCCTCTGGGATGGGACAAAACGACAACCCTTTAGATAATAAAGAATTTTCAGCCAGCGTTAGACCATCGCAAAAAAACTCGATCACTGCCTGTATTATAGACTCCTCTTCCATTTCTATTCTGTGACCCTCCATAATATCCCCCTCTGAGGTCTCACTGGGTGTTAACAATGCACTGGAAGCATTCGCTCTAAGGAAGTGGTCATTCGTTTCTTCGCTATTTTGTACCTCCATTAGATCTACTAACAATAATGGCAAACCAACTGGTAAAGAATTTATCACACTAAGATGCTCCTCCAGGCCGAGATCCTGGATTTTGGCAGGGCTATTACCCCGAGCCCTATCGACCTCTGTCCTAATGTCATTAATGTCATGTATAAATGCCTTGAACAAGATATAATGGACTACAAGTCCTGCGGCTGAGCAAGGCTGAAAATCAATTGAGCTCAAATAAAAGTGAACTCAGAGCCAATCAAGTTCACTGAAGTGAAGGATAAAAGACTGTTAAAGGCTACACCGATGGGGAGAGAGAAATTGATCTTCGCCGATAATTCATATAAGCTTAATGTATATGTCAGTGGTATTGGACTAAGTTTACGTCTCTGATATTATTGGGCTGCTTTGAAAGCTTTGCCATGCAGAATTTACTAGCCTTCTCCAAAAATGAGATAACAAATGTAAATTTATGCACGAAGCATAAGTATATTTCTATTGCGTTAATCTGTTTATACCTCATTTATAAACGAATTTGAAGTTGTGCCGGTTTTCAAATATTCCCGTAAATATTTATAATTCAATTAGTGTTGATTGGTGGCAGGCGAGCGCTCTCACCACTGCACAATCCCTTCTCATCTTATCGTTGTCGTTGGCCAGAGGATAAGATGATCATATACCGGGCTTATGCACTGAATTAAACATTTTTCATTTACTAAATGTTTTATATTAAATTTCATGAACTGACTCCAAGTCTCAAGCACAGTCTTTCTCAATTGGTGCGAAGGTTTCTAAATAATTAAGTTTTAATAATTTTCATTCTCAACATTTACTCGCAAGAGCGGTCGAAACGTCGTGACGAACATTTACAGTAAGTTTTTATTGTACAATGTTTAAAAAAAACTTTTAGTTGAGTAACTGAAAAGCTTTATAAATTGTGGAAGTTAAAGTCATGTGGTTGCATCATGCAAGATAAGTTTCTTTTTGAATTTGCTAAGCAATGAACCACTTTCTACTGTCTTTTTGCAGATTGTGGACCTTCTTGCGAAACTTCGTCGAGTGAAGATATTGGTAATACTTTGACATGCAGGAATGGGACGCAACTTGAAGTACTTATGAAATGTATGCCGTTATCTACTAACAAGTTGTAAGTTTATAAATCTTTCAACAAATTAATTTTACAATGACGACAGTTTCATTCAAACCTATAAGTAATCGTTGTCGTTGTTCAGCCCAAACAGGGCTCCCATCATTGAATATCATAGCGGAGCGATTAAAAACTAATCTATTATGTACCACTGTATAAGCTTAAAAATAGTGTGGGTACTTATTTGCTAATGATAAATGGGAGCTCCGCTTTTAGGCCTGCCTAAATCTATATATTATTTTTTTAAGTTGGCAGTGCGCTTCAGGAAAAGGCACTGGAATTTTTGCATTTAGGAGTAATACGGTTTTGAAATTTCGGTTTTATTCACACAACATTGCGACGTGTTTGGGCAGAAGCTGCTTTTTTACTTACGGACGTTCGTGCTAATTGTTTATGCGCATCCTTACTGCGTACATAATTCCTGTCCCAACGCTAAGCCGCGTCATGCATGACGAGTGCGTTCGCTGAAGAAACTTTCCGACCACATATAGGGTGAGTAGCCGTTACGTTAACTTTGCTTGCAGTTTGCTAGCTTAAATGGTCGGTGACCCCAACTTTTTTCTTAACAGATCACTTTTGTTAACGATTATCTACGTTTTTTTTGAGAAAATTCCGATTTTTGATCTTTTCGTTTTGCCGTACAACGGGTTCAAATGCCTCTTCCAAGGCTAGGTTTTGCAAAAAGGATCGCAACACTAGGAATTATTTACGCAACGGACGCACTTCTTCAGAACATGACCACGATCGCTTCCCTCCGTTTACTCATCATCGATATTTTAAAGTACACACACTGTAAACCATGCTAAATTTCTTGCGCCAATTTTTCAAAATCAGGGCAGTTTTCTACAGGCTGACCCCCACTTTTTTTTTGTATTTCTGACACAAGAAACTCATTACCCGACCTCAGTAAAAAGTTTGGAAAAATCTATGGACTAGAAAAGTTTCGCGTCCTTAAGTAATATAGCCTGCGAGCAGGCTCACCTTTGGGTTACACGCGCGCCGCGACAGAGAGCGGCGAAGCCGCGTCACGCAAGTGGCGAAGCCACGAGAAAGTGAGCCTGCAACGATCTCTGTATTTTTTTCACTTCCACACCGGAAACCACAGGAATGCGATAAGCCAATTAAATTTCACTGGAAGTTTGATATTTGACAGCGCGATGACAGCGGCTCGCTAAACTCCTTCTCCATCACTCGCTCGGCAGAGCAAAACACGATCTCAAACGCAGATTCTTTAAGCTCGAGAAAGATTATTTCCAGTAAGGACACGCACTTGATTCCTAGTGACCTTGTTTCGGTAATCTGGTCTTTGATGATGCTGGTAAGCTGGCAAATTACCAGGATGCAAGCATTCATGTTGTTTATGCTTTGTGCCGCCATCACGTACGTTTGAAATATTAAACTTTTGCCGTATCCAGTCGGCAAAACGGCGAATACGTCTCAATTCGACAAAAGATTTTTGACAGCCGTATCCTGCTCCTTCTTCAATTTAAAACTTCGTTAAAACATCAGAAATACGTGAACTAAACTCTCCTGAATCCATGTTGACGAACTGTTTACATTATTGTTCACCGCACGGCAAATTACCGACTCCATGAGGATCTCATCAAACATAATGGATTGACAGTTTTCTCACCTTTCGCGCTTTTCGGCCAATCGTTTTTAACGTTGTTCAGGCAACGCAGAAATGAAAACTTTACAGAGATGGTTGCAGGCTCACTATCTTGGCGCTACCGCACCAGACTCCTGCCCGCCAGATCCCTTCGCTCGCAGATCACTCGCGCGTGTGACCCAAAGGTGAGCCTGCTCGCAGGCTATAAGTAATACAACCTTGCAAAAAAGGTATGTCATCTCTAAAAGCGCTAAAGGTAAAATCAAATAATTACGCAAAAGTTCCCATTAAAAATCAGCAGCGCAGAAATACACGATCGTATGAGACAACAAAATTCTCGATTTTAGTTGGTTCTTTGCGCGCCTATGTGTAATAGTAATTGGACTGAGTGGAGTAAATGTAAATGTAAATGTTGTTTAGAGTGGTCATGCACTTAGCTTCGAGATAGCTTGTTTACAGGCGTGTCACTAAAACAGAGGAAACAAATATTTTTAATGAACATAACATAGTTAAGAATCCCAACTGGCAGGAGGCAGACCAGTTGGCTATATACAAAGCAAGAAGTAAGTAATTCACAGCGCGCGTTAGCACGCGTAATGTTGCTTTTGAGAGAAATTTTAAATTAAATAAAGCTAATTTCGGTCGAGCTTTTATGTATTATTATTGCTCAGCACTTTGGGAAACCTTTCTTAGATACATTGTATGAATTTCTTTTAGTTTCGGGGACAAAATTTACGGCTAAAGTCGAGAATCAAGTAACTTGCTGCGAAGCTGAAAATGTTATTGCGTGTTCAGTTTTCGTGCTCAACTCTTCGCGAGTAGTAAGAATTTAAATCATGATCAACAACTACATTTTGTTCATCATCCGCTTAGTTTTCAGAAAACAACAGTTGAATCGCGATACAAAACTAATTGCGATTTTGAGACAGCAATGCCACATTATATTGCGCCCCATACGATATATATTTTTCCCAACTACCGTCAATACAATTTGGTATTGCCGTAACAAAATCGCAATTACTTTATATCATTGGTGCATCGACTGTTAACAATGACATTGGCTGTCAACAATGACATCGACCATTTTCGACAGGGAAATCAGCTTCGGCGCTAGCAGATAATACAAACCTTGGCCTTAGTAGTTGTCTTTAACTTTATCCAATGATTGTTTTAAAATTATCGCTGATGAAACCTCTCCACAGAACATTCAATCGGACAGGTGTTACGTCTTTACGCCATGGAATGTTTAATAACTTTTCCAATCTGGAAGATCTGTAAGTAAAATAAAAACAGTTGTTAAGTGTTAAGGCTACTTGGACTGTTTTATTTTGTGCTAAGTATCAGAACGGACGAAAGAGAACAGGAGACCTGATAAAGCCGGCCTGCCCATTCAAAACCAAAAAAAAACGCTCTATCGGAAAGACGAAATGCAAATTTGCTACTCGACTGAAAAAAAACACCAGAAAGCAGTAGAACATAAACAACCGCAAAAGTCGCCTTTCGGTCACTCTGTCTCCTGGGAATCTTCCATGATCTTGCGTACAAGTGCAAATTAGAGTAATGGACGCATTTTAGAAGTATGGGAGATAAATACTTGCAGGGGTGGGCTTAATAGAGACGGCGGCATTCATTTGCTGCACGAGTGTTTGCCTTAATTAATTAACTTTTACTTAGCATTATACTTTTGCCACATTATACTTAATTTAAAACGCCTAATCGGTATAGATTGATAGCAGCAAGCTTAAACAGGTTGAGCCAGCTGTCGTACCACAGTTTGAAAGATCAGATGCTTATGCACCTGTGTGGCTGTTCGTTCGTCCGTTCATCCTGTTTGGTGTTGATACAGATTGCATCTGTTATTCATACAAACGTAAATATATAAGGACTTCATTTTGCTACTCAGTCGAGCCCTCAAGTCAGTCAGTCTTGTAGGTGACTTTCTGCATCCTCGAACTTCGTCTGCTCGGTCTGTTTGATAAGCGCATCAAGAGCTTATGCACATGCTGGGCTGTTCACTCGGCCGTCCATTCGGATCGTTGTCGAGGCAGTTTTAACCCGTTACCGTAAACTTAAAAGCCGAAGTATTAAACCTGGAGAGTCCCGTACTTCTTGTTTTTAATATCAAAAATGGCATCCCACAGCGTTGGAACTATTCCTTAGCTCAAACAAATCAAAAAGGCAAACTATTAATTTTTTTTTTTTAAAAAAGAACGTTAGTTGAATATCATGTTTTAACCTACTACGTCGACTGTGTAAAATTTTGACTTTTTTTGTACACGTACAGTGCATTAACATGGAACGGTATTACATTTCTACCTGATGGGATTTTTTACAACCTTTCAAGTTTAAAATACCTGTAAGTGAAATAAAGCATTACCGAAAAAAGCTCTTCACCAAACATACGTTTGAAAGTTATTTTTGTCAAACCTCAGACCTTTAACAATAGTCGCTCTTAGAAAAACGTTTCAAAGCGACACTGCCAAAGCCAACATCTTTATAATTTGAAATAGTTTATCGTCTTGTTGTGCCTATATGCAAATTAGAACATTTTTGGATACGTACAAGGACTCTCTATCAGACATGCTAAAAACGTGTTGCCGAAGGGATTTTTTTTAAAGAATGTTAATCAAATATCATATTTCAACCTATTACTTCTGCGTGCATTTTTGATTTTCTGTTTTGTACACGTACAGTAGATTAGATGGGAACGCCATTACATCTCTACCCGACAGGATATTTTACAACCTTAAAAGTTTAAAATATCTGTAAGTAAAATTAAGCATTACAGAAAAAAAAGCTTTTTACCAAACATACGCCTGGAAATTATTTCCGTCTTAGACCTTTAAGTTGGTAAATTTCAAGCTTAAGAAATAATAAACACTCATTATAACTTAAAATAGTTTCTCGTCTTATTGTGTTCTTATGTAATAAAAACTTAAAGTTTTTGTTCACGTACAGGAATTTATCATCGAATGCTATTATGTCTCTACCTGACGGTGTATTTTACAACCTTACAAGTTTAAAGTGGCTGTAAGTGAAACAAAAGCACCTCTAATACAGTTCTATTCACCCAATATTCATCTGAAAATTGTATCGGTCATCCTTCAGACCTCTAACATTGATAGTAAATTCCAAAACTTAAGAACTTATTCATTTGAACCCTTTAATACAGCGTCAAATCATTGTTCTTTCAGGGCACATAGGTACCCTTCAGCCACCTCCTCCAGATAAGATAGTTTTCCGTTGAATGTGACTTCAAGTGACATTGAATCAGTATACATTCTGCCATCTTGAATCCATCAGCCTTGAATCGACTCATTACTTCGGAAGCGAAATGTAAAAAATGAAAACGTTAACATAGTATGTGGTAGTATGAATTTTCCGAAGATGCTGAGCAAGACGAGTCCCTTCAAATTCAGATCTGGGTAAGTCCGGATGTAACGACCCCGTTGTTGTGGCAACATAAGGATCGTGGACATTTACTTATCGTGGCAAGACGTGATGAGGAAACAACTTCTGAAAGCTTTAGGATCCAAGGGTTGACGACCTTTTCAAAAAAAAAAAAAGAGAGAGACATTAGCTTCCTAGTGTCGGTAATCTTTAAAAGAGTGCAGTAATGCCTTTTTTCTTGTTTTGAACAGAGATTTATCTTTAAATGCTATAACATCACTACCCGTAGGATTGTTCAAAGGTCTAAGGTATACGACCTGGCTGTAAGTAAACTCCTACCCTAAAATAATAAGTTTAATAACGGAAAATACAAGAGCTGGTTTTTGGGAGGGGAATCATTTTGTTTACATTTGAAATGATCTGTACGCTGCCTTTTTTTCCTTCTCAATAAAATCCGCAGTCTTTAAAAAATATATATATTATTTGACCGAGGTTAATGTTTCTTGGTTTTTAGGGGAAGGTGGTGGTGCATTGCACTGCATTAATGGAAAAGAAAACATCATACGTAGATCTTAAGGTATCAGCACCGGCAAAATTTTAGGATTTTTGTTTACTCTGTTTTTTCTCTGACATGTTTCTAAGTACTCCTATTTTACATAAACACAGAATTTGGGACAAAATACGCGCAAGGAAACGAGAACGATGACGCTAAAATTTGTTCCTTTACCGGAAGTGAATGGTATTTTTGAGTGGGGAACTGGGTCGGTTGTTAGGGTCTTTATCCATTTTTCGGTACTTCTCGGCGATTTTTGGGTCCTGGTGGCTGGTTTGTGAGGTTGTTTTGATGTATTCGAACACTGTTTGCTTGTGGACGCCATATTTCTTTTGAAAACTAGTACCTAGTCCTCGAAAACCAATTTTGGAGAAACCGGAAGTCTGGGCCTAGTGTCGCCCTAGCAACGGATAAACAAACATGGTTTTTGAGGCCTGCAAGCTTTTTAAACAGCGGAAATCGATCCAACATGGCGGCATCGAACACGAGTGGCTATGAACACGGATTTTACAGGATTTATCGTTGAATCTTAGACTTATTGGTGACATTTTTGGCATAACAGTATTAGCTGCAGTCAGAAAAAATGATTTTTTTCTAAAAATATTTGGCTGATGGACAAAATATTTGGCAGGGAGACTCTTTACATGCAGATGAACGATCGTAGTTTCAGCCCCAGTCATATCTGTTATTAAAAAATTCTGACAAGAACTCAAAAGCTACAAATGTGATGCTGGTCTTTTTTATTAGAAATTTTTCACTTGAGGATGGGGCTGAAACTACGTCAGTGCGTTTTGTGGCAATAAAGACAATTCCAATTTAATTTTGCCGTATTTCCAAATATCTAGAGAGAAAAAAGCAAATTTCACAATATTGCAGCTATTAATAATTAACCAGCCAAGCGCAGTAGGGTGTCCATATGTAAAAAAAATGACATTTTTGTACGTTTCAATGTATACACAATCATATTAAGGTATAAAAGATAGCACAAATACAGAAGAGATATTTTATTTTATTTTTCAAAAGAGGCATATTTTAGCCGGTGCTGATACCTTAAGTAGTTGTTCATCTCTGACCGTTTGACATCACGTTATCCTCCTTCTCTTCATTCTAAGCGTTGCCCTCACTATGTCCATTGTGTTGTCACCTTCCCTCGTCGTCATCTTCATTCTAATCCTGGCCTTATCCTCAAGCTTGGCCTTATTTCCATCGTATCCTCGCCTTAACTCTTCATCATCATACATTCCATCGAGTGAGCAAAAGAGTGAGGGAAAAAACACAATATTGAAAACAATAGCAACGAACTGTATTTATCAAGATGGAATGTAAAAAACATTGATTTGAATATTTCAGCATAAATTGCGAACGCTGAATTTGTAACGCAACATTTTGGTCGGTTCGAACGGCTTCTTTAAGGATAACTTTGGACGTGTTCCAGTAAATCAACGTTAATAAAACTTTGGAATTAAATTCTTTGCATTATCAAGCATGTGTTGCGAAAGTTTAAAAAAAAATCGTTGGAGCCGTTTTGGAGATTTTCGAAAAAGCGCTAAAAGTAGAAAATTTACCAAAAATTACATTGGTAGTGACCGTATGAAAAAATCCAATTCTCGGGATCGCGATAACGAAAATCAACAAAACTTTCGCGGCGACGAAAGATAAGTTAATACACATTTTGGTGTTATTTCGAAATAATTTCATGAAAGCAGTGTCTTCAAATCGGTCCGTTTATCATTATAATGCAAAAAGCATGGTTTGAAATATATTTTCGATTTATTCAAAATCAAACATACAGAATTTTTTATTCTTGCATATTTGATGTGCAGTGCACCATAGTTTTAGATACTGGTGTTAGTTTTTCTACGTGAAATCTTATTTGCGTAGAATTCAAGTTAAACTGATGTCAAGTTTTTCTGTTTATCGTTACCATGGAAATATCGATTTTCCTAAAAGATATATTATATCAAACTTCAATCCAATTCCAATATCTGGTGTAAATTTCACATCGATTCGAGTCCGGGAAGTTTGCTAAACGGCCAAATGAAAATGTTTGGTATGGTCCAGAAAAAACTGTAGAGAGACACCTTAAAAGAGCGTATACCTTTCTACAATGCAACCATAAAGCCTCCTTTTCTATATGGCAGAGTGGTCTGGAATATATCATCTAAAGCTAATATTAGACGGGTAACAATATTCGCTGTCAAAAAAATTAGACTTGCCCCAAGTCGCTCTTTCTTTTCTTTGGGTCAATAGGTTTGCTTGAGTAAGATCGTTTTGAAATTACGCGCGACCGACCGCAGTTAGTTGAGTGAAATCGCTTTGAAATCGCGCGCGAGAGACCGCGCGGGCGGACAGAATCGAGGGATGGCTCGGAACGAGCGACTTGTGTCACTTGCAGGAAATCTATTCTGGCTGACGTTTTTTTGCCGCGAAAAATTGCATCATTTCGCGTGCACTGAATTGGTTTCTTTTATCGTATCGTCAGTTTCGTGTGCCGTGTGCAATTTTGTTTTGTTTTGCGCGCGCCGTGGCGTGTGTTAAAATTGCGATGTTATCCGCTTTCAGAAAACTTATTCTCTCACCCCGAGCTCATAAGCTAGAGCTGCATTCATGGAATACATATCTACGTCGGCCTTAAAATAGGTGTATCGAGAACCTTTTCCTATTTTTTATCTGGACTAAAGTGACAAGTCTGCTGAAGAAGCAAACCGGCAAAAAAGCAATCGCGTCACGCAAGCAGAGCGCGCGCGCTCAGTTCGCGCGAAATACTTTGATTGACAGCCATAAACATTAGTTGGATGGCGTCACCCGTGGAAAAATCCACCGCTGACGCCATATTTCAGAATTGGCGCGCTGCAGGTGAGACAAGTCGCTTGTTCCGCGATGCGCCGCCATTTTGTTTTTCAAGACCGCGCGCGCCCACTGTATCCGTATCTAGCGGTCTCATGCGCATCAAACGAGCGACTTGGAGCAAGTCTATCAAAACATCAAAGGAAGAAGGAACTGTTTGACTTATTTAATAAGTTGGACTGATTGCCCTTCTATGACGAAATCGATGTCAGTACGCTTTGCCTTATACCTATCAAGTAATACCTATCAAATACGTTGATACGTGTGAGTGATAAATCGGTAATTAAGATCCTACGGCTGCGATGCCCTAAGAGCAACAGAGCGACAGAAGGGGAATAAACTTTTGTTATTTGATCACTTTACTACGGAATTCCCTACCTGCTAACATAAGATCCAGTGAAAGTATTTATGCTTTTAAAGATAAATACATCTAGCTTCTATAAAGGGGTACGGAAATATTAACCATTTCTCAGTTTCTTGGTGTCTGTTTACTCTTTTTATTGCATGTACCAACAAGATTGTGGTCTATTTTCTTGATTTTATCAATTTTACCAATTTTATACTTGTTATTATTCATAGTAATGTATTTTTAAATTGTTGTAATTTTTATTTTAGTTGTTTAGGTGAGGGCCACAATTTTACCAGTCTACGACTGTAAAGTGTTTTCCCTCGTTAAATAAAATTGCTTACTTACTTACTTATCATCAACAACACTTTTTTCCCCACCTTTCTTTAACCACAATCTGACTATCACTTTCACTCTCGCCTTCACTCTCGCCATCAAAGTTACCCTCAACCAGCCTTAGCTCTTCCTTACCCTCGTCCATGTTCCCACCATGTATCTCCTTTCCCGCTAACTTTGTTCTCTTCCTCCTCCTCATCCATTCCCTCATCCAAGGATTTTGTCTGGAAACGTTATTGTATCTCTACTGTAGAGTGGGTAAGGGGTCCAACGGCTTACAGCCCTTTTCAAAATAATATAAAAATGGATTAGAATGGGATAGAGACATCAGCTTCCTAGTGTTAATTTCCGTTAAAATAGTTCAATAAAGCAATTTTGAATGTTCTGTACAGAGATTTGTCTTTCAATGCTATAACAACATTACCCGTAGGAGTGTTCAAAGGCATAGGGAAGTCGCTCGGCATGCTGTAAGTAAAACTTCCACGCTGAAAAAGTATAGGTTTACTAAGCTAATACTAATAGCTAATAGTTGGGAGGGAATTCATTTGTTTGCAGGGCTTGGACACTGTATTTCGATATACGTATAACTTTTTTTTTTATCTCTGACCACTGCACACCACGTTTGAATAATAAAATTATATCTAAAAAAGGTAATATTATCATGTCTGAAGTGGTCTGAAGTGAGAATTGCTTATTTACCCTTTCATTATTTTCACCTCCCCTCACAATCATCACTTCCATCAGTGAGAAATCATCCTCATTAGCCTTCTTCTGCCCCTCAGCCTCATTTCCCACATTTCCGATCCATACCCTCAGCTTATTTTGTCCTCAATTAATTCTTATCTTCGGCGTTACCTTCATAGTGGTCCTCACCTCATCCTCATCATTATCGCCTACAACCGTATCATCACCTTAAATCCTGCCATAGCAATAGCCTTCGCCTCGCCCTGGCCTTTTCCTAAACTATCATCACGATGCAATGTTATCCTAAACCAAGCTTTTCTAGCCCTCACCTCCCTTGCTTTTTCCTTGCTGTCTCCCTCGTGCTCTTCCTTTCCCTTTTAAACATGTTGTAAGCCTACAGCGGACCCGAATACTTTTATAAAGAATGTTAATTAAATATTCTCTTTCAACTTACTACTTCTGTGTAAATTTTGTATACGACAGTAATTTAGCATCAAACGCTATTACGTCTCTGCCTGACGGGATATTCAGCAACCTGACAGATTTAAGGACGCTGTAAGTGAAACAAAGCACCTCCAAAACAAAGCTGCTGACCCGACATACCCTTGGTAGTTATTTTCAACTAATCCTTATCATTGCCCCTATTCTCATACTCATCCTCACTTCATCGTCGTCATTATCACCTACACGCTTAGCTTAACCCTAACCATTACCATAACCCTTGCCCTCGCTGTCAACGTCACCGTCGCCCTCGTCTAAGCTATCGCCATGCAATGTTATCATAAGCCAAGCTTTCGTCGCCCTCACCTCGCCTGCCGTTGCCTTGCTCTCGCCCTTCTCCTCGTTCTTTCCCCTTTACGTATAGCGGAAGCAAATACTTAAAAAAAAGTTAATTACATGTTATCTTTCAACTTTCTACGTTTATGTTATATTTTTGTACACGTACAGACATTTAGCATCAAACGCTATTAGATCTCTACCTGACGGGATATTTTACAACCTTAAATATTTGAAGACGCTGTAAGTAAATTAAGCATCGGCAAAACAAAGGTGTTCACTCGTCATATGCTTAAAGGTTATGTTCGTCAAACCTCAGACCTTTGATATGGCAAATTTCAAAACTTGGGAAACAATAAAAACGTTCTATGACAAAATACGCAAAGCAATACTATCGAAGAAGATTTCCGAAGTTAATCCTGAGTGTTGCAAAAGCAAAGGGATCATGTTGAAAGCTTATCCTGATATCGAATGGTCTCGCTAGTGAGATCTAGGACGTTCTGAAATTTGAAATATTTGTCTATAAACGCCACTATATTCCTACTGTGAAGTGTGTTTAACGGCCCGACAACTCATCTTAAGCTCCTAGCTATTAAAACGTACTTTTATAAGATAACTTCTGATCTTTCGTGTTCAAAAGGGAACTGGAATCATTCCCTTCACTAACAAACCTGAATCCAAATCTCTCGCTTACTACATCGCTTATTGAAAATAAAAGACTTTTCTTCTTTCACTTTTACATTTCTATTAGACGGGATCTATTGACACTGAACCTAATGTTGTAAGCACAGTATTTTCGCAGACAATTAGTGTGTCATGGTTGACGTACTGGGTATGTGCATGGCGGCTGTGCGGCTCCCGGACCCGACTTTTCGCCGAGGTACACAACGATTTCAATTTTAAACTTTAAATGTTTCATTTAACTACAAAAGGTTCAACAAAATGTCTTGCTTTTTCCAAATCGTTTGCAGAACACGTTTTTCCGAGCTCACAAGTCACTAGGTAACCAAGCCTGCCGGCTAAGAAACCAAGCCTGCTATCTCGTTTCCAGTTTTTCGCGGGAACTCCGCGACACTCCCCAGGAGAAAGTTCCGATTTCTGAGGAAAAGAGTTTCTGCATCAGTTGCCTTGCACGGGTAGCTGCTGCTCTGGTGGGACGCATAGTGGTGGAGGTAATTTCCTTTAACTGTTCCCCATCTTGCGTCATGTCATCTTTCTGACCAATACCACATTCCAACGGATAGAGATGATTAAGGGGTCTTTTGAGTACTTTCTTGGTTGGAAGAAGAACTTTGGCTGCCCGGAATTCTCCATCATTGCTTGAAATCAGTTCTGTAATTTTTCCTATTTTCCAGACCCCGCGCGGCAAATCTTTTTTTAAAAGCACTACACTTCCCACTCTAGGCTCTTCTGCTGCTTGAATTCGAGGACCCTTTACATGTGTCTGCCCTCTTTCTCGGAGGCTAAGTAAGTAATCATCTTTCCAGACTCTCCAGAGGGAGTTCAGGTGTCGCTGACCTTTACCCCAGAGTTCTAGTAACTTATCAGCTGAGCTCTTTTTTTCCATAGTCTGGATGGTGCGGGTTATTGATCTCGAATGGAGGAACTCCAAACTGGGGATTGAAATTTAAGAAATCGGCTGGGGCCAGTGAGTCCTCACCGACGTAAACAAGTGGACGAGAATTAATAACAGCCTCCACCTCTGTTAGAAAGGTTTCAAGCTGGTCCTCAGTCAGACAAATCTTGCCAATCGATTTCTTGAAAGCTCTCTTAACGGTGCCAACCAGTCTTTCATAAAATCCCCCCATCCATGGGGCCAGTACCACTATAAAGTTCCATTCAATTCCTTGGTTGGCAGTGTTACTTTGCAATTCATGGTTTGAAACTGTTTCTTTCCAAGCTTTAGTAATGGCAGTTTTTGCAAGCTTAAACTGTGGGGCATTGTCTAATATAAGCTGTGTAGGTTTACCTCTCCTTGCTATAAATCGTCTGAGTGCAAGCAGAAACTGCTCAGCAGTCAAGTTCTTAACCAGTTCCAAGTGGATGGCTCTGACAGGAACACAGGTGAAGAGACATACCCAAACCTTTTTCTTTGAACTTCCAGCTTGGATGTAAAGGGGTCCAAAATAATCTAATCCAGTGTAGGTAAAGGGAGCAGATTTTTCAACTTTCTTCCTGGGCCACGGAGACATTGACGGGAGTTTGAAGGGTCCACCCTGATTTTTTTTTACAGACATCACAGCCATGTATTGCTTTCTTTACTTCAGCTCTTCGCTGAGGAATCCAATACTGATTTCTGAGTTGTGCTAGCGTATGAGAAACACCAGAATGAAAGAGTTTCTGGTGGTATTCTTTGATGAGTAGTGAAGTGAATGGCTCCTTTTGGGAAGAAGTACTGCTAAAAGTTCCAGTCGAGGTGTGCCTGGTTTCTTTATGGGAGCTACTCTTGATTTGGAGAAGAGCAAATTAACACCAGCATCAGATCTCAAGTAGATAACAGAGGCATATGCCTTGGTTGAAGCATCACAAAAGCACAGCAACTGACAGTTGGAGATACCAATGAATCTTGGAATGGTTACCATGGAGATCAACGCAATCTCTTTTTGAATTTTCATCCATTTGTGAAGCATCTCTTCGTCCAGTTTCTCATCTCATTCTTTCTTTGAGGCCCACAGATCTTGGAGGAAGAGTTTTCCTTTGAGAGTTGCAGGAGTAAAGAATCCCACCGGGTCAAAAACTGTAGCAATATTTTTTAGCACTTCTCTTTTAGTGGAACACTCTGCTGGCTTTGAACCTTTGACTATCAACTGATATTTAACAGTGTTTCAGAATACTCCAACAGGGCCCGCGCAGCAAGATTTTGAGTGGGGGGGCTTAAGCGTGAGCCAGATTTTTTTTTTTTTTTTTTTTTTGGGGGGGGGGGGGAGGGGTTGGGGGAGCAGAGGCATGCTACCCTGGGAAAATTAGGCTTTTAGTTTACTCTCAGATATCGGAAGGTGGATTTAATATAAGCAAGCAGTGTGCTAAAGCGCAATGTTTTTACAACTTGAAACAGCAACGGACCGCAAACAACAATGGTGCTAACGCACCAGGATCTACAAGAGATTATTGCAATTTATTCCAGCTGGCGTTATTTAGATTTGCTACACCACGCTGATGAGTCCCAAAAAGGACGGAATGGCTGTCCGTGATTGTAACCCTTCTTTATCGTTCTGGTCGTGTTGGTGTCTTGCAAAGTTACTTTTTCACATAGTACTTATCGGCCTTGCTATATTATTGTAATGCGTCAGGGATAAGCATACTAAACAATTAGAACCAGACCTATAGATTTACTATCAAATCCTGCTTGAAGCAATTTAATTTACTCCAAATCAGTACTATACTGCCATTAGCGTTTACAAACCAGGAATCTGACGACTTTTGCTATACTTCAGCTTAACGTTGTAAACGGTGCCAAAAATTTCTCTTTCTGTTATTGCTACAATCTGCAAATTCGTTAGTGATGTCAAAAACCATTCTTCATGACCGTTTATCATTGTCAAGTTACTAAATCTCCCTTGCGTCATTGTTGGGCAAAATGCTTATTCTTCGGGCAGTTGAAACTGAATGATCATTCACCAGATGCACTCGATCATGATTAACCAAAATGGAGCTCAAAAACAAAATTTATCACCAGCTTCTGGAAAGGCGTTCAAATTAAATACTTTTAGTAATTGTTAGCTATTGTTCGTTCAATAATAAAAATAATAATTTTTTCCTTTATTTCTTTCTTTACTTGCTTATTTACTTACGTTCTTATTATTTTTTTCTTTTTACTGTAAAAAAGTGGGGGGGCTAAAGCCCCCCCAGCCCCTCCCTCTGCGCGGGCCCTGTCCAAGTACTTTGGATGATGAGGGTCACAAGTTAAAGTCAGTGTGCGTAGTGAAATTGGTATTCCAATTAATGTCAGTGTTGCGTAACTGGCTGATTTTTTTTATTATTTGCAAATACTTACCACTTACAACATTACGATGATTACAAAATATAGATCACTAACATTACAAAAGGAGCTACTTTACAATACAGTTTGGACAGTTCGGAAAATAGTTACAATAATTACTCTACTTTACGAAGCTAATACTGTTAACATTACATCACTACTTATAGGGCTAACAGTTCAAAAAGAAATAACAAAAAACATTGTTCATAAACGTTACCAGAAAGAAAAAAACGAAAGAAAATAAAAGATATAGCAAGAAACAAAAACCAAAAGGAAACAAAATGTTTTGTAAAAAATTCCATTTCTTAATATAGTTATCGTATTTACCGAATTTGATAGCAATATATTTTTCTAATGCTAGTTTGTCGCGAACGAGAGATATGTACTCTTTACAGTGAACTTTATTTTTTAGGTCGGTGTTAACGTATAAAAAGTATATAATAAGATGGTTCAGGGCTAAACACTCACGGGGAGAGTCTAAAATACCTTTAAGACATCTAAATTCGAAAGATGGACTCTTTTTCTACTATGAATATTGTACCAGTCTTGAAAATCTACCCAGAAAAATTTTGCTTGAGTACATTCTATAAAAAGGTGCCAGATGGTATGGAGCTCGGAAGGGCCAAAAGGACAAGTTGGGGAGTTAACTTTCTTCATCTTGTGTAATAAGCTATTCGTAGGTAGGATGCGATGAATGATCTTGTATTGGAACATCATCATTTTGGTTTCTTTTGTAACGTTAAAGGGGAAAAGATAAACCTTACGCAGGTTATTCTTTTCTACTCCATATTCAATGAGTTTCCTTTCCGCGGTGGGTAACTTTTCCAGGGATAGCAGTTTTTAATAGAGAGTTTTGCAACTCAACGAATCACTTTTTTATTTTAAGGGGTGTAATGAGTAGTTGGTTCTTAGAGCTTAAAAGCTTTTCCACGAGCAAGGAAAAGCAGAAATGATACTGTAATACTGTAGAAAATTAAACTTTGTCTTGAATTTATCGCAAAGAGAATTAAAAGATAAAAAGTGATTTCTCCTGAGTCAAGTAAGTCTGATATGTGAGTGACTCCAGCCTGATGCCAATGTGGAAAATAAAGCGATTTTTTTATTAGCAATTAGAAACCTGTTGATCCAGATTACTTGCTCTAATACCTCAGATTTATTTTAAGGATCGGTGGAAACAATTTTCTGCCAAATGGGCTATGATATTTTTGTAAAATCTTAGGAGGTATTCACTTAGGCAAAAAATGCTTACAGTCATAGTTACACTGAAATAAGCAAGTGCCACCGACGTAGGCGAGGAAAGAGGTTGGAATATATTTCCATGGAGCGTCGTGGTCTGAACATAGGCGGGTTACCCAGTTTAGTTTTAGAGCTTTGTCAAATATGGCAAAATCTTTCATTTCTAAGCCACCTTCTTTCTTAGATTTTATCTGAGTCGACTTCTTGATTTTCGCAGGTTTGTGGTTCCATACAAAGTCAAAAATCATTCTATTCACTTCTTGAGCGAATCGAGGTGGCGTTTCCATGGAGCTGCAGATGAATATGACTTTTGAAAGGGCTAGAGTTTTAACAATGTTTATTCTTCCATAAACAGAGATATCCCTTTGAGACCAAAAGTTAAAAGTCTTCTGTAACTGGCTGATTCTTTAGTTTTGGTTGTGAACGACTGTTTTCAATTGTCTTTTTTGTTTGTTTGTTTTTGTTTTTTTTGTTTTGTTTTTTTTTTGTCTGCTTTCTTGAATAGCATGTAAGGGACCGATTCTTTATTTATTTGGAATTTTTTCAAATCGTTTTTTTTTTTGCAACCACTTTTCTGAAGAAACAGTTTTCTATTTTTAAATGTTGTCATGTTGGGAAGACGTCGATTCGAGCTCTTTGAAGATTTATTTATTGCCCGTGAGTATACATTTAATATTCGTTCGTCTCGGTTTATTATTTTACGGGATGCCATTTCTTCTTGAGCAAAGGTCTTACGATTCCTTCTTCGCTGTCCTCGGGTAATTCCAGTATTGAACCAGTTCCCGTTTGAGTGGTTCTTTTCCCAGGAAAGGGGCGAAGTCTGTACGCATTTGAAATCCGTTTTTGTGACGGCCCTGGTTCCGCGTATTCATCTAAGCTTTCGTCGTCTCCTTGTTGGTCGTCTTCTTCGTCTGTTTGACCCTCCTGTATTTATTTTAGAATGCGTTGTATTATCGGGCTGTTACTGGAAGAAGTGGAATTTCTTATTGCTTCGCTTAATCTCGCTGCAACGATTTCTTGGCCGGTCATAGGTCTCAGAGGACGTTTTGGGGTACCTGGGTCCAATTGAGAGATTAATGGAGGTTGGGGTGGTAAAGGAATTTCTGCTGTCGTGTCAGGACTAAAAATACTCGGCGAAGAAGTAACACCCACAGCAGAGTTCCTTTTTTTTTTCTTGTAGCTTGACTATTCAAATAACAAAGTGTTTTGTAAAACATTTGAGAAGGAATATTAGCGATATAAAAAGTGAACAACGACGTTTCGATGACTCCATGTCATCATTATCAAGTTAAAAATTAAAATACAAAGTTGACGCTTTATATAGTGATCGAAAATATTTAGGGTGTGAAAATCTATTTACATAGTCAATTCAAGTAAACAGTTTGGCACGGACGGAGTCTGATTGTGTGTTGAGTTTTGGCTTTATGTTCCTGATGAAGAGCATTTCATAAAGTAAACAATCCAGCTTCGTGCGGCATTTCTTTAAAACAGTGAACCAATTAAGCTTGTTCAGGCGACTTGAACAGCTTAGTGTTAAACAAGTCAAATGCGATGGAGCTATCGAATTCCTTCGACTCTGTCAAAACTTTGGTGTTGCTCCAACGTTTACCAAGGTAGACGAAACGAAGTCCAACAAGTGGAGGCAATCTTCGACGCAATTCGCTCAGAACGTCATCCTCGAGGAATTACGCTTAAAATCAAACAAGAATGCCGCATTAAAGAAACAGATCGCTGATGTCTTCGATGAAATCCGTCAGAACTGTTCTTCGTTTCGCTATTTGTGTGTCCTGAAAACGATCGTTGATCTCCGTAAGAAACAGTACCAGAAACTGATGAGCGACCACGTCTCAAAGATTGCGCGCCTGATACAGAGAGATGTCGATGTCGATGAACATATCCAAAATATTTCATCTTATAAGCTTTCTTTCTTCCAGAAGCTTGTTCTCTGCCGTGGTCTTAAGTTTGCACTTCCCCAGCGCCATATATCCGCCATGGATGTCCAAGCCAGTTTTGAAAAAGCCTTCTGGAAACTCGAACCAACAATTCCTGAAGACAAGAAAGAGTTAGCCACCGCAACACTTCGATCCATTGCACTGAATTATATTGAACGGAAAGGCCCAAGACCACCAAAGGCCCTAGTACATTCAATCAACCAACTGAAAAAACGAAGTGATATTGTCATCTCAAAACCGGACAAGGGGTCCGGCGTCGTTGTATTGGACAAATCTGATTATGTTCGTTTACTCTCCGAGGCATCTATCAATGACGCAACAAAATTTAAGCCGGTTGACTCGGAAAGGCCAAGAAGAAGAGGTAGACCCCCAAAACATTACCATACTTTGTTGGAAAAAGAAAAACATCTCGACTCAGTCGTCCGCAGAATTCTTCCTAAACACATCGCTGAATTGCTCTGTCCAAAAGGGACCAGATTAGCACATCTCTATGGATTACCTAAGACACACAAAAAGCATCTGGCCATGCGACCTATTCTCTCCGCGACCGGCACCTACAACTACGCCTTAGCAAAATGGCTAGATGAGAAGTTAAAGCCCTTCTCGACCAACAGGGTGTACATACAGTCACATATTATGTGAATGTTTATATCTATAGAGAAATTTTATTTTATGTGAATGTAATAATCTGTGATTACTACATATCACTAATATACAGAACGGAACACTCGCCGATGACCAGCGGCGAGATAGTCCTGTCTATATAAGAAGGAAATTCAAAACTCGCCGATGATCAGCGGCGAGATAGTCCTGTCTATATAAGAAGGAAATTCAAAACTCGCCGATGATCAGCGTCGAGATAGTCCTGTCTATATAAGAAGGAAATTCAAAACTCGCCGATGATCAGCGGCGAGGTAGTCCTGTCTATATAAGAAGGAAATTCAAAACTCGCCGATGATCATCGGCGAAGTAGTCCTGTCTATATAAGAAGGAAATTCAAAACTCGCCGATGATCAGCGGCGAGGTAGTCCTGTCTATATAAGAAGGAAATCCAAAACTCGCCGATGATCATCGGCGAGGTAGTCCTGTCTATATAAGGAGGAAATTCAAAACTCGCCGATGATCAGCGGCGAGATAGTCCTGTCTATATAAGAAGGAAATTCAAAACTCGCCGATGATCATCGGCGAGGTAGTCCTGTCTATATAAGAAGGAAATTCAAAACTCGCCGATGATCAGCGGCGAGATAGTCCTGTCTATATAAGAAGGAAATCCAAAACTCGCCGATGATCATCGGCGAGGTAGTCCTGTCTATATAAGGAGGAAATTCAAAACTCGCCGATGATCAGCGGCGAGATAGTCCTGTCTATATAAGAAGGAGATTCAAAACTCGCCGATGATCATCGGCGAGGTAGTCCTGTCTATATAAGAAGGAAATCCAAAACTCGCCGATGATCAGCGGCGAGGTAGTCTTGTCTATATAAGAAGGAAATTCAAAACTCGCCGATGATCAGCGGCGAGGTAGCCTTCTTTCCGTATTAACAAGGCGAGTTCTCTCTCCAGTAAGAAGAACTCTAAGACTCGCCCATGACCAGTGACCGGTTCACCGAATCTGTTCCGCCCAAACTGGCCCATGGTAGCAATAGAACGTCTTTGTTTACAAGGTATTGTGTGAATTATGACAATTATCTCGCCCAGAATCGATCCGAAGAGCTTTAACATATCTGTAAGATATTAAATATTAAACTTCTAGCAAAGTTTCATCATGGAACATCTTCGTTTATAAGATATTGTATGAATTATGACAATGATCGTCCTGAAATCGGCCCGAAAATTTTCGGGCTCAGTTTCGAGCATCGTCTTTAAATCCATTCGCTTTGTCTACGAATTGTCAACCCCTCGTATCAGGAAGGTGTTTAAAAAGGGTATTTTGTTACATTAACAAAACAAATATTCAATTCTCGCGCGTGGTTTCCGCCGTATTCTTTAGCGCGTGATATCGTTCGTACGTAGAGGTAGATAGCTTTAGTTTTTATATTAGCTTGGAAAGATGTTCTCCAGCTATGCTGATTGTGTCCGCGGTTGTGCCAGGGAGGTTGATACGTGGCTTCGAAAGTATTAACATCAAGATGAAGAGGATGCCCTTGAAATCACAAGGATTTTGTCCATCCAGGTAAATTACTTCTCCGAGAAGTGACTAGGCCCGCAGTTTTCGTCCCAGAAGTTGCTAAGCAACAAGAACTAGTTGTTCGTGCGATTGCTTCCAGAGTATTCGTGAGCGCTCGCGCTGAGTTTTTGATTGGATTAAATAAATCGGAAACTCTTAGAGTGCTTCAACGAAGTTTGCCAAAGCTGGCACTTTTTTTTCCGACTGTATAATAAAGCTGACGTACTTTGTTAAGCCTAGTTCCCACTTGCGACATAACGATCATAATCATAATCATAAGCACAAACATAAGATTTCAGATTTTTATTATTTCACACTATTTACAGACATATTTTACTATCACACACTATTTACAGAAAATTCATTAATTAAAATAAGGAAAATATAATAATAGTAAAGCCAAAACAAAATGTGCTCAGTGACCAAAGAAGCATATGCTATCGTGTTGGTCACTGACACGTTAAAAAAGAAAAAAAAGGAAAACTTTACACAGTTTTTACTAGAGTGATTTTATTTAACCCGTGAAACAACATTTTGCAGTTAGTGCGTAATAGTCAAAACTAAACAAAAGAAAACAATGAAATTAGTGTGCAATAGTACCTGAAAGTTTAGTTACTATTTCACGGGTTAAGTAAAACCACTCTATCTATTTACACTTTTGTAATGATGACCTTTATACCACCTTTACTCTAACGAATAAAGCCATATAAAAAGACTCCTTTATAAATGATATGAAGTTTTATAAAGCTGGTGTAAATCCCAGATTCAACAATCGGAGAAAAAATATGAAAAAGAGGGCTGTGAACAGTCTAATTGCATAAAAAGTAGTACATCAATGCACTCTCCCCATTCCCCTCCCTTTAGAATTTCCTATGGGATGATTGATAATCATTCTTGGTCTTCAGACTTGTATTGCCAAGATCTGCTTTTACACCCTCCATGGCAGTATCCTTTTTCTCATGTTGATATTACTCCAGTTCACTCGAGACTAATGGGATTGCATTTTATAATAATTATGTGAACCGTTCCTAATAAAGGAACAATAAGATATATTTATGACCAATTTTGCAGATTTGACATGCTTTAAAAGGCCATAACACCGTTGGAATCACCAACTATGTTTTTGAATAAAATCATGATACTTAGAGAAGAAAAACCTGTTTCTTCCTTGAGTTGTAACTGGGCATTGGGTTGAAACGGGAGTAAGGCTTTCATAATAAATCTCATATGTGATACAATTTGCTTCGAAAGAAATATTTGGACCAGGAAATATTTGACTTTATGAATTTCTGATTTTGATATTGAGTTCTTTTGTTGGTGAGGGATCACAACACCATTGGTGGGCTTGAGAGAGGGATTGCAAATTTTTGCAAATCCAAGTGAAAACCAACCTTAAGTGTAACTTTTATCAATTTATGTTTTCTATTCACTTTTTTATTACTAGAGTGTCCCCAATTAGCGCCTTTACGGCCCTAGAAGAATTTGACACTGAAATAAAGATACTTTCCTTACTTTAATTTAGACACGGTCCAAACAGTCTTGAGAGTATCTGATCATCGGCGAATTTCGGATTTCCTTCTTATACAGACAAGAGTACCTCGCCGATGATCATCGGCGAGGTTTGGATTTTCTTCTTATATAGACAGGACTACCTCGCCGATGATCATCGGCGAGTTTTGGATTTCCTTCTTATATAGACAGGACTACCTCGCCGCTGATCATCGGCGAGTTTTGAATTTCCTTCTTATATAGACAGGACTACCTCGCCGCTGATCATCGGCGAGTTTTGAATTTCCTTCTTATATAGACAGGACTACCTCGCCGCTGATCATGGGCGAGTGTTGAATTTCTTTCTTATATAGACAGGACTACCTCGCCGCTGATCATCGGCGAGTTTTGAATTTCCTTCTTATATAGACAGGACTACCTCGCCGCTGATCATCGGCGAGTTTTGGATTTCCTTCTAATATAGACAGGACTACCTCGCCGCTGATCATCGGCGAGTTTTGGATTTCCTTCTTATATAGACAGGACTACCTCGCCGCTGATCATCGGCGAGGTTTGGATTTCCTTTTTATATAGACAGGACTACCTCGCCGATGATCAGCGGCGAGTTTTCGATGTCCTTCTTATATATAGACAGGACTATCTCGCCGATGATCATCGGCGAGTTTTGGATTTCCTTCTTATATAGACAGGACTACCTCGCCGATGATCATCGGCGATTTTCGATGTCCTTCTTATATATAGACAAGACTACCTCGCCGATGATCATCGGCGAGTAGATAGCTTTATATAAGGTGAAATATTTTACATATTGAGAACTTGGCGTATTTGTGGTCCTTCTGTATAGTGAAACAGTCACATAATATGTGATTGTCTGATCACCGCGACCAACAAATACACAATCTCTGATATCTTCGAGTTTGCTCAGGAAATCCAACAGCTTCAGTTCAACAAAAATGATATTTTTGTATCGTACGATGTGTCGGCATTATTCACAAGTGTCCCCTTGGAAGAAACCATCCAGATTCTAGCCAACAAAGCCTTTGCTGGAAACTGGTTTAACGAAACCCATCAGTTGAACATCACTCGTGATGATCTTGTTGAGTTATTGAGGGTTGCTACAAAACATCAACTTTTCCAGTTTAACGGACATCTTTATGAACAAATCGATGGAGTTGCAATGGGCTTACCCCTGGGTCCACTCATGGCGAATGTTTTCATGTGTTCAGTCGAGGAGAAGCTGGAAAGCGAGGGCAAGATGCCCACTTTCTACAGAAGGTACGTGGATGACACCTTAGCTACGGAACCCGACCTTGGATCTGCTGAAGCCCTTTTAACAACGTTGAATGAAGCCCACCCTTCAATCAGCTTTACGATGGAAACAGCAACTAACAACAAGCTACCCTTTGTTGGAATGGAAATTGAAATTACAGGAAATCGGCTAGTAACACGCGTCCACAGAAAAGCAACAAACAAAGGCCTCTTACTGCACTATCAAAGTCACGTTGACAACAAGTACAAGAATTCACTCCTGAAAACAATGTTAATTCGTGCTCATCGTCTCTCATCTTCTCCAGATGTTTTTGCCAATGAATGCAACACCTTAAGATCAATGTTTCTTAAATCAAAGTATCCTCCGCGCCTTATTGAATCAACCATCAACAACTTTATCCGCACACGAGATCAAGCAAGACCACCGGAAGTAGCCCAGCAAGACAAGCCCATCAGAATTGTTTTGCCGTTTAAAGACCAGAGATCGGCTGACGCTTTACGCCGTAATCTTAACGACCTCAACAAGAAAATCGGAAGTGACCTGCAGCCAGTGTTTACAAGCAGAAAAATTATAGACGACCTCAAAGTGGTAGAAGCCAAGCCTCCCCTTATAAATCAACATTGCGTTGTTTACAAATTCGCATGTAATCTGTGTGATGCAGATTATGTCGGGTTCACATCCCGACATCTAAATATTCTGCGATTGGTCAACACTTAAAAGAAGACCACAAGCTGCAAGGCTACAGTGTACAAAAACAGTCCACTGTTTTAAAGAAATGCCGCACGAAGCTGGATTGTTTACTTTATGAAATGCTCTTCATCAGGAACATAAAGCCAAAACTCAACACACAATCAGATTCCGTCCGTGCCAAACTGTTTACTTGAATTGACTATGTAAATAGATTTTCACACCCTAAATATTTTCGATCACTATATAAAGCGTCAACTTTGTATTTTAATTTTTAACTTGATAATGATGACATGGAGTCATCGAAACGTCGTTGTTCACTTTTTATATCGCTAATATTGACTATTCACTCCTTGTTTTACATCCTTCCCGAGAGTGTCCAATGCTTGTTGAACTTTTTCGGCGGACACTAATTTCGCGGGCGGTATACCTGAATTGGCAATGTTATTTCCGCATTTTTATAAGATGGACTTTGAAATCCATCATGTTCACACTCTTGTATCGGGCAGTGGTACAAGCTGTCTACTTCATCCTTCTCTAAGTGAAGCTGCTTTGGTTTGGATGATGCTTCTTGGACATCTAACCAACTGACTTTGCACTTCTTGCTCATAAATTTCCCTTTAAACAACATGTGGCACGCAATCGCCTTTAAATCTTAGCCGAAACAAAGGAAGAAAATTTGTGCACGTTTCAACTTGCCAAAACATGCCCTTACTTGCCCACGTTCATTACCATTGTGTAAAATTCATGACAGTGAGATGCAACCCAAACTTGGCCAAGTAGGTCTGTGCGCAGCTTTTTTTCAATTCGGGAACATAATACATGGTTGACGGATAGATAAATCGAAACAAAACTGACCTGACCAGGGAAACAAAATAGTCCGAAATACCACTTCTGGAACAAAATGTTCCATCAACAGATATAAAATCGGAACAGTAAAGTCCAAAACATGTTCCTAATGACCAATTTTGGAACAATATGTTCCATTCACAGATAGTTAAATCGAAACAAAACAGTCTTTCTTTATTAATTTCGGAACAATGTGTTCCACGCACAAATAGGAAATAGGAACAAAGCAGTCATAACATGTCAATTTAGGAACAATGTGTTCTATACACAAAGAGGAACTGGAAACAACATATTCCTCATTTATCAATTTGGGAACAATGTGTTCCATGTGCAAATAGGAATTCTGAACAAAATAGTGTTAACATATCAATTTGGGAATAATGTGTTCCATACAAACAAAGGAACTTGGAAAAAAACATTCCTAATTTATCAATTTGGGAAAAACGTGTTCCATTCACAAATACGAAGTCGGAACAAAACAATCCTAAATCACTCATTTGGGAACAATGTGTTCCACTTGCAGTTGACAACTCGGAACAAAATGTTCTTGTCTTACCTTACAGGGAACGCTTTGTTTCTACCCTGTAAAAAGCTGGTCCTATAAAGGTTAATAGGAACGCAAAAATGCGGAACACTCGATCCTAGGGTAACGGTCCTTTACAAATATCGGAACAGCCAAAAAAAATTAAAATAAGTTAAAAATAAACCAACAAATTCAGCTTAAAAGCTAAAAAAGCATCTATTAACGTTTAGGTAAAATAGAAACAAGCTTCAAAATCTAGAGCACTTTGATGCTCTCGAAGGCAATAAAATAAACCGTGGAAAAATTTTGGGAAATGTAGTAGACAATGACTTTTTTCATTATCTGTTGATTATTTTAATCGCCAAACTACATGTATTGTTTTTGGTAAAAATAAATAGATGATATGCAGTCAAATGCTATCGAATGTTTTTAGTTTGTCCATTGCCTTTCGTGTAGATCATTTCCCAGGTATGTGGTTTCCTTCTTCTTAAAAGTTTATTACCAAGTTTATCATCCTCGGAAACCCAGGGCTTCAACGGGGACAGGACGGGAAGGGAGAGACTGGGAGCGGGAAAAAGGTGGGGGGAGAGGAGGGGAAGGGAAAGAGGAAAGGGGAAGCCCTGGGAAGCTTCTCTATACAGATCATTTCTCGATCAATTACTTTTCTGAGCCGTTATTGGCCTCATTTTTTAATTAAATTTAAAATGAGGCCAATGAAAAGCGATCACATGCTGATTTGGAAGTCGTTACGAACTCTCGAATTACGGCGGAATTAGCATTGTAAACATTAGCGGATGACATGGCCCACGCGTTGCAACACCTTCAAAACAAAAGAATTTGACATCACGCGGACTATTTTATTTCTTCACTTTTCGATGTTTGCATTTTCGCTACATGGAGTTCTTCGAGCAAGGAGTTTGCACTTCATTGGAATCGTTTCCAAGCGTTAGACAAATGAAAGAGGAACAAAGCATGATCGTCCGGAAAATTGTAGAGGGAAGAGATGTGTATGCAGAATTGCCAACAGGATTCGGACCAAATTTTGCCTGGCGTTTGTAAAGCTCTTAGAGAGGCAAAGATTCGTTCCCAAAATTCCCTTTGGTGTTTGCCGCATGTCCGTTAAAGTCCAATATGATGGAACAAGTCCAGTATTTGAGAAATAACAAGATCACGGCGGCCTATATAGGCGAAAGCGCCGACATCGACCGAAAGCTTGCAACAGGATCAACAGAATTTATATTTGGCAAAGATCTTGCGCCGATTTCTTCGGCGTAGTACGTCCTTCCGTCATTACTCGAATATTTTAGTCCTACCAATCTAAACTGTATTAAACGAAAAACTTAAACAAAGAAAAGCAGACTGAAATTTTCTAAATGGTCGGAACGCAAGCAAGAAATCGAAGAGCGGCGACAATTTGATCTGTTATGCTCGTGGACAAAAGCCACCGAAAACGATTTACCGAATATCATCTGGTCAGTAGACATATCTTGCTGTGCAGTTTTGAAGGTGCTAATTGAACCTCGCCGGTCTCTTTTGTCATACGAGCGCTTCTGTTTCACACCTCGCTAATGGTGTTTGCTCTTCGATCGAGAAATGATCTGTATAGAGAAGCTTCCCAGGGCTTCCCCTTTCCTCTTTCCCTTCCCCTCCCCTCCCCTCTCCTTTTTTCCCGCTCCCAGTTTCTCCCTTCCCTTCCCATCCCCTTTGAAGGCCTGGGTTTCCGAGGATGCAAGTTTATCGGCCCATCTTTTTATCTTATGTTCCGTGCTTTCTGGAGTAACGGCTTGTTTCATTGGTCCGAGATGTGGATTTTTTTATTTAATGTTCGCCACCAGTTCCGTTTCTATTTTCGTCTTGGCAAAATAGTGTGGTTTGTTTTCCGCAAAGTCCGAGAATATTAGGTCCTTCGTACCAGATTCTGTTCTTTCAAGGTTTAATTCAAATTGTCGGTCTTCATGAACATTTTCACTGGATGTTATGTCAAATTCCAGATATACCAGTCGCGTTTCTTTAGGATTGGTACGAGGCGTCAAGAGGCTTCTCCTTTTCTCTACGTGTTTACCTATAAATGTACGTTTGGAGATATTTATGTCTTTGCATTATTCAATTGAGGAAAGCGATGACGTCATTAATAGTTCCGCGAAAAGCTAAAGCATTGAATTAGGCATATCTCTTAAATGTTACGGCTGTGTTCTTCAAACTTGGCACCATAAATGTTCATCATAAAAGACACAAGATGGAACCT
Source organism: Meandrina meandrites (assembly GCA_963693305.1). Classification (NCBI taxonomy): domain Eukaryota; kingdom Metazoa; phylum Cnidaria; class Anthozoa; order Scleractinia; family Meandrinidae; genus Meandrina; species Meandrina meandrites. The sequence continues at coordinate 23,979,969 of OY855907.1, read as the reverse complement.
GTTGCTCCGTTGCCATGACGACACTCTTGGATCCAGTCTCCTTCTGTTATGAACCAAATATCTCCATTTGCAACTCTTTTAAGTTACTATCTTAACTCTCTTCGTTAACTTGTTGGGAGTGTATCACCTTTGGTTAAACATTAAGTGAAAATGTCATTGTTAATAGAAATAAGTCTGTGCAGCAAAACTGTCGCTATGACTACGGAAAAACACATGTCATTTTATGCCTTTTTTAATGTACATTTATGGTGCCAAGTTTGGAGAACGCCACTTAAATACTCCAAGATATACGCTTGATTCAGTGATTTATCTTTTTGTGGAACGATTAATGACGTTATCACTTTCCTAATTTGGATAATACAAAAACCTAAATATCTCTAAAACGAAAGAAGATATTTCAAAAAGGAAAACGCCATGCTTCTTTATTTTGAAAAGCCTTAAAAATAAGCAGAAATTGTTGTTTACTTTATAGGGACTTAAAGCCTGTATATGGAAAGAATTATTGGTAGTATATATTGTATTTGATCATGAGGTTGTTAATTCCACATTGATGAACTGGGATTGCATTAAAAAAGCAAAAATTGCGGAGCTTTTCAGTTATATGACTTTTACTCTAACACGACTATTTCAAATTGAAGCCAACAATGTGCCAGAGGGGGGGGGGGGGGGGGAATTTTAAGTAGTTAAGAAAAAAAAACTTGAGAAATTTGAGAATTTTCAAAACTGCGGGAGTAACCAGTACTCAGTGCGATTTTGTTACTTATAGAAAAATTCGAAAAGTACATTTCCGTACTAAATCTCAGAGGTGAGAAAATTCGAAGCCGGGTAAACTTAGGCCTCCTCCCATCGCCTATGGAACACTTAGGGTTAGCCTCGGAAGTACTCTTCGGATTAAACTTTGATGGTCCAAAGTCTCTGATAATAGTTCTTTCCCCCAGAACCCCTGTCCCTTTTAGGCCGCTAGGAATTGGGTACAAGTAACAAAGAGGATCTGGAGACAAATGATTTGGTTTTAATAAAGAAAAATCAGACATATCAGCGTTTTTAATTATCTTGCAACAAAAGGATTTAAAACGGTCGATTGACTTCGTCAAAGTTTCTTTGTGGTGGTGATTTTAGCAACTTGGTAAAACGGACACAGCTTTGAGTGTAACCTTTGATGCACACGAAACGCATAAAAAAGAATCACCGTTTAACTGGCTATAGATAATATCGGTTCACTCTGAACGGAGGACTTGTTATTTAGCCGAATGGATCCTCAGTTTATAACTTTTAAGTATATTTTTAAACTGAAAACTATCGTTTAATTGGATAACCTCATCTGCAGGAAATAAGGGAGACCATATTGTCTTAGCATTTGCCGTGAAATTGATTAAGAAATCGAACACTTAATGTTACATTGGAACTGTTTTATAAGCTTTTTACCATTCGTATATAAAATGTTGAATATATAAAACTTTTTTTTTCTATCATTTCAATTATTTTATCAATTATTTTCAGTAATTTGTCTTCAAACGCCATTGCAATACTAACAGGAGGAGTGTTTAATAACTTGAAAGAACTTTCAACTCTGTGAGTGCATTATTGGAAAGTATTAAAAGGCATTCCATTAGTTACTATCGTCGAGGCGATTCATATTAGCCAAGTTAAAAGCGTTTAGTGAAGTTATTCAGGCCTTCTTATTTAGCCAAAGAGAGCCTTTTTGTAACATCAAGCCAACTTTTAACATTGCAAAACTGTTTCTGCGCGGTATGATTAAAAAATAATTATCAGTAAAAATCGAAAAAATCGTAGCCAGCCATATTGATTTTTTTTCTTACCTTGTGAGTTGAAAGACCTTGTTATGTCACTGAAGGATATGAAGTTTTTTTGTTTTTTACTTTAACATATTAAATATTAGGAATGAACGTTTTATTCATTTGTCTCACGATAGAATCGCTTTGAGATGTTGATCGCGACGTTTCGACTGCAATACAACACCTTCTTGTTTGCCTGGTTCTAGGGCCTCTTCTATGTCGTACTAAGTAAGACCGAAGAGTTGTGTCAGATTTAAAGACGGTGAGAACGCCTTGTTGTTGTAGGCAGCGGCGAAGAACTTCTGATACACCTTTAATATAGGGTAAAACCGCAGTAGATTTAAATTCCTGCGTGGGTTCGTTGTTGGCTGTTGGTCGTGTGGTTTTAGTAAGTTTTCGTATGAACGAAGAAGGATAACCGTTAGAAACAAGTACCGACGATAAATGTTTCTTTTCTTCAGAGATAACTGATGGTTTTGTTATGAGGTGTTTGGCTCGGTCATATAGACACTTAACAATACCACGCTTCACTAACTGAGGATGTTGTGAGTCATAGGCTAAGTATTGATCAGTGTGTGTGGGCTTTCTGTGCACACTGGTAATAAGAAGGCCGTTCGAGTCCCTTATAACTGACGTATCGAGAAAGGGGATGCTGTTATCTTTCTCGGTTTCCATGGTAAAACGAATAGTGGGCTGTTGGTTATTAAGATGTTGTAAAAAGTCGACGACTTGGTTTCGATCTAATATAGTAAAATTGTCATCTACATATCGCTTCCAGATCTTAGGTTTTTAGGTCGCACTTGCTATCGCACGCTCCTCAAAATATTCCATGAAGATGTTGGCTATCATCTGTTATTCGGAATAATAACGAGGATCGAAATGCACCAATCACAGCGAACCAACGTGCACAAATAGCGACGCGTAAACAATCGACCTCATCGCCTGATGAAGACTAGCAGTATTGCAGTCGAAACGTCGCGATCAACATCTCCAAGCGATTCTATCGTGAGACAAACGAATAAAACGTTCATTCCTATTTTACACCACGATGAACAATATTCACATCTTTAATGACAATATTAAATATTGTTAGAAACGAAGGCTTAGATTTTTCACTATAACGATTCATCCGATCTAAGTTTTTACAACACAAAATTTTCGGTGGCCTCTGTCCACCTTCATCAAATGTATGTCTAAAGAGAACAGATGTGGATATCTTTCATCAACACCTCAGCACCATTGATCCAAACATCCAGTTTACCATTGGGCGCGAAAGCCAGAATGACAAATGTCAAAGCATATCTTTCCTTGACACACGGGTAACAGCTCTCTCGGACGGCTCGCTAGAGGTAGATGTCTTCAGAAAGAAAACACACACCAACAAGTACCTTCACTACAATTCACACAATCCCCTCCAGCACAAAGAAGCAGTGGTGAGAACGCTACTCAACAGAGCTCACAATTTATTATCAAATACAAGCCTCAAAAATGCAGAGACGAAACGTGTTGCAAAAGACCTAAGACCTAAGAGCAAATGGGTACTCAGACAGGCTTTTGCAAAAGTGCCTCACAGCCAACTCTCGACCTGAACGTAAGCAAGAAAGACCTGTGAACTTTGCAAGCATACCGTACGTACGCGGTGCCTCGGACAGGGTTGGTTGCATGCTGCGAAAGTTTAACACTCGCACTGCTTTCAAACCATGCCAAAAGCTAAGCCAGATCTTCAAGAAACCAAAATATCGGCCACAAGACCACCAAAGAAGGGGAATCGTTTACAAGGTCCGATGTAATGACTGCGCGTTCACTTACATTTGAGAAAGTAAGCGCTCCTGGAGCTCACGCGGAGCCGAACACGATCCCGGCCGCACTTATGAGGGGAGTCAGCAATTAAACAACACGCGGAATCAGCTGAGCATGACATCCACCCAAGAAATGCCACGATCCTTGAACGAGGAATCTCAAGTTACACCAAGAGACTGCTCCTAGAGACGTGGCACTCTACGGTGGATTCCAACGCGGTTAACGAAAGAAAACCCCTTCCGCGCGCTAACACTCCACTGTTAAAAAATTAAAGATCGGAGGGCGTATTCAAACATGCCTAGCGCGTGCTTATGTCTTAACGAACTCATTTATTACTCTGATGAAGGTGGACAGAGGCCACCGAAAATTTAGTGTTGTAAAAACTTAGATCGGATGAATTGTTCTAGTGAAATTAAGTCTACCGATCGCCACAGGCAAAGTGTGCTTAGATTTCTCTTCACGAGAATACAAAATTTAACACTCCTCTGCCTCATGCTGCAAAGGCGTTAACACGTCTACAAATCTTTTCCAACTTAAATTGCATTTATTACTTCTTAGTATTAGCCAATGCTTAGTTCTATCATGCCAGCCGTAAAGTATATGGGTTGCGGATAGCGTTATTGTTTCATTTGTTTTCTGGTACGGTTGATGAGCAGCTACATTTATATTAGATTGCAAAACGTTCATGGGTTTGTTCGTCTCGCCGAGAAATAAAAATACTCTTTTTCCGGAAAGTTGTTACGTCATTACAACTGAACAATCTTGTGTTTTTTTTGAAGTAGTGACTATTCGTCCGGCACCCGTACAGCGACTTGTATTATTTGCTATTCGTACGGGAGTCAAAATAATTCACTGAATTTCTACGAAATTATTGCCAGTCCAAAATATTATATTTACCTTTAAAAGAGTTAATCAATTCTAGTGAGTACCGTTTATTTGAGCCAGACTTATGTGCGTAGTCCCTGTATACGGGTGCGACAAATGCAGCTATATGTTATCCCTTAAATTTGCTAGATGTGTTACAGGATGCGGGAGGAGAAAATTTTAGAATCATTCATCCTTCGGAAAACTAAAGGGCGAGCAACCAGATTTTCTACGAAAAGAAATATCTTTTAAGCGCTGAGTATTTCACACAAAATGCGGGAGAAGTTTAGGCACCCGAGTTAAGGCATTCGTAGTGGACTCCCGTATTCTGTGCCATGTTGATGCTACTAGTACGGTCCAGAAAGCCGAGCATAAAATATAAAGAAATAAAATAAAATGTTTGACACCAGTTAGATTGTGTGGCATGTCACTCCTTGTCATTCCCAACAGGAAGAAATATTTGCCTAAATCAGGACTGAATCTGGGCCTACTATGGAAGCAGAGGAAATTCCCGTATGGATTGCAAAAAAAAAAATAATAATAATTCGTACGGGACTACCGGGGACTACTAACAGAAGTTCAAACTTTCATAGAATTTCCACGTTCTTAAACTTCCTCGATCCAAGTTGGTGTATTCTATTTTTTTTTAAGGCTGTAAGAAGTTTTTTCGCAAATTTTCAACCTACAGTATACTTTGTGGTCGTCAGTAAATCTGTGAACCATGCATATCGTGTGCGTCAATTGACCTTAGCTCGGAAAGAAATTCGCCAAGTGTCGCCAAGTGAGTCGCTCGCATTGTATACAGGGACTACGCAAATGAGTCTGGCTAAAATAAACGGCGCTAACTAGAATCGCTAAACTCTTTCAAATAATAATTTGGATTGACAATAATCAGTAATTTCGTAAAAAATCAGTGAATTATTTTGACTCCCGTATGAATAACAATTGCAAGTCGCCGTAAGGGTGCCGTCCGAATAGCCACTGCGTTTTATTTTTGGTAGCCGCGCAGTATGACCACGCGTTAAATTTAGATTAAAAAAAAAACTATCATCGGAAGAGGACCATGTGTGGGGGATGTGTTCTGTGACACCATCCTCTCTTGTGTTACTATATCTCGGTGAGACTGCATAATACCTGGCCACTTACCTACCTGTCATTAAATAAGAATAGCATATTTTGTGTTTTGCCTCATTCTGCAAAGTGTTCCGACACATGTAAAAAAGGTGAACCAAAGTGGCCCTGTATTCTGAAGTTGCTCCTGTACAAAAAAATAGTGTAAGCCATGCATCTATACACCCGCTCTACGTTTCATTCTACGTTTTGTTTCGAAATTCTCTGAAAATTTACAACTTTCTTCGCGAACTAACTTACCAACTTATAATAAATTAAAAAAAAACTTGTTCCTAACAGAATGTCACGTGGATTCAAATTTTTCGGATTATTAAGGCTCCGTCCACACTAATACGAATAAATCTGAAAACGAGGTTTTCACCCGAAAAAAAAAATTAAGAAGCGAAATACTTTCATTTTTACTTTTCTGATCAAAGGTCGTTTTGGCAAGCCAAGATTAACCGACACACACTTCCTGTTTCCCCAGAGATCCCACACCCAGAAAAACACCCCTACCTGTGATTATGTTTTTGTCTTACTTGCAACCTTGGCTACTACTTTCCCTAATTAGAACCAAGGTTAGATTTCCCTTAAAACAATTGTGTTTTTCCAGTTTCGATTGGTTAATCTTTGCTTGCCTAAGTAGGTCATCTGCGTACGCTTGGGCTGTGCATCCAATTACTTTGTTTTTAGCCACCTGGCCAGTGTTTGGCTGTTATCCCAAGCGTACCCTAAGATGGCATAAAAGCTCGTACATTGTAACAAGTAGTTAGTTAGTCAGTTAGCTGTTGGCTTGCTATTAAAAGACCTTCTAGAAGATTCTCGGTACCTCCTAGCTGTGTAAGCGAGTGCTGTCCAACATACTTGGTGGAGAATCCGTCTTTCTTCAAGCAGTAAGTGGAACAATGTTTAAGGCACCCTTCCTTTGCAAGTTAGCGTAGAACGTTTGAACTTTTTTTGAGCTTGGATCATGGTTTAGTTAAGAATACTCTGTCGATAAGCTTTCAGCCCTTTTCCTAAGAACGTTTAATGTTTAGCATTGTTAGTTTCTCTTTTCAATTAAGAACTCTGGCTCTTTGAAGTTTAATGAATTTTCAATCCTGCCGGTTTTAACCAGACAGAAAGCTCGCGCCCTGGCGGAGCAAAATCAAAATCACGGGTTTGAATCTGTGGCTGGAAGTTCATTTATATGGCCTGATCCTCCGCCTGCTGAGCCTCAAAAACGGTCTATTTTTAAGTCGTTTAGACTTTTAAGAAAGCCAAGTAGTACAGCAGGTAATTCGCCAAGACCAAGCACGCCTCCGCCCGCTTTACCTCCCGAGAGTGCCATTCCCACCCCGAGCGAAGGTTCAGAAGTTTCGTTTTGTGCAGGTGAGCATACCGGTTTAGGGGTCGACGGTGTTTACGAGGACGTTGAACTAAATTACGAAAACGCCGAGGTTAGCAACGGAAACCTGGAAAACGATCCTGAATATAGCGAGGAGAGTTCAGAGGACTCTGGCTCGGACACTGTAGATCGGTTTTCTTTAGCGCTTTCCGAAGAAATGAACGATCAAGTTACACAGCTGCGCGAAGCGGTAGAAAGGATGCGAACTGCCATCGGGAACTACTGTAAAGCTGTCAGTCGCTTTTCCAATTTTCAGAGGAGAAGAATGTGAAGATGTGCACGAGTTTTTAAACAATTATAAGCGAGCTGCGCGTTTAAATGGGTGGAGCGACACCAATTTGGCTCTTGGACTTCCTCTTTACCTAAAAGGGCATGCTAGCGCTTGGTTTAAGACTCTTGAGTCACCAGACGAGAAGTCTTTCGCCGAGTTATCTGCTGCGTTAATTCACCATTTTGCTTCAGGAGCTACCGAGTGGCGTGTAAGACAAGCTTTAGGCCAGAGACGCCAACTCGAAAAGGAAACTGTAGCGGACTATTCTTATAGTTTGCGTACGCACTGTGCACGGTTAAATTTGCCTAGAACTGAATGGACTCATTATTTTGTCCAAGGTCTTAGGCCGGAAATTCGTGAGTATGTTGTTTTGCAACAACCTGACAGTTTAGAAGCAGCAGAAAATTTCGCCAAGCTTAAAGAGTCTGTTGTGTCTTCTTCTGAGAAGGCGCCAGCCGTCGATGTTAAACAAATTTCCGCTCAAATCGTAAACGAGATAAGTAAAGCTGTGGCACCTAAAGATAAACCAATTGCGGCAGCTGCGGTCGGTCAGCAGGGTTTTGGTGTTGATAAGACCGACATTCAACAAATGATTAGAGCAGAAGTTCAGGAAATAATGGGTCGTGGGCAGCCCATTTCAAACAGATTTCAACAGCCAAAAGGCTCTACTTTCCAAGCCAGAAGTTCTCGGACTCGAACCGGTGTACCAGTTTGCTTTAATTGTGGTCGAAGTGGCCATACTTACTATAATTGTCGCGGAAATCCTGATCCAAGAATACCACACTACAATCGTAGCAGACAAAACAACTTTTTCCGTCCGAGTCGAGGTCAAACAAGTTTTAATGAAAACACCAAGCAGGGAAACTGAATAGTGCCCCTGTCTCGAATCGAATTAAACCCGTGATGGGGGCTACTGAGTATTTGATAGTATTTGTTTTCCTTTTGTAGCTAATAGCTCTATTATTTCTGTTACTATTGAAGGCTCTGAATTTCAATGTCTTGTTGATACTGGAGCAGCCATCATGGCTGTGAGTGCTTAAACGTGTGGAAAAAGTACTTGCGTTACGCTTATCCTAGTCTAGACAATTCTGATTTGGGAGATGTCACGTCAGTGGATGGTGCAGTCCTAAATTCTTTGGGCAAAGAAACAATGCAATTTTTAATTCAGTCTCAAGTTTTTCCTTTTGAAGCCCATGTTTTTGACAACTTAACGTATGATGTTATTATTGGTAGAAACTTCCTTCAGCAGTATGGCTCTAAAATTGATTTTGAAATGGGAATTATTGAATTATTTTCAGAGGATACCCCATTAGTTGCTTCTGACCTGGAAGCTTGTACTCGTGTTTGTTCAGTACATGCCGATTTTTCTTTTGTAATCCCGCCGCAATCAGAAGTTGTAGTGTCCGCGAAATTGGACTCTGTACCTCAAAAATCGAATGCAACTGGCATTGTTGCACCTAGGTCTAGCTTACCTGAAAATTATTCTGTTTTTGGTGCGTCAGAGTTAGTTTGTGTTTCAGAAGATGGAACGATCCCAGTCAGAATGATTAATCCTTCGTTTCAGCCAGTTAAGATTTATCGTAGAACTAGGCTTGGTGATTTTGAAGAGGTGAATTCATCCATAGACACATTTGAGTTGAATTCGATGAAGCATTCAAATTCTTCTCCTTCCTCAACTGATGCTGATTCGCACCATGACTATTCAGATTTACCTGATTTGTCTGATTCGGTTTTGTCTGATGGTGATAAAATCAAGTTTAAAGATTTGTTTCGCAAATATCGCGATGTCTTCGCGTTTTCTGATGATCAGCTTGGTAGAACTTCTTTAGTACAGCATACCATTGACACTGGTGATGCTGCGCCTATTAAGCAAAGGCCTTATCGAACAACTCCTGAGAATAAACAAGAGATCGATCGCCAAGTAAGTGATATGCTTCAGAAAGGAATTGTTCAGGAATCAGTAAGTCCCTGGTCCTCTCCTGTTGTATTAGTTAGATTTTCGAATGGTTAACAAAATTACCAAAAAGGATAATTTCCCAATGCCATTAGTTGCTGACACGTTAGATGCTTTATCAGGAACACAGTTTTTCACCACTCTCGATTTAAAATCTGGGTACTGGCAGATTCAACTTCACCCCTCTGCTCGTGAAAAGACAGCTTTTGTTACGCATAATGGTCTGTATGAATTTTTAGTTATGCCATTCGGATTGACAAATTCAGGTGCAAGTTTTCAGCGGTTAATGGGTCACATTTTAAGAGGTTTAGGATATCGTTTTGCCTTGATTTATATTGATGATATTATAATCTTTTCTAAATCAGTAGAGGAGCATTTGGCTCATCTAGAAGAAGTTTTTAGAAGGTTAAGAGAAGCTAATGTAAAACTCAATCCAAAGAAGTGCTCCTTTGGAAAGAAAAACGTGGAGTATTTAGGTCACGTGGTGACACCTGATGGTGTTATACCCAATCCAGAAAAGGTCCGTGTTGTTCGTGATTTTCCGATCCCTAAAAACCTTAAGGAATTGAGAGCTTTTATGGGGCTTGGGAATTACTATAGGCGTTTTATGAAAGACTTTGCTCATATTGCCAACCTTTGAATGCTCTCACTAAGAAAGGAGTTAAATTCGTGTGGACACAAGCATGCGCAGATGCATTCGACAAGCTGAAACGTGCATTAGTTTCTGCTCCTATTTTGGCGTATCCCGATTTCACAAAAGAGTTTTTACTATTTGTTGATGCAAGTTCAACGGGTATCGGCTTTACTCTTGCCTAAGAGCAAAATGGAAAAGAAGTGGTAGTTGCTTACAACGGTCGTGGCCTGAATCAAGCTGAAAAGAATTATAGTATTACAGAACGTGAAGCTCTAGCTTTAATTGAGGGAATTAAGAAATTTCAGCCATATTTGTTTGGTCGCAAGTTTACTGTCATTACTGATCATAGCTCACTTAAGTGGCTTATGAACGTTAAGGATGCAACATGGCGTTTAGCTCGCTGGTCTTTGTTGCTTCAGCAGCATAATTTTGACATTGTTCACCGTCCTGGCAGAGAGCATAGCAATGCTGACAGTTTGTCACGGCGTCCATACGAAACCAGCTCTGACTTGAGCTCACTGCAGAAAGAGGAATCTCAATTTTCGAAAACCAGGGAACTACAGCGAAGGGACCCTGACTTAATTGAGATTATAGATTTCTTAGAAAGCGATGTTCTTCCATTAAACGACAGAAGAGCACAGAGAATCCTGCTCACCAGTGAAACCTTTTACATTGGTCAAGACGGTTTGCTCTATCATCTTGATCAAAACCGAAAACGAAATAGTCACGAGGCTTTTTCGCAGCTAGTAATTCCCCAAGCTCTAAAGGTCGAAGTTTTGTCTAATATTCATGATCATGTTTCCGGTGCTCATTTTGGAATACATAAAACTTTTCAAAAGGTTAAGCAAAGATACTGGTGGAAGGGCATGTTCAAAGATGTTGAGCATTGGTGCAAGTCTTGCCAAGATTGCTCAATGAGAAAGTCTCCTAGGAATTCTAAGAAAGCGCCGTTACTTCCCATTCCTGTTGAAAATGCGTTCGATAGGCTAGCTGTCGATATTTTGGGTCCCCTTCCCGCGTCCAGAAAGGGTAATCGATACATTGTTGTTTTTACCGATTATCTAACTCGTTGGTGTGAGGCTTTCCCAGTGCCCAGTACAGAGGCTACTGTTATAGCTCGACTTTTAGTTGATGAAGTTATTTCTAGACATGGGGCTCCCAAAGTTTTGCTTTCGGATAGAGGAAAGAACTTTCTTTCAAAACTAGTTGCTGAAGTCTGCAAAAAATTCCAGATTCACAAAGTTAACACCTCCAGTTCCCATGCACAGACAGATGGTTTAGTTGAAAGATTCAACTCGACTTTATGCCAGTCCCTCTCCATGTATGTTGCCAAAGATCAAAAGGATTGGGACGAGTTCATTCCCCTTATTCTTTTTGCTCATAGAACATCTGTTTTGGAAGCGATTGGAGATAGTCCTTTTTACGTTTTATACGGTCGTGAACCACGCTTGCCGCTTGACGTAAACTTATTGCCTTCGTTATCAGAAGATGCGACATGCTTTGTTTTTGAGTATCGTAAGCGCCTAGTAGAAAAACTGGAATTAGCGCAAAACATGGCTAGAGAAAATCTGCAACGAGCACAGCAGAAAATGAAGGATTATTATGATCAGAAAGCTAAAATGCCAACTTTCGAGGTAGGGCAACGTGTATGGGTCTATACTCCAAAGACTAAGAAAGGTTTGTCAAAGAAATTACTTCATAATTGGTTCGGTCCATATAGAATCGTGGAAAAGTCTTCGCCTGTGCATTTTCGACTACGCACTGACACTAATAAAAAGGTCACGTTTGCTGTCCATGCCAACAGAATGAAACCACTTGTCGATCCTGAATCACGGCCAATTGATCCTCCATTGTTTGACGATGTTAGTGAGCCGTATCTTGATAAGACTGACATTCCGAGTGATTCTTTTGAAGATGAACAAGTGCAAAACGACAACCAAAGTGTTAAAGAGTCTTCTTCTTTGTCTGCGGATTCGCAACAGGTGCCGCATCCAGAGAAAGTGGTAGTTGATAACGAAACAGTTTTCAATACTGAGAAAATTCTCAAACGTCGAAAACGATCAGGAAAAAATGAGTACTTAGTGAAATGGCTCGGTTATCCAAAAAATCAGTCCACCTGGGAACCTGAAGAAAACATAATAGATAGACGTCTGATTGAAAAATTTGAGCAGTCTAAAAGTTGATGTTAGACGTTTCAGTTAATTTTTCGTTTTGGTGTTCTTTAGGGGTTCAAGTTTGTTATCGCCTGGTCGTACCCACAGAAAGAGTTCAGGAATGGATTCTAAGGGAAAACACCAGTCTTTCTTTTATCTGCTTTTGTTTTTTGTCGCTTGTTTTTCGGTAAACACAACTTTGTCGCAACAATTCGATTCTCTCACCCAGAGAGTAACCTTTTATCCTGCTTCACTAATGATTAGTCATAGTCCGAAACCTTTGACATTTTATGATAACACTAAAATCCTGAATATCCGTGCCGTTTTTAAGTTTACTGATCTGGGAACACATTTTTCAATGTCGAATAACTCGTGCTCTATTTTTAAAGGAAAGTTCTTTGACGAATTATTGGAAACGGTTCGTCGCTTTCAAAAAGTTGCTCGTAGATTGTTATATTTACCAGGGTTTTCAACATTAATTGAATGCGACACTTTCTTACCAAGATATTTTCAGTACTTAGCCGGCCAGCCGTCAAAGATGTATTGTCCTCGAGCTTATAGAAGTTCAGTTTCTGAGTGTAAGACTTGGGCATTACGTTTTTGTCGAAGTTTTTCGGTGGATGAACGCCAGTGGCTGCAATCAAAAGATCGCAGTCGTCGTTCTAATTGGATGTGTCATGCTGGAGTTTTTGGTTTGTTTAAGGCAATTTACGAAGGCACAGGCCATAGATGTGAACCCAACCATGTGTCAAATTTGAAAGAAACTCTTTCAGTGTTAACTCGTGCAATGGCAATCTCTCAATTTTCTGTCGCCGCGGTTAACGGTAAAGTCGCTTACTTGTTTAAAATTGCGGATCAGCTTAATAGTAAGCTAGATGTATTAGGCAAAATTGTCAAGAAAGTCGATCACACGTTTACTGATTGGCAAAAGCAGCTTAAAATCTTTTCAAATTCCGCTAGGTGCTCTGAGAGCATGACCATGGATTTTCTTTCCAAATATACGGCAGAAGTAAATCGAGCATTCACTTCTTTTCTTAGGCTTTTTGAAATTCAAGATACATTGAGCCAGGTTTCTCGATTGAATGGAAAAACGTTAGTTGGTTATTCAGATTTACCAAAATTCATTTCGTCTCAGTTGTCTGCTAAACTGCTTTTGGATCCCTTGTTAGCACTAACTGTTACAGCATTAGAGCAAGGTTTGTCTGTTCTTGCTAGTCCCATGGTTGACGTTGAGCATGACAATCGCGATTTAAATGTCAACATTTTATTCTTGGCACCGGAAATCGCCAATAAAAGCAATTTTTGTGTAGTGGAACACTTGACTCCACTTAAGTTCAATTTGTCGGGTTCTTGTTTTACTGGTCCTGTGAGACAAACCAATCTTGCTTTAATAACCTGTCCAGATTCGAAACAGATAGTCTCAGTGGAGTCGCTAGACTGATGTTTTAGTAGTGAGTTAGGTTTTCTTTGTCCTACAAACGTGCTTAAAACTGTAACTGACTTGCAATGGTTGGGTTTTGCCTGGAATCCTGAACTGAAACTGTCATTCCCGAGGAATCATTTGTCTTGCACCTCACTGTGATAATTTACAACCTCTGATTCACCTGGGAGGAAGAGCAATTCTTTCTACAACTGCCGGCTCCATTAGTTCTAATGTTGGCCAGTTGGATGTCTCCCCATTAGCAGTATACAATTTCCTTTGCAATGTCAGCTTTGTTGGGATGAAAACAAGTTTGGCTACTTGTCCTGAAAGTCTCAGCGTTTCCTTACCATTGTTTTCAACTGATACCATTATGTATATCCAGTGGAATCCAGATTCGGGTGATATCTTGCCATTGCAGTTACACCATGAATCTCTCTCAGTGCCTCCGTCAGTTGTAATAAACCATACTGTGATAGATCACTTTGATGAGCTGTACGAGTATTACGATAGCCAGCTCAGCTCAACCTTAGATAAAGCTGATAGTATGATTAACCAGATAGAAGTGACAACGGAGACCACCTTCACAGACTATTTGGTGTATGCCACTTGTGGGTTATCTGCCTTGTACTTCATCCTATTTTGCATAGTCTTCCGCTGTTTCCACCGCATCATCAGTCGCCGTCCTGCTGCAAAACCAGCTTCGTCATCTGAGCCCGTTGCACATGAGCTTTCGCCGCCTATCATTTCAACGCCTGCCCAACATCAAAAAATCTGCAGGCGCTGCTATAAACCAGTGAAGAAGTCCAGACAGGAGTCTACAGTGAACCAGGAACCCCAGCATTGAAAGCGTCGAAAGAGGATCATCCAGTACATTACCAAGAGACTTTCACGAACTGAACATTGTTTAATACTAATATGAACTACGTAATCAATCTAGTACCAAGTAATTTTTCTAGGCAGTTAGATGAAGTTACAGCTGTTCGGTTAGCTTCAGTCAGCGGTTTATATGCTAACTTTAAGTTCCCTGTGGATAGCCAACCACCAAGGCAAACTCCGTGTATATTTAGCATTTCTCGTTCTTTTTCTTGGCAATCACTTGATTTGTTTTTGGGTTTCTTTTCAACTTCTGGTCGAAATTTAACTTGGGGAATCGATAATTTAGTTGAATTTATATATATTTGTTCTTACTTTATGGTAGTTGAACCATTCCTTAGCTTTCATTTCCGTGCCTCTATTCCTCGAAACTTTGGGTCAGCGAATAGAGGGCGTTTTTGCGAGATACTGTTTGCTTTAAAACTTTCAGGTTATCTATGCTTAGCTCATGATCTTATTTCTTTTAGTTCAAATGACCTTGAGGAAGTTTTTGTTTTTGAAGATTTAGTCGCAGCTTCTAGTTTAGGTATTTTTCAATGTTCAGTAGAACGTCGTTTCTCTGAGTTCGATGGTAACTAATTTTCGACGTAATAATTTTCTGTTGCTGTTATTGTTATTGTTTCAGTTACTAGATGGATCCACGCTTGGCTAGATGGCTTTGTATTTATTGTAACTCAACTATGTCGAGTACTAAGCCGAACTGGATGGTCTTGCCTTGTGACCACCTTATTTGCGTGGCATGTTTTATTCGTTACAAGGAAACCCTAAAACGTTCGTATCAGTGCTTCTGCGGAATGCGTTTTGATCGGAGTGCATATGACATTTTGTGTGAGACGCAACAGACCGCTCATGATCTCGAGAACAGGAACGAGTTGGACGAGCTTGACTAACCATTTCACTTATGTATATATAAACATGCTTTTTTATAACTTAGGTTAGGTTGTCATCAACAATATCGATGCCATGCCATTTTGCATCATTTAGTGGTAGTTTTTCGCTATTTCGCTGTTTATATTTATTGTACTTTTTACGATACTTTTTCATATTTTTAGTCTGTAGATTTGTATGCTTTTTTTTATAAATTTTTTTTAGAATTTCAGCATCGGGGACGATGCTTAATCTAAGGAGGGGGGTATGTTAAGAAGCGAAATACTTTCATTTTTACTTTTCTGATCAAAGGTCGTTTTGGCAAGCCAAGATTAACCGACACACACTTCCTGTTTCCCCAGAGATCCCACACCCAGAAAAACACCCCCACCTGTGATTATGTTTTTGTCTTTCTTGCAACCTTGGCTACTACTTTCCCTAATTAGAACCAAGGTTAGATTTCCCTTAAAACAATTTTGTTTTTCCAGCTTCGATTGGTTAATCTTTGCTTGCCTAAGTAGGTCATCTGCGTACGCTTGGGCTGTGCATCCAAGTACTTTGTTTTTAGCCACCTGGCCAGTGTTTGGCTGTTATCCCAAGCGTACCCTAAGATGGCATAAAAGCTCGTACATTGTGACAAGTAGTTAGTTAGTCAGTTAGCTGTTGGCTTGCTATTAAAAGACCTTCTAGAAGATTCTCGGTACCTCCTAGCTGTGTAAGCGAGTGCTGTCCAACAAAATGTTTTCCGTCCACACTATCGTTTTCTTATCTTTTTAAAATATTTTTACCGTCCACATGCACTAATGCAGATTAATTTCAAAACGAAACACGGCATCGGCGCTAGATGAATGGAAGAGCATTCGTACATTTTTTCTAGAGCGCGTTCTAAGTTCAAATAAGGGAATTGAATGCTTTTGTCGACGCTGACGATAACCTTGATCGAAAAACTACTAACCATTATGATAGTCCGTTGTCAGCTGAATGTTTAAAGACAGCAGTCAATTCCAAAACGGAAATCGAAAATTCACATAATGCAGAAATAAATGATTTCACGTTGCTCAGATTTTGTTACCATGCAAGATTTATAACTCACGTGCAGAGCTGCGCTACTGAATGAATGTTCGAAAGGGGCCTGTGACAGAGATTACATGGCCATTCAATGTCCGCGTTTTCGAAAGCTGGGTTTTCGGCAGTCCACAATACACCACGTAGCCGGCGTTATCAAATTTCTCCGCGCCGGAGACCGTTATCGAAAAGCTCCGTTTTCGGTGACCGAAAACGCCCTTTTAGTGTGGATGATTGGCCAAACCGAAAACGGATTGGTGTGGACAGGGCCTTATTCAAATTCTGTAACCGCGTCGTGTCAACGTGCAAGCACGAAAGACAGGTCTCGCCAATAACATGTAATATGTAACAAGCGAAAGATAATTGTTTTATGGTTAATTGATTTCAATCTCAATTATAACTCAATTGCAGTGATTTATCTGCAAACGCTATCACTTATCTTCCTAGTGAGGTGTTCAATGACCTGGCAAACCTTGACGACTTGTAAGTACCGCAAGCCTAGCAAAAAAAATATTAGAAATTAGATTATTATCAGCAGTTATTCCGTTTACTCGTTTAGCTAGGCTAAATAAAGTTCATTTTCAAAAGCAATAACATAAACATTGACTGCTTGATTGTTAATTTGCGTCTCCGTGGATAACGTTTTACAGGAATCTTTCTTCGAACGATATTCAACTTCTACCCGATGGATTGTTTCTCAAACTGAAAAAGATAGTGTGGCTGTAAGCAAACTGCACACGAAAATAGCTGTTGTCACAGTTCTGTCCGGCTGACCCTCTTTACCCTCTGACGCACAAGCGAGTCTATGCCGAGTCTATGCCTCACTCTACAAGATGACACAATTTGAGTCAGCAGTGGCATCACATGACGCCATTAAACCTGCCATCTCTAATCCGCAGTCTGGGATTTAAAACTTAAATTTGAAATTAAAATTGAAATTGAAATTTGAAATTGAAATTAAAATTTATATAAAATCAATCTAAAATATTAAAAGAATGTAACAATTGACGAATCGTACAATTCTGTTAAAAAAGAAAAACTGGAAAAATTACAGAATTATTTTAAACTTGCGATTATTGGCCTACCTGCATGTAATTATCGCGTTGCTATGGCAACGTAAAAAAAAAAACAAGGAGAAATAGTTAATAAAGCTAAATTTCTACCAGGGAAGAATGGAAGACTACTCAACTTTCCAGAACCATAGAGGAAATTTCCTGTTCAAAATTACGAAACAGCCTCATGATAGGGGAGTAAGGGGGGATTGGGTGTCATGTACTTCCAAAAGAATATGTCATCGCAGTGGTATCAACTGAACGTGGTCTCAACTCTACGAACAGCTATCATACTCTTCTAGTTCTAGAGTTTAACAGTGAAATCGAAAGTTGTTTAATAAGTTGGTTTAAATTAAACTGTTTTCAGGGGCCTTCAGAACATTTTAGGGAACTTTAATTTGCTTAATCCCATGGATGCTCTTTGTAAAAGCTCTGAAACTTTGCATTTTGCTCCGCGTAAAGGAAATTTATATGTGTAGTTCTCTTTATTTATATACCACTATTATGTTAAAATTGCATGTTTTATTAACATTTCTGGTATACCTTTCCAACCTATACAGGTCACTGGAATCTAACCTTATTCACAGCCTTGACCAGGATTTATTTTCAACTCATCCAAGATTGAGAATGTTGTAAGTTCGGGTAAATCGTCCAACCCCAAATAAAAAAAAAATAGCCGTCGTGTTTCACGTTGTTCTTAATTGTAGAATTGGGTCATTCCACGCTGTTGTATTGCAGAGATATTGTTCTGGTCATTAAGCCTTTTGTTTGGCGACGTTATCGTTGCCGTTGCCGGCGTAGTCTGCTTAAGCTCCCTTTCGTGTTTCTGAATACTTGTCTCTGAGTTCTAGTTTTTGCGGGCAGATCATTTAAAGCACGTATGTAGAACTTCGTCAGAGCGATTTTCAGTTTGTTTCGTACAATGCGAATACAAGACACACCAGGAAAACAATACTGAAAGGAATCTAACAGCTTTTTTCGAACTAAACTTCGTTTAGCACAATTTCAAACGTGCACAATGTAGACAGCCAATGGAAAGTTAAGGTATACATGCAAATCGTCTAAAATCGTATGAAAATTGGGTCTAATAATTAAAAAAAAAAATAGGAAAAAAATGACATATTGACGATACAATTACCTACAATTCTGTAAGGTTCAAGACGTTCAAGACACGGTATCTTCCTATTTTGTGTTCACAAAGTACAGACACGCTGTTTTTGATAAATGGATCTTTTCTCTCTCTCGTCAATCGTTTTCGATTTCCTACTCGCCTCAATCCATGAACAATCCATTTACATGGCTTCAAGCTAAGCGGCTTAAATCGAGGGTCTGGACGGCGGTTACGTTTTCCGCGCTTTCTCAGCTTTTACTGAAATTCAGCTCATTCCTCCACTGGCAGTAGATTTTGCAGGTATCAGATTATTTGTACCATTAGTTAAAAAAAGCACGTCATTTCTCATCTAGCAGTTATGATTTTCAGATTATTAGCAATCCGTTAAACCTATCTGAGAATCACTAAATTGCGTGGTAGCAACGATGTATCAAGAAGAAAGGTAAAATGCAAATCAAATAAGGCCTTTTTATCAAGTACGAGAAATTGCACTGTCTCCGAGACGTCTTTTCCTGAGTGGGATACTTGTCTATGCTTGACATAAGTTTCACCTTAGTCCAATCTTGTTATAATTACGGCCGAGGTCTTGTCACTACTACATTACTTTTTTGCGTGTAATATTTTGTTATATTTTGTACAGGCAATTGTCTTCAAACAATATTCGACACCTTTCTCCAAATCTTTTCCGATATAGTCAAAAGCTCTTTTTGCTGTAAGTAAATCAAATATAGTTTTGAAATTTTAAAGCACATCGATAAATAAATATTATCCTTAATTAAGAACTAATGGAAATACTTCGCGCACTCTGATTCGTCCAATGGTCAAAAATATATTCTCTACTGTACCAGTATAAAATTCCGCTTACCTACATGGTAGCACTACGTATACTGCATAACGGAATATTGCTCAACGCTAGTGTAATTTCATATTTCTGTCTATCTGATGATTAATTAAAACGGAGGATATGATTCTCATCAACGATTGTAACGAAAACCTATTGAGGATCTAACACTAAAAGGGATTTTCCTGCTTAATGCAGTTAGCCTAAAAACGACTGTCGTGTATTTGAGCGAATTTATCAGCTGTGGATTTTTTCTCTGTATTCAGCAATCACAATGAAACTTAGAGGATACATAGTTTGCCCGAAAATCCGTATCTATCTTTTGATATACGTCGCCTGGGATGATGACGTCACATCATGTGGCACATGATGTCAAAACAGCCGCCAGCTTGGATCTGCCAATAACTTAAAATTGTTTTTTTTGCTCTCGTGCAAATGAAGTTGCCCATTTTTTTTATTAATGATATCAATTCATCTAAAAATACTCTACATTTCTTCCAAATGATAAATTCTCAATCGACATAGCATGGGAGATATATGTCTTTCACTATTAATACTGTAAATTTATGAGTCGAAAAATCAACCTGGCAGTACGTACCGAACAACTTTCTGCTCGTTCAAAATTGTACCTTCTCTATTTCTGCAAAATGTTCGATGCAGAACGAAAGCTAAAAGATTGTTATTTAAGGTGGTGTTATTGGTTTTAGCTAAAAGGTCATGTTAGGCACAGATATAGCGTAACAAAAAGTCCTTTATTCCAATTGCTTAAATTGGAAATTCACTGCGATGATCATTTATCACTTTCAAAAAGTCCTTTGTTTCGCCATGTTGGCTTGCCTTCGAAGCCGGTTGAAATCGGCCTTCTCCATAACTTCCAAAGTAAAAATTTATAGAGCTTTAAAACATTATATTAGTAGTAAGGACCCGAAATCATGATTGCATGCAAAATTTCAGCCAAATCTGTGAGGTACCGTGGCCGCGAGTTTTTGATATTGTCCGACTTTTACAGGGTATGATTCTTAAGTCTCTGACCTGTGAGTCCAATCTACCTACTGTTCCTTCAATAAAAGCCATTGTTGTGTGGACCTCGCTGAGTTAAGACTCGATAATAGCTGTGGTCACATTTCGCACTTTCGCCCCAGGGAAACTTGACTTGTTGACAGTTTACCGAGGGAAACGCAAATTTAGATGTGTGAACGATTTTTCCCGAGGTAATGATCGATGTTATGATTTTTTTTTTTTTTTTGCCGCGTGCGTGTCAGATAAGGATGTTGTGGTTTAGAGCGAACTTGCGGTTCTAAATCTTTTGCGTCACACGTTTTATTTTGCTGAATTTACGTGAGGTTTAGCTACCCAGTTCGTACATTTTTTACAACCTAATTTTTTTTAAGTAATCGGGTAATACATTTCGTTGCTTTCGTTCCAGACATTTTGTTTATCCTGAAGAGGAACTAGATCCAATCTACCACAATGGATTTCTTTTAAAATCAGCTGCAGGCCAGAATACCAGAGCCGAGT
Source organism: Meandrina meandrites (assembly GCA_963693305.1). NCBI lineage: Eukaryota > Metazoa > Cnidaria > Anthozoa > Scleractinia > Meandrinidae > Meandrina > Meandrina meandrites. The sequence goes on along the minus strand of OY855907.1, from coordinate 23,959,250 downwards.
AGAGCATTTCAGCCCGATCTCAGTTGTATCGATAGCACTGTATAAACTCTGACATGACTCCTTTCAGTGTGACCTTTTCACCTGGGGAAACCAAACTTGAGATAAATTTACCTAAGGCGATTTTTTTTTAAGTTTTCCCTAGGTAAAGCGCTTTTCCCTTGGTATAAGTCTGTAGTGTGACCACAGCGAATATCCAGATGTTCTATTTTTTTTTTTTTCAGAATTGGTTCTATTTTAATGTCCAAGGCTATCATGAATACCATGAGGTATAGTGAGGGTTCGATGTCACTCCATTCCCGTTAAACAATTAATGTATGCATTGAATCCCCATTAAAAGTGAATTAAACACGTTTACCCCTGTCTCCCCCGCTAGGTTTTGATTTGTCCACAAAGTCGGCCATTGTCTTACGTTCATATATGTGGGGGAGGGGGTGGAACAAAGGCGGCAGTACATGTTTACAACATGAGCTGAAATGGCGTCTGTCTTGTCGAGTCCGACGCTAAAATTGTAAAGGCGGATTTTTGTTCCTTTGGCTACACCTTTGATCAAAATACACTTTTGAAGACCTCACAAACAATCAGAAAATGTGATCAAGAATACTCAAGTGAACAGATGGGTTTTAAAGTCTTAAAAGTTGCGATGTATCCATCAAGGCCATTAAGATGTTGGCAGAAATTTGCCCAATTTACCCAAGCACATGGAGAGATCCAATATGGCGGCTGTTGGCTCGAAAAAACAGATGGGTTTTCGTAGCATTCATGTCATGATCATATCAAAATACACGTTTGTGGAGTTCTTAAACGAAATGGAATCATGCTTAAGAATACTCGACTGCAGAGAAATGAGCACCAAAGTCTTAAAGCGATGATAATCGAGCGTTGTGAAATGTTTATACATGCATTTGGAGGGCGAATAAATGACTACAATGCAGCCGCAGCAAGAAATTATGCTGCAAGCTCAAATGAAATGAATGCTTTACTATCTGGAAGCAAAGGTAAGATTCCCTCGGTTACCATCGTATTTCATTTTGTATAAAGCTTGTAGCAAATGAACTGTTATATTTTAACATTTGTTCGGAAACTTGCTTCATAATTTCCTGCAAGCGATGAAAACTGTTTCTATCTGTGGCATTTGAGGTTCTTTCATTTGTCCAAATGTGAATTTTAGGTTAATTTCAAAGTTAAATATATAACCAGATAATAAAATTAAAAACAAACATTCACGTTTTTGGATAATATTATTTACAGCAGTTTTAATCTCAAAGTGTTGACCATAGCTCATTGCGATATATGAATCTGGCCTGTATAACACAAGCTAAATTTCAACTATTATTTGGTTTTAAATCGCATTGGATAATGTGAATTAAGAGGATCGAAAGTTTCTGTAGTCACTAAAAGATTATCATTGTCACACTGTTTGCTACAAAGGACAACAACAAGGCAACAGATTTCAAAATTTTGTTCTGTGCGAAAATTTTGCACTAATTCGAAAGAAGGCAACATCAAACTTGTCATGGTCATAAATTGTACTGATGGATTTATGAAAGACTGATATAAAAATATCTACAATGGCTCAAAGCTGATAAAACACAACTGATGTGTCTATTGGTAAGAGTAATTACAGTATGTAACTATCAAACACATAAAAATTCCCACTCTACTTGAGACTTGCTGTTCTTCAGAAACTCTATTACAACTGCAGACAGTTGCTTTTAAGATTCCTGTAATGATTTGTATTTAGGTTCTTTCAGTGCAAAGTTTCAATCACAATGTACTAGCCTTGTCTTATTGAGCAAACATTGCTTGAAACCCTACCCTGCACAGCGGCATATAGCATGTATATGGAAGTACCCCCCTCCCCCACCCAACCTTGGGGTAGTAACAATCAACTACACATATCTATTATACCTACATGAAGGTCAAAACTGAAAAAAAAGTATAAAAGAAATAATGGCTCCAAGTGTTCTACAGGCCAGCATCAGATGGAAGCAGATTTCTTATCACTTTCATAGATAATACTGTACACCTTTGTTGCATCATACTCCTCAAACTGTGGTATTGGTCTGTTTAATAATAAAGAATCTAACAATAACTAAATTTTAGCAGTTTCAGTCACGTTTATATTTATAACTTCAATTCACTTGACCATTGTTTTTTTCTGGACCAAATACTTCTAAGAATAACAAAGGGACACAAGGCACTGACCTAACACAGCTTTTCGTTGATAATTTCAAATCATCATGCTGGAAAAGTAGTCTGTTCCAGATTTTCCAATAGTTTATTCTGCCACAAAGAACAACCAGGGGTAAAAAGAAATCTATCTTCACCACTCTTCTGCACGCTGCACCCCACACAATATGAACGCCAACAGGCTATGGTACACTTGGGACAGACTTTCGCTGTTTTCGTATATCCCGACTTGTTACTACGAAAAATAACTTTTTCCACGATCCAAAAGCTTGACTATGATTAATCCCCCATTTCTCTCCGCAACATGATTTTTTCGCATAATGGCTCCACTATAGCCTGTGTACAGCCGTCCCGCTTCACTACAACCTCGTTCCCAAGATCTCTCTTTCCCCGCCCGCCCCCCAGAGCGAGAAGAGGGGGGAGACCCTGGGAACGACGAGGGCTCTACTAATCAGTAACAAATTTAGCACGCTCCCAAAATCTTTCCGGAATGACTTTCATTCCGCAACAAGTTCATTCCATCCTCATATATTTCTATTGCGCTTTTCAACTAAAACAGTTGGAAAAGAGGCAAAGGTTCATAGAATAATAACCAGATACCATGAGGTGGCTCGAAGGAGACTTTGATTCGAGTAGTTGCACTCTGTAGATGGTGACGATGAAAATGATGTTCTATCATTTTGCTTTGGGGGACTGAAAATTCCTCGTTTAAAGATTAAAAGGCAACCAAAGAGTAGGAGCTCGGCGAAAAGCGTTAACTCTGCCACCACACTACTCCCAGTCTCCAGCCGATTTTCTAGGGCGATGTATATCCATAACGTCCAAGCGTGCATCCTATTAGTAAAATAGCATAATTACCTTAATGTTATGCCTCGAAAGAGAACCCGATATTAATACAGTTGCAAGTTTAAACCGTTCATTGCGTGCTAGCGGCGAGCTAGGTTTGATGAATGGAGACAACAACTCTGCTTGGGATTAAATTTGCCACGGATGTGGCCTTTATTTAAATGTAACACAATAATCACTTATCCGTTCACTAATGAAGTGATGACAGAAATGACCACCATTCATCAAAGGTGGGAACAGCTAAAACGCCACAAGTCACAGGTTGTGACAGCCCCACCCGAAACCGCTCGCACGCAAGGACGAAAACTGAAATGAAAAGCAGATGAACGAACAAAAACAAAGAGCTCGAAAAGAGCGCTATTAGCAATCAGCCCCTGACTGGAATTGCTCGCAAATTAACCACTTACAACACTAAAAGTACGATGGTAAAGAACGGCGGCGAAACCAGCCCTTGTCTGAAATTTCGCCGTCGTTCTACAACTCCAAAATTAAAAACCGCGAACAGCTAACAGTAAGACGTTTTTATGTAACGAAAATGATCTAAAATTACGGTCGCAAGGCAAGATGTCACAATTAGCCTTTGTCTAAAATTCTGACAACTTGCGTATTGGCGCGCGAGTGCAAGACGGCAGACTAGCCCCTGTCTAAAATCTGTACCGCTTTGCAACTCGCGAAACGAGAAGTGGAAATAGAGTAATATCGTGCTTATGTGGCTACGAGCGTTGCGGAACGTAGATATACCTTAAAGGCGTCTGATTTCCAGCGACCCAAACTACGAATCTGGGCATCAGTGAAACCCTGGTCTGCTGCGAAACTTGCAGCGCCGATGCGAAAGCTATGAGGTTTATAATGATTCGGATCAAGCCTGCAAAAAGTGAGGCATTGATTTAAAACCTGGGAAAATAGGTTAGTGCTTACGGCGGACCCGTCTGATAACGTAAACAAAGGTCCTGGCCGGTTACCGCGGAGGTTGCAAAATTCAACTAAAGCCTGAACGGGACAATAACCGCAACCGGCTTGACGTAGAATGTGGATATGACATGGACGCCCCGAACGGTTATGCTTAAAAGTTGTAATGGTAAGTTTAGCCGCAACAACTTCTCCTTTGTTAAGGAGAAAACTGAGGTCTTGGTGACGTAGCACTGATTGACCCAGGTCCGTTGATTTGGATGCCATTTCAACTATTCTGAGAAAACCGTAAAAGGCGGTTGAAAACATGGCTTTAAACAAAGTACGTTGGTAGAGCGAGGATGATACATGCGCCAATGCGTCTACAAGAAGACGGAGAACTGGTAGAGTGATAGGAAGCCGTACGTCCAGGCGAGAGCGAGATTTTATCGCCGAGAGAAGTTTGAGGATCAGGAACGCTTTTGTAGGATCAGCGTGACCGTGAAGTTTGTGTACATAGCTCAAGGCCGAAATGTAAGTAGAGATTGTCGAGGGTGCGAATTGTCTCGCTGATAAGTGAGCTATGAACAGGGCAACCGAATTGACACTTAACGGAAGAACTAGCGCGTCAACAGAAACACACTGTTGAGCGAATTTAGCGTACACGGTCCATGCTCGTTGGTAGGTACGACGAGAGCCTCGAGAAATTGCAGAATGGAGTAACAGTTTCAAATGCTCGACCAGTTCTCCGGGAGGAGATGTTGTGGCACCGCGGTCGGCTGTTCGTCCGCTCGGGACGCTAAGTGCCTGAATTCCTCCACCTGTAAGCGGGAAAGCAAGTCGCATTCCTTGTTAAGAACGCCCAATACATGCTTAGAACGAAATAGTATGTTATGTCTTAGACAGCAAAGTACCAAGTGCCTAATTAAAACCATTACCCCGCGTTCTTTTGCGGTTTGTTTGTTAATGATATCAACAAGCGCCCTGTTGTCGGTGAAAAAGACTACGCATCTGTTTGCCATTAAGTGACCCCATATCTCGACAGCGATAACAATGGGATAAAGTTCTAAAAGAGTGATGTTGAACGATTTCCATTTTTCTGGCCACGAACCGTAAAACCAGTGCCTGCCGAAAACCGCTCCGTAGCCTAAAGACCCTGCCGAATCAGTATACAGCTGCAGATTTTTCGAAGTCACCCAACGATCAGGAAGAAAAAATGATTTGCCATTGTACTGTTGGAGAAAAGATAACCACACCTGGATATCCAGTTTACATTCTCTGGTAACTCGGATAAAATGGCGCGGGTTACGAACCCCTTTCGTTAAATCGATTAGCCGACGAAGAAAAGCGCGACCAGGGACAATCACCGAGCAGGTGAAGTTTAAAAGGCCTATTAAAGACTGGAGGTCCCGCAGGGTGACACTTTTCCGGCGATAACAAAGTGTCAATTGTTCGCGACATTTGGCCAATTTATCGTCTGGCAAGCTAGCCTGCATTGTAATGGAATCTAAAGAAATTCCCGCGAACTGAAGGGATGTAAATGGGCCCATAGTTTTGCTTTCGGCGATAGGAACACCGAGGTCGTCGCACAGAGTCAAAAACTTTTCTAACTGCGCACCGCATGCCGCTTCGGTATCGGCAACGATGAAAAAATCATCAAGAATGTGAATAATGGCCTGAGTACCTAATACCTTTTTCGCTATCCATTCCAGCGCGGTACTAAACGATTCAAAAATGGAGCAACTAGTTGAACACCCCATTGGTAAACATCTATCAAAGTAATAATTCCCTTGCCATTTCATGCCAAGTAACCGGAAATCATGAGGATGAATAGGAATGATTCTAAAAGCGGACGCAATGTCGGTTTTTGCCATAAAGCAACCCGAGCCTAATTGCTTGATAAGGCTAATTGCATCGTCCGTGGAAGCATAATGTACCGAAGAGAAATCCCGGGGAATACCGTCATTGACGGAAGAACCACGAGGAAATGAAAGATGATGGATCAAACGAAACTCAGAAGGAGTCTTTTTAGGAACTAATCCCAACGGGGAAATAATAAACTGAGGAAAAGGCGGGAACTCAAATGGGCCGGCTATCCGACCAGCATCAATTTCTTTGGTTAATTTGGCGTTGACAGCTGACGGGTTGTCAACAGCGGATTTAAGATTTGGAGACTCTAAATGACTTGGCGAAAGTAAGCACTGAATCGAAAAACCGTTCGTAAAACCGTTCAACAGATATTGCCGTTTAGCGTAAGGGTAGCCTGATAAGTAGTGTTTAAGGCGGTTAACCTTTACTGGGGTAACTGGCCGATGATTGCGTAGCTGGTTTACTCGGAGCAGATGCATCTCCTTTTCCGACAACAGGGCGCTGCTGTTTGACGCGAGAATTACTTGCCCTACATTCTGACCCTGGTGCGATCCGAAGCATTTGTGGCAACTGTGCTTAAATTTACAGCCTCCACAGAAGTCCCCACTGTTGAATTTCCAACAGAAACCCTTCGGAAAGGGCGCTGACCCACCAGTACGGGATCTTTTAAAAGTGGTAGCTGACGTCAGGCGCGTAGAATGCTGCGAGATAGGAAGAGACTGGAACTAAAGCTCCCAATGAGCCTGGTCCCATGGATAAGATTTCGGCTCCGATTGCCGCAGGAATCGAAATTGCTCGTCATACCAGCGCCAGTTACCTTGCTTATTAGCAAGGTCTCTGACTATCTCGCAGTATTTCATTAACGCTGGCGCTGACGATGGGAATGTTACCGTGTAAACTGCAACGAATGTGTTAAACGCACTCGCCCACTGGCCAATTGAACCTATGCGTTTCGGTTTGTGAACGGGTTCTAGGGAAAGCTTACTGGAGCCATTTTCACAATCGCTGTACGCGGATATAGAATATTTGGTTGGCTCCAAATTAGTAGTGGGACTAAGTAACAACCCCAAATCAATGTATTGATCGGCCCAGATTTTATGCTTTAGTTTATCTGGAACTCGCGAGCCCAGGCTTATAGCGATACTCGAGAAAGTTCCACTTTGACGGGAGGAGGGAGGCTCTTGGCCATCTAAAGAATTATTTATAGCCACACCTGACAGGCCTGTGAGAGACGCTACTTCATTGTTAGTAACCTCTGTTACTTGTGTAGAGTTGCAGGAACTGTGTAGTGTAGAGATTCCCGCTGCCTTTAATCCCTGGATAACCGATGCGCTAATGGCGGTGACCAAGGATGAGATATCCAGGGTGCCAGAGTTGCTAGGATTGTTGGAAGGAGTGGTATTGTTAGACTGAGTGTTGTCCGGCTGAGACAGAGGCAAAGTTCCGTTCCCCGGAGCATTTGAGGCTGGCACCTCGTTGGCGACTGCTAGAACTGCAGCTGGTGGGGCCGTATTTTGCCTGGAACGCTTTGCTCTTGAGGGAGAGCGAGTGACTGACGTGCGCTTCTTGGGAGGCATACTTTTCTTGGGAGGCATACTTCGTTAAGATTAAAATAAAGTAATAGATAAGTGTTGATAGGTTAAACTACGAAACTTAATGCGAACTCGGTGTGAAAACTACTGGCCTCTGCCCAAGTATAATTAAAGGGGGGGGGGGGGGGGGGGGGGTTAACTGTGAAAAATTTCGTAAAATTGACAATTGGCAAACAAGGGTAGGGTTGCTAACCCCACAAAATCATGGCAAATTGGAATAACGGAAGAAATGTGATGTGACAACGGAGGAGCACGAGGAGCAAAAGTCAATGACATTAAAAGGACACCTTCGTTCCTATGTTCGGTCTGAGTACGTTGGGCACACTATCGGAAGATAGCCGCCAAAGGAACGTACTAATTACACCGATATGTCATGAGGTCCCGGCTGATAAGTAAAAAATCAAGGGAACACAGCCCTGATAAGCTAGGTGCGAGTGGCGCCACTTAAGCACCCTGACGCACCAAATAAAGCCCATTTCCGGGCCTGATAAGGGAAATATGTACCACACCTTAGTAGCACATTCCACTTATACAACTCAGCACGCAAAGGGCAAAATAAGTAATGAACCGGCTCAAATTGAAAGTCACATCTAAAATTTGCCGAACCGATATTTTTAAGGGTCTTCCTGAAAGAAGACAAAACAAACAAAATTGGGGAGGGGGAAGACGCTGGTCAGGCGCCATTGAGAAGAGACAGTGACTTCAACACCACCCCTCTATAGCTCCTATAAAGTTTAATTAAGCCTAAAGTATTCAAATGTACGCCGTCCTTGAGGTAAATGTCACTGCTCGGGTTCCAAAACCCAATGTGCCGCCAATAAAAACAAAATGGTACGGGCTCTAGAACTACCTTCAAGTACTTGTGTAACTTAAGCACCCTAGAGTTAAAATCGCGCATTTTGGGGGGCGAGGAACTGCGCTTTATCACCTGGCAGACCCCAACAACCTTAACACCACAGTTGTGCTTGAGGGTGTGCACGAGTTCTTCGAGTGCGGAACCAACCGATTCAGGAGGTAAACAGGTGAGATCGTTGGTACCTAATTCAAGAATGACGATGTCGGGCTTGGAAATACGCACATGATCGAGATCGAATTTTTCCACTTTAGCAACGGTTCTTCCACCAACCCCAAAAAGCGAGACGTTAGCGAGATCAGCTAGCGCTAGATCACTCGAGTAAGAAGCTGAATTTGACAGAAATGAACTTAAATGACGAACGAAAGAGTGACCCAGGATTAAAACACGTGGCGCAGACATCATAGGAAAATTCTTAACAGCTATCACTGTAAAATCAATACTTAAACTAGAGAATGACAACCGATCGCCAGTGTAGAATGTAAACACGAAAGGGAAATACTGTGCCGAATAGTAAAAGCCACTTGCCTGATAGGAAAGTAGAGCTAAATCTTTTGAGCAGCTTAGAGCAGCAACGTTTACACCAAGGCGGCTAGGAGCTAAGAGAGGACCTCTAATATGTGACGCACCTTGATATAGGGATTTGATACACCCCATAAAGCCCTATTGTTCTCCGTCAGCCCGACCAGACATCTTTGACAATGACCCTTTCTCGTCTCACATAAACCTAATTATTCGTGCCGCATAATTGGTGTTTTTTTTTTTTTCATCAACAGAGACCTTTCTTATAACGAAATACAATACTTACCAAGTGGGTTGTTCCGTTCTTTAAAATCATTGGCATCTTTGTAAGTATATAACAAGTTTAACAAATTGACGTCAGTTTTTTTTTCTTTTTTTGATGCGTCTGTCCTGTTATTGATGATAAATTGCGTCATAACATTGTCAAAGTGTTGTAGATCCACGAGTCGCTAGGCGAGTGGATCTACAACAACCTTTGACAATGTTACCACGAAATCTATCATCAATAAAAGGACAGACGCATAAAAACGGACGTCAATTTGTCTTTTACAATACCATTTTGTCAAAACTGATTTTCAAACGAAGGAAAGAAATGCAAGAGTCAAAGTATGGAAGATGCGATCACCGTACCGCGGCATAATCTGAATTTTATCGCTGTAATACGGAGAATCACAAGCTCGTAAATTAAACGTTAAGTAAGAAAACGGCCAGAAATTCAAGGTAAAATACGAATGTTTCAACTAACCTTTAATCCAGTGAAAACTGTTTACAAAATTATCTGCTAAAACGCAGTTCAGCTTCTCACTACACTACGCACAAATTTCCCGCTCACCGTCGATTTTCAAGTTTGAGACCTCAATAAACATCCTGATCTTTCCAGTCTAAGGTTCAAATGGTTTCTTCAGTTTCAACCCATAAATTTGAGATGATTTTCCTATTGAGGACTACTTGTTTTGTGGTATGATTCTCGCTTTATCGGGAATGCAGCGCTGAATCAGTGCTGAAAAGTTCAGCAAAACTTTCGCTGATTGCGTCAGCTTTTCAAATTTCATCCGTCTTTACTCTTATTGACAATAAAAATTAGCCAATCAGCGGGCGAGAATTCGCTCAGTTATTATAAAAATTGTTTTTGCATATTAATTCCTAGACATTTATTCGCCTTGAAGAGGTGGCTAACTGTTCTTTGTTATTCAACAATCAACTGAAAGTCCGTAGAGAGCATGATAATGTAGCCGGGAAGAGCGGGACAGATCAATAGACCTTTTTCGCTTGGACGGTTTGTTTTCCCATTACAGACCACGTGATATTCTCTAGATAATTTTTCTTTTATCCAAATAAAATTTATTCATTCATTCATATACACGCGACTATTTGAAAATTTGAAAGCAAGAATTCTCAAGAGTATCATCACATGGTCTGTAATGGGGCAACAAAACGCCCAAGCGAAAATGTCTATTGTATTCTATGGCCATAATGCCACAGTGATCTTCTCACAGTAAAATGTGTACCAGTACTTCACGACCTGCAGACTGATGACGAATATGACTTAAAATTAAACGACACTTACATGTAAGTTGAAGTTTGATTGCGATTCTTTGAGTCGTCAGCCTCTCGGCTTGGCTGTGGTATACCCACCACAATCAAATCTAGACTTACAAGTAAGTCTCTTTTAAAGGAGAACTTCACTCCAGAATGGCCATTTATTTTCTTTACGCCAATAAAACGTTTATACAAAAATATGTTATTCACCAAAATTTCAGCATCCAACGAGCGCTAAATCCCTACGAAATCTTTCTCTAAAGTAGCCCAAAATTCGACAACTGAACGCCGCCATCTTGGAGCCAGTAATGTATGCGTGACGTCAAAGAGTTCAGCCTGAAGTTTAGCGGGAAAATTTAAATACTCGAAACTCCTTGTTTCTTTGAAGTGGCTTTTGTTTGTCAAAATGCCTGTCTGAAAGGAAAGAAAAGGTGAAAGGTTTTTTGTATCTCTTGGAGATCTGTTTGAGAAACATGGAGCTGCACAAACAGGCATTTTGACAAACAAAAGCCACTACAAAGAAACAAGGAGTTTCGAGTATTTAAATTTTCCCGCTAAGCTTCAGGCTGAACTCTTTGACGTCACGCATACATTACTGGCTCCAAGATGGCGGCGTTCAGTTGTCGAATTTTGGGCTACTTTAGAGAAAGATTTCGTAGGGATTTAGCGCTCGTTGGATGCTGAGATTTTGGTGAATAACATATTTTTGTATAAACGTTTTATTGGCGTAAAGAAAATAAATGGCCATTCTGGAGTGAACTTCTCCTTTAATTTAAATTTATTCTTTATTTCTTTTGCAGGGCATTAACCTCGAATAAGATTCAGAACCTCACCATGGCTGTATGGGCCCCTCTAACAGCCTTAGTAGATATGTAAGTTTGACGAAATTTCAGGGTAATTAAATCAATCAATCAATCAACCAGCCAACCAACCAATAAAATTTATTTATCCTAGGCCCCGTAGCAAACATATGCTAATATGCCGAGAAAATAAAGAAAAAAAACATATATATACAGAACGAAAAAAATGAATTTAATAAATAAGTACTAAATTGATTAAAAAGAGACTATCTAGCTGCCCACAGCATTGGGAAAGGCCTGCAGTGTTGTAATTGTTGTTACTTGGTCTGGCAGTTGATACCAGGCGTTCGTCGCCCAGTATTTACGGACTTCAGTCCATAATTGGTCGTATTGACCTTGGGCAAGACAATCTTATTAATTCCACTTAAGTTCTTGATATTGTCCCTGACACAGAAGAGGTCCTTAGGATAAAACAGGTGCTATGTTATTAAGGCATTTCAATATTATAATAAGTTAACTTGGATGCAACGTTCACTTAATGCGTAGCCAATGCGGCTGCATAAAGAAGCGGAGCTAGAAGACCTGCCCTTATAGATCTCAAGTTCATCGCTATCTGATTTTACATAATTATGCCATATCGTGGAACAATGGGTAAAGTAAGACGTTAATTATACAGTCATAACTTAAAAATGGAAGGCAAACACTTTGTAATCTACGAGTTGTTTTCCTACTTTCTTATTAATTTTAGAAACGTGCGTGCGTGCGTGTTACTGGTCTGCCTAATTCGATAGTTCCGCCTCTTCGATGAAGTAAAATAAGTCATTAAGAAAAAGGTTAAATAGTAAGGGCCACTGTGGAACTCCCCTTGATATAACTAACACATTCGATGTAACATTCCGACATAGTAGGTCGTGGAGGGTTGTCCAATATACCCGCAGTCGTCTAAGCTATGTTATGGAGGGGGATACTGGACAAAAATGTAATTGTAGTGGTACTGCGTGCTGCATTATATCGTACCACGCGTTGATACCCGAAACTACCCGGTGTGTTGTTATATCGCACCCGATATGTCGCTTTATCGTACTGCTCAAGCCATAGCACCGTACTGTGTGCTGCTATATCGTACCCGATCATTAAATATCGTAAGTGATATGCAGTTATATCGTAGTGCTAAAGCCATAACATCGTACCGTGTGCTGCTATATCGTACCCGATGATAACATATCGTAAGCGATATGCAGTTATATCGTATTGCTAAAGCCACAACATCGTACCGTGTGCTGCTATATCGTACCCGATGATAACATATCGTAAGCGATATGCAGTTATATCGTATTGCTAAAGCCACAACATCGTACCGTGTGCTGCTATATCGTACCCGATGATAACATATCGTAAGTGATGTCGTACCGTATGCTGCTATATCGTACCCGATGATGGTTTATCGTAGCTTTCATGCCATTTCATTGCGACAAACTGGTCAGCGGCTTATACTTAGGTAGGTACCTCATGCATGGGGACACAAAATGTCCCGGATTTTATTTAAAGACGTGTAACTGTGAAGGAGTGCAATTTGAAAAAAAAAAATCGAAAATTATCAAACTTGGCCAGAATAAAAAAAAAATACTTTAAGTTCATTCAAATTTTTCTTTTACGCGAACGGCGATGTTGACGGTTTGAAAGCTACGGCACAAGGGGCTCATACAACACATGATTTAAAAATTTACCAAAAATGAACAAAAAGGCACAGTAAAGCAATTAATACATCATTCAAAAGAAGACATACTGCTTGAAAATATTATGTTTTGAGTCAAATTTTTCAAGGTTTTTAAATTTTCGGCTTATTTTGCCGATGTCTGCACGGAAAAAAATGGCAAAATTGAGAGCGAAAAAACTCAACTTGGTATATAAGCTGGTGCTACAAAAAAATATATCCCAACAAAAGAGCAACATTTCGGCTTCCAATATATGAAATAATATTTTTGGGCTACTCAAATAACAAAATTTGACAGCGCGTGCAATGCAAGTGGTACCGAGCTCAAAAATCGCAATTTCGTGTCACGGTATTCCCATCAATAAAATGGCAAAATTGACAGTTAAAAATTGTACTTTGGTTCGTCATCTAGTGTAATGTAACCCAATAATAGAGCAACGTTTCATCTTAAATTTAATATAAAAGTATTCTTGGGCTACTAAAACAACGAATTATGAGTGCGCTAGCTATACGCAAGTGCTTCGGGGCTCAGTATCTGGGCCATCGCTTGGAAGATATGTCACGCAATTTCAAATGTAAGGATTTTTTAGCTCAGTGACACTTGCGTACATCGCTCTCAAAGTTCCTTATTTGAGTAGCCCAATAATATATATAGGATAATACATGGTTTCGCGGAGATATGAAATTTATCTTCGAGTGTTCAAATCGATAGCTCACGAGTGAGCGCAGCGAACGAGTGAGATATCGGATTTGAACATATAAACCTACTAATTACGATGTTTTTGACGATTTTCCGAAGATTTCCGACCACTTCCGAAGATTTCCGAAAATTTTCAAAATGTTGTCCGAAGGTTGTACGAATGTTTCCGAACATTTTCCAAGAATTTCCGAAGTTTTCCGAAGATTGCCGAAGATTGCCGAGGAAGATCCGAAGATTTTTCGACTTAATATCGATTTACTTTGGCTCATTCAGCATTGGAACATGGCAAACTCTGCAAGCTGATTGGTCAAAAATGATATCACACATGTGTGGATATCATTTTTATCCTCACATGTGGGATACCATTTTTCTCTATTTGCTACCACTCGCTATACCACTGCAGTTTATATAATAAAACTGAATATCGCTTACGATATGTTATCATCGGGTACGATATAGCAGCACACGGTACGATGTTGTGGCTTTAGCAATACGATATAACTGCATATCGCTTACGATATGTTATCATCGGGTACGATATAGCAGCACACGGTACGATGTTATGGCTTTAGCACTACGATATAACTGCATATCACTTACGATATTTAATGATCGGGTACGATATAGCAGCACACAGTACGGTGCTATGGCTTGAGCAGTACGATAAAGCGACATATCGGGTGCGATATAACAACACACCGGGTAGTTTCGGGTATCAACGCGTGGTACGATATAATGCAGCACGCAGTACCACTACAATTACATTTTTGTCCAGTATCCCCCTCCATACTATGTATCGACTCGACTTACCGGAAGTCTATTCGCGAGAGACTTGGCGTAAAACAAAGCAAGTTCTTTTAACAAACAGTAGGATGGTCGGCGACTCGACTCGAGTCGTCACGACTCCTCTCACTAAATAGTGGACTAAATGGAAGTGTAGTCGCGAGAGACATAGCGTAAAACACAGTAAGGCTATAAGGGAGGGTAGTAAAAGTCGGCAACTCGAATTGAGTCGACTCGGGTCGTCACGACTCGTCTCGCTAAAAGTCGACTCGACTTTTTGGGAGTCTCGTGCCGACAGACTTAGCGTAAAACACAGTAAGGTAATGTGGGAGGATAGTAAAAGTCGGCAACTCGACTCGAGTCGTCACGACTCGTCTCGCTAAAAGTCGGCTCGACTTGTTGGGAGTCTAGTCGCTAGAAACTTAGCGTAAAACACAGTAAGGCTATAAGGGAGGGTAGTAAAAGTCGGCGACTCGACTCGAGTCGGGGGTGGGGGTGTTCTGGGCAGCACGTTTTTTTTTTTTTTTTTTTTTTTTTTTCTAGCAACCTGGTGGGCAGGATATTCTTTTCCCATCTAAATGCTCTGCAGGATGTTTTTTTCCCTCCTCATTTTTCTGCAGTTTTTTTTCCCCAAAAGGTGTCATGTGTTTACATTTACAGAATGTATTTAACAATTATTCCATACACCTTATTCCAAAATGGCCGCCACCCGGTAAAAGCTGGGGCGAGTTGCACGAAAACGAGGTCATGAGGGCCAAATGTGCTTTCGTTCTGTAAACAAAAGGCTAACAAAATGCCGCAAAACTGCTGTGTTCCGAAGTGCACGAAAAAGGTTTATCGGGAGGAAGACTTAAAGATATCGTTCCACAAATTTCCAAAAAAGAAAGACCTTCTAGCTGCATGGATTCAAGCTATTCGAAGAGATATTGGTCGCGAATTCACGATCACTTCGCACACAAGGGTTTGCTCGAGACACTTCAAGGAATCGGATTTCAAGAAGACCCTCGCTGGCAGAAGAGTACTTTGTCCTGCAGCTGTTCTTTCCATATTCCCATGGAGGAAAAGTTCTCCTAAAAAGCGAAAGCCACCAAAACCCCGGTATGTAGTCTCTAAAGCGGTGTCTACTACTAAAGTTGCCAACGAAGAGCTCGAATTAACTAGTTCAAGCCTAAATGTTGACAATAATGGGTTCGAAGTTCTTGAGGTAGATGGAAACTATCAAGAGTATAGAACTTCAGAAGAAGAAAACATGTCTGAAATGGAAAGACAAATTGACAAGGAGAATAAGGAAGAGGATAGAACGACCCAAGTAGAAAGCGTGTCTGAGCTGAAAAAACAAATTGAGGAGCTGAATGATAAACTTCAAGAACAAAAAGAGAAAACAAATGCACTGGTAATTGAACTGAATGAAGTCAAACAAAAACTTGTCAACTTAACAACACGGTACAACGACTTGGAGAAGAAATCTTTCTCGTTAAATCAGTTTAGAAATTCTAAGTCTTTGGGGTTTTACACTGGATTTGCCAATGGCGAAATATTTGATGCGTTATACAATTTCTGTGATCCTGGTGAGAATGGCGAAAATATTCGTTATTGGCACTCATCATCCACAGACCAGGACAGAACTGTTCTTAGTGAAAGTGATGAAGACTTAGAATCATTTCCAAAGGCTGGTAGACCAAGGTTATTGCATCCTAAGGAAGAACTGTTCATAACCTTGTGTAGACTAAGACAAGGCTTAGCTGAGGAACACCTTGCTCATATTTATGGAATATCTCAAGCTACAATAAGCAGGATAATAATAACCTGGGTCAACCTTTTATATTTAAGGCTAAAGGATGTACCCATGTGGCCCTCTAGAGAAAAAATAAACAAACACATGCCAGAGCAGTTCAAAGAAAAATATTCCTCCACTAGGATAATAATAGACTGTACTGAAGTTAAATGCCAAATGCCTTGCAGCCTTCGTTTAAATAGTGAACTCTTCAGCACCTATAAAAACCACACTACTCTGAAAGCCCTTGTGGGAATTACCCCTGGTGGAGCACTGTCATTCGTGAGCCAGCTATACACTGGACACATCTCAGACAGAGAAATTGTTCTGCGTAGTGGAATTTTGGATCAAAAATTTGACTGTGGAGATTCTGTTATGGCAGATAAAGGGTTTACAGTGCAAGACCTGCTCCCTCTTGGAGTTGGGCTAAACATTCCTCCTTTCTTGGGATCTCAGGGACAGATGAGTCCAGAAGATGTCGTCAAAACACAATCAATTGCTTCCCTGAGGGTCCATGTGGAAAGGGCTATCAATAAAATAAAAAACTTTCGCATCTGGGAGGGAATTGTCCCACTGAACTTATTTGGTGTTGTAAACCAAATGTGGACTGTATGTGCGGTACTTTGTAATTTACAAAAGCCCATTATCAGTGTGTAATATTTAAGCAGCAGTGAAGCCACAATAAGGCTTGTGTAAATTCCACTAGCAGAGCTGAGGGAACTAGGGGGGGAGGGGGGGGGGGGGCACCTGGGGGGAGTCTGAGGCAAACATTTTAGCAAGGCAGCAACCTTGCCCCATACCCAACAAACTATTGAAAGATGGTTGGTTAATTTTTTTCCAACAAATCCTAAGGAAAAGGGTGGGGCTGTGGTCCCCTACTAGCGCCCCACTTGATCTGCCCATGGGCAACACTCTTCTCTTCTCTTAGTTGAAATAAAGTAAGGCCAGGGGTATGAATGGGGTATCTTTGGGGTACTTCACCCTGTCCCCTGGGTTTGTTTTTATTAGGACACATCCATTGGTCTTTCCTAGCAAATTTTTTTCTGGAAACCAGTTCTTTGAAGTATGCCAAATAAACCCTGGTAGCAACAAAACTCTGTTTGTGAAAGCAGTGCAGGAGCTCTGCAAGGTCTTTGGTTAATTAGACTGCTTTTATTGAAATCCTCTGTGGGGTTAGATGAACAGATGATTGAATGGATTGGCATTCAAAGGACATTTAAATCGGTTTTGTCTAAATTTTTAATGAACACAACTATTTTGTTAGGAAAATTTATATGCTCATATTTAGTGGAAAGGTTATTGGACTGATTCCATGTTGGATTACTCTGAAATTATAAACTACTGTGGAATAAAATTATATACATCACCTACCTATACAGGCAGCCATTTTCATCCACATGTATATATACATAGTACAACACTTTAACATATTCGTTTTACATGTATCTCAAGTATCCTTCTTCAAAATGACTCACCAGATCTGGATATATTTGTTAGGTAGTTCACAAAATTAGCACAATGAACTCTCTTGGAAATTAAGTAGAAGATTAGGCTGTAATAAATAATAACAGATGCAGAGTTTAACCTGTAAGACAGTCTAGGTAAATATCAATAGTTCATGGAGCTTGTTGTTGCACAGCATATTTCTTTTTTGCTGCAGCTGGCAAAAAGTAACGAAAGTAGGTGTGTTGCAATATTGCTCGCTGTTTCTTCCAGTGCTCCTCATCAAAGTGAATCCTTTCAATGCTGAGGCCCCTGCTTGTGTATACCACAAAGTCACACCATTTGGCACCGGTGAGTGCCATTTGACCCTGGACTTGATCATAGTAAATGTGGTCCTTCTTTAGTTTGGGTTTCCCATCCTTAATTTCTAGATAAAAGTGGGGGTCACTACAGGCTTCTGCTGGAGTAACACCAAACTTTGAGCTTGGACATTTTATTTCAACAAGACCAAACTGATTATCGGGACATGAAATGTCAACAACTTTTCCATCTGGGGTACATCCAAGAAAAAACAGTTTTGGTGACACAAAGAACCCGGATCTTTCCACTTTTACTGGGTGACCAATAATGTGCATTTGTTTTTCATACTCTCTAAGTGCAACAGCCTCATATTTTATACCATGATCAGTACTTGCTGATCTGAATGGTTTTGCATCCAGCATGTCATTACAAAACTTTTCGTGGTTTCTTTTTCTCCTGCACACCTTTCCAAAATTTGATGCTGTAAATCTATACCGGCGCTGTTCAGTCCAAGCATTACAATTGTGCTGATCCCTGGTATTTTCTTCTATCTTGTTTGCGTCAAGCATATTTACCTTAAGTTCATCTAATAATTTATTATGTAGGAGATCCAGATCATCAGGCAGATCCAACACAAAGTCATCATTCAAATCATCTAATGGCAGTGAAGGATAAGAAGGTTTGGAATTTGATGCTCTTGAACCAGGTTGAATTCGAGCTAAATTACTTGTAACTTTAAAGTTAGACTCCTGAAATGCAAGTTGGTAAGATCCAAATGCCCCTGTAGGACTTTCCCCAAACCTTGTGTCAACAGGGTCATTAGTGTTCAGTTCACAAGTTTGTACTAACCCTAGAGTTGGATCGATATTTTGTACAGCTTCCACGAAATCATTTAGTTTTGATTTCCTGTCAACTCTTCTTGCTTCATATAGATGACATGTAATACCACCACTTTTGTGCTCACCTTCTAGTTGTGTTTTAGAAACAGAAACTTCCATAATGGGGTAAGATAAAATACCTTCAACTCTGGGTTGATGCCATCTCTGCAAGGTTGAGGTGCATGCTGTTGAATAGTTTTCATCTGCCTCATGTTGTAGTTCTGTGACACTTTTACAGTTATAAAGAGTGTACTTGCACACCTTCAGCATCAAAGCTAAGACGTGATTGCAAAATCCGGATTTCCCGGCAGCACACGAGGGGCCACAATTTGCGAAAACAACCTCCCCAGAAATTAGACATAAGGCAATAATTAGATTGTGAGGGCTTTCGTTCCTCTTAAAACTGTAAAAGCATTTGGCGCGATAATAAAAGTACTGCTGGTCGTAGTTAGTTTTAATTTCATGTAAGTACTCATCTTCAAGGTAGGTTTTAGCCTTTCTAAAACCGGTTGGAACAGAATGATGTTTTTCACCGCCGATATGCTTCCCAGACTGTCCAATATGTTTGTCCATCTCTGCCCTTGTAAAAAGGGGAGCTTTTTCAAGCGATAATCCCCAGCCGTCCGATGGAATTTTGGGTTTCCACTTTGTTCCAGGTGACGGTGTTGATGAGCTTGCCATAGCACTTAAATCGCCGACCGATTTTCCTGAACTCGCGGTACTTAAACGGTGAAGCTTACGTTTGGTATAAATCATCTCGGGATCTGGATCAACAATATTTTGATCCAACCTTCTGCTTACATATTCCTCCACCCTGAAATAAAAGTATCCGAATCACAGTTTTGCACAACGCACACGGAAAACCTTTCTAATAAATGGATGCCTCACCTTTTTACGAGCTGTGCTTTTGTTGTCAGACCTTTGCACGAGTCCCCTCTACAGCGCAACCAGAACTTTAATTCTGCGTTTTTAAGTGTGGAAGGTTTCCTTCCGGAAAGCGAACTTCCCGGAATATCTTCTTCCGTTAACAAATGTGGGCCACACAACGCATTTGCCATATTTTATCTCCTGAAACTTTCGTCCGAAACGTCTCAGAACTGTAAAACATCTTAGTCTTGGCCCTTATAACCTCGTTTTCGTGCAACTCGCCCCAGTTTTTACCGGGTAGCGGCCATTTTGGAATAAGGTGTATGAGGCCCGCGTTGGATACGAGGTGGTAAATAGCCAACGAGGCGCAAAGCGCCGAGTTGGCTATAACCACTCGTATCCAACAAGGGCGAATGGAATAATTGTTTTATTAAATTCTTCTTTAGTATAAATCAACTGGACATTTCATTTTGATGTAAACGAAGTGATAGTATGAGTAGGCGGGAAAATTTGTGGCGCGGTGTTCACTTTTTGAGTTGAATGAAACACGCGAGGAAAGCGAGCGGGAAGATCCGAAGCAATAGCTTTTCTGGAAATTATACGCCTTGTGCAAGACGAGCGAAGCAGGTGTTTACATATTGTACTTGTTTACGGCTCCACGGCTGTCATCAAGACTACTACATTATGCTGAAACGAAATTGCACTCAGATTCGATGAAGCTTTTTGAAGTATAAAAGGACAAGATCAAGATTGAAAGGTAACAAACTTAACCACATTTACATGTGCTGAACCACATTTACGTCTAACACTGAATGAAATTGTGTCAGTTTTCTGGTCTTCCCGTAAATTATTTGCTGTTTTCTTCTTCGTTTAGTCGCTCTTGTTGTACACTTACAAGTATTTTTAATTAAACATTTCGCATCAATCCTTTCAGTTCGTTAACGTAGTTGAGTCAACTATGGCATTTTGTGGTATTTGTGTCGTTTTAGGGAAGGCACTGTCGATTATTTCTTGTATAAGCTTATAAACCTCGCCAAATTTGCCATTTTTCTGATGGAACTTTCGCTTCCCGCAGGAAAATTTTTAAACTGAGTGGCACTTGCCGCACTCGTTTCCCATATAAGGTCAAACGCAGGTGAACCAATCAGTGAACCAATCAGAAAGCTAGAATTGCATTATCCGAGGTTGAGAATTTAATAAATACATTTACACTGTGGTTATTGCAGTAATAGTTCTAACATGGAGCTGCAAAGCCGTTTAAAAATGTTGTAAGCTATACCAAATCACTCTTGTATAGCTACATGTTTTCGGAAAGTCATTCTTAGACTCATTTAATATTACGACATAATAATATTCTCATATCATAAAGTGATCCTCCACAGGTAGATTTGAAAATGGTTAGTTTCTTATTTAATTAAATAGCCCAAAATAGCAAAAAGCAGTTCAGAAATGCTCCTAGCATGGTAATTACTGCTAGAATCATAAGCCAAAATTAAAAAGAGGACTAAAATCTCCAAAACAAATGTGAAAGCAGATTGAATTGAAGTTAGTTGATCATGGTCTTTTTTGAAAAATAGCACTTACAATTATTCGCAGCCTTTTTTCAGTCTACTTCTAAACATGGTTAATGCTGCTTGAAATAAATAGAAAAATTTACCTCCATTACTGCTTGTGATAAGCTAACGAGTTCAAATTCAGTACGAGCCTGAGCGAGCCAGAAATCCCTAATCCCAATAAGAAGGCTAGCCGCAAGCTACCTGAGGAACTGTAGGCTAACTGCAGTGCTAACTAGGCTAGCCAATGTGTAATTTAGGCTAGCCGTAATGGCTTGCATTATTCCTATGACTCACGAGCCTTGTGAACCGTGCAAGCCAGAAATCCCTTCTCCCATTATAAGGGCTAACCGCAAGCTACCTAATGTCTACCTAAGCTAATAGCGTAGGCTAACTGGAGTGTTGTTTAGGCTAACCAGAGTATAATTTACGCTAACCGAAGTGGCTCGCTGGCTCGCAGATTATCGTCACTATCCGGACCCTAGGCTAGCAATGCATTGCACATTCTAAAGCATCACTAAATCCAGAGTTTAAAGGGAGCAAGGGAAGAATGGTTGCAGTTTTTTCTGGGATTTTGTAAAGGCCCCCTGGAATGATGAAATAGCTTTGCAACATTTTTTTTCTTGCTTGCAGCAGTGCAAGAATTTTTTTTTCCATTTCATTTGTGCTGCATGGGATTTTTTTCTTCCTATAAGCGCTAGCGCGTCATTTTTAAGGAATAAGGGATATTCTTATAAAATATATTCTTATAAAAAAGAGTGTACTTACCATTCAATCACTCACATAATGATAGCAATGTGCGAAAATGCCGCACCCAACCAAAACCAATCATCTGGCCACTAAAACTATCACAACTTAAATTCCCGAAAACGCAACCACAATAATCAAAATTTCATGTTGAGAGCGTGGTTGGTATGTTTTGTTTTTTTTTATTTTCTCAGAAACACAGTAAGTCAACATCCTCAACAAATGATAAGAAACGTTTATAGAAGTTCCATGTAAATAAACCGACGCGTTCAAACAAAAGAAAGTTGTGAAAAGATCTCACCTATTAATGATAGACAAACATTTACTTGGCGAGCGTGTGCGGCACTTTTTAGTCTATTAATGTTAATCTCGATCTTCTAATTCCATTAATTATCTTTACAATGTTCATTTCCGGCTGTGAGGGCAACGACGCGATGGAACGCAGTAACTGACCGAAAGACTAGAAATAGATTTTAGATTAACTGACGGGCTGGTTGTTGCCTGTGTTTAGATGAGATAAACAAACAAAAGGTAAAGGTTATTGAACAATGAAAAAGTTTGACAAAGGATTCTGCTATAATGATAAAGAAGCCGAAAATTTGTTGAAAGGAAGTGCAACTATTGGAATAAAGAATTGGTGATGAGAAGAAGATTCTTTCACAAAAGAAGCTGTTCAGACCATTTTTCGCAAAGAACACGAGAATGGCCGCCCTAAGATATACCGCGAAGAAAAATGACTTCTTTCTCGCGACTTCTTTCGAAGAAAGAAGTGTGCAATCGTAGGAGAAAATGGTTTAAAGCGTTAAACGCGTTCTTCCCTCTCATCGGTAATGTTGTTGGTTGATACTTCGAGTTTGAGTCTAAAGAATGAAAACGAATATTCCGCGTTTCACTCTAAAGAATCAAACCGAACATTTCGCACCTCGCTCTAAAGTATCTGACCGAGTATTCCGCGTTTCGTTCAAAGAATCCGACTGAATATTCCGCGCTTCGCTCTAAAGTATCACACCTAATATTTTGGGTTTCGTTCAAAGAATCAGACCGAATATTCCACGCTTCGATGTGTAGTATATGTAGAATCACCGAACAGTCCGCGTTTCGCCAAAAAGTACCATTTGCTTGCACACGTTTAAAGAACGAAAAATACATAGTATGGCTTGTATCATGCCTGGGTTTGCTCGCCGACTTTTGTGCTTTACATTATATCCATGCATAGTTTGCCTGTTTGATCTGGGTGTTTGTAGTTCTTTTGCGGCTCGCGTCGAGTTGTGACGAGTCGCCATAAACGTATCATTTGCCTGCACACCTTTACAGAACGAGTAATACATAGTATGGCTCGTATCATGCCTGGGTGTGCTCACCTGGTTTTGTGCTATACATTCATTCCGCGTTTCGCCAAAAAAGTATCATTCTCCTGCACACGTTTATAGAACGAGTAAAACATAGTATGGCTCGTATCATGCCTGGGTGTGCTCGCCCGTTTTTTGTGCTATAAATTCATTCTGCGTTTCGCCAAAAAAGTATCATTTGCCTGCACACGTTTATAGAACGAGTAAAACATAATGTGGCTTGTATCATGCCTGGGTGTGCTCGCCCGTTTTTTGTGCTATAAATTCATTCTGTGTTTCGCCAAAAAAGTATCATTTGCCTGCACACGCTTATAGAACGAGTAATACATAGTATGGCTTGTATCATGCCTGGGTGTGCTCGCCCGTTTTTTGTGCTATAAATTGATTCTTCGTTTCGCCAAAAAAGTATCATTTGCCTGCACACGTTTATAGAACGAGTAATACATAGTATGGCTTGTATTATGCCTGGGTGTGCTTACCAGTTTTTGTTCTTTACATTCATGAGGTAGTTTTCCTGTTTGGTCTTCGTGTTTCTAGTTCTTTTGCGACTCTTGTTGAGTTGTGGCCAGTGGTGAACATTTTGCTATCCTCCCACGTGCTTTGTTTACGAATCGACTTTCATTTAGCCGAGTCGACACGTTTTGGAACGGAGTCGTGACGACTCGGTTGAGTCGTGACGAGTCGTCAACATTTTATTGCCAACGACATCCATCAGTTTTACTTCCGGTAAGCGTTTCAACTTTGGATTTCCACTTCCGGCAAGATTTGCGACTAGACTTCTGTAAAGTCGAGTCGTTAGTACTTATAGACGACTCGTGTCGACGCGGGTGTATTGGACATGGATGAGGTCGTGAGGGAGAATATCCAATGCCTTATTCAGATCCATTACTACAGTCCCCACCACACACTTCTTGTCCAGCGCCATTGTCCAGTCTTCAACAAGTCGCAATAATACACAATTACAACGTATTCCTTTCTGGAAGCTAGAAGAAATTTTGAAAGAATAACTGAAAAGTGCTGAACTAGCTGTCTGTTCAAACATCTCTTAAATACTTTATCGAGTAGCACTAGTACCGAAGCGTCGCGCGGTGACAGTTTTGGGGGACAATCGAAAGTGAAAGTGTCGAAGGTATGAAAAATTCGATGTAATTTTCGAATGAAATAAAATAATACAACTTGTTTATATAACTGTGGTAGTTCTATAAATAGTCTCTCAATATATTGTAATAAGCAAATACATACTGATTAGCAATTTTGGTTGTCCGCTACCATGAGCTTAAATACTAATTGAATCCTTTTTTTTTTTTTTTCTACAGACACCTTTCTCACAACAGAATTCAATATTTACCAAATGGAATATTCTCAGTAAAATTAATGTTACTGTATGTATCTTGAAAAAGAATGGTTTATAAGACGAATCGCAATTGTATATGATAACTTCTGTAGACACGCAAACAAATTCCTTTAAACAAATGTTAGAAGTGTCCCGTAACACATGAAAAATTATATATATATATATATATATATATATATATATATATATATATATATATATATATATATATATATATATATATATATATATATATATATTTGTATTTTGCTCTGCATATTTCTGCATTGAGCACTCCCAGGATAAGTGAAGCAATTTTATTTCTTGTTTATTCGTTTGTATATATATATATATATATATATATATATATATATATATATATATATATATATATATATATATATATATATATATATATATATATATATATAGCTTGGATAAAAAACGAAGTCAGAAACAAACCACTCACAGGTCCATATTTAATGCAAACGTTTCGCCCTTCGGGCTTCTTCAGTGCAAATTACTACAGGGATCAATACTGTAGTAATTTGCACTGAAGAAGCCCGAAGGGCGAAACGTTTGCATTAAATATGGACCTGTGAGTGGTTTGTTTCTGACTTCATTTTTCATCCAAGCTATTTACTACCACGTGAAGTCAAGGCATCCTGTATCCTCTTCTGGATCCTGCTCACAAGTGACATTTTTCGTTGGCAACGCAGCTTTTTTCATTCAACCTAAAGAAAGAATCCCGGGATGCCCACGAACAGCCCAAAAACACTATCTAGAATAACTGCGTTAACAGCGTGGTTGTCCTGATAGTGTAGTGGTGATCACACCCTACCGGTTTCAGGGGGACGTGGGTTCAAATCCCGCTCAGGGCAATTCTTTCTTCCTTTTCACTCAGTTACCTTACATGTTGTATTTACGGGATGGGTTTCACTTCTTTATTCAGCCATTACTATTAAATTAGCCTGTATCATTAATTTGATCCTCCTGATTAGCTGATGCCTAAGTTGGTTATTTGCCTGTGAATCGTCATATATGTCGATCCTTAGGTTTAAGGCTATGAAGGGGTTGCAGGCTTTCCCATCTCAACCCGGAGAAAGAATCCCGGGATGCCCACGAACAGCCCAAAAACACTATCTAGAATAACTGCGTTAACAGCGTGGTTGTCCTGATAGTGTAGTGGTGATCACACCCTACCGGTTTCAGGGGGACGTGGGTTCAAATCCCGCTCAGGGCAATTCTTTCTTCCTTTTCACTCAGTTACCTTACATGTTGTATTTACGGGATGGGTTTCACTTCTTTATTCAGCCATTACTATTAAATTAGCCTGTATCATTAATTTGATCCTCCTGATTAGCTGATGCCTAAGTTGGTTATTTGCCTGTGAATCGTCATATATGTCGATCCTTAGGTTTAAGGCTATGAAGGGGTTGCAGGCTTTCCCATCTCAACCCGGAGAAAGAATCCCGGGATGCCCACGAACAGCCCAAAAACACTATCTAGAATAACTGCGTTAACAGCGTGGTTGTCCTGATAGTGTAGTGGTCATCACACCCTACCGGTTTCAGGGGGACGTGGGTTCAAATACCGCTCAGGGCAATTCTTTCTTCCTTTTCACTCAATTACCTTACATGTTGTATTTACGGGATGGGTTTCACTTCTTTATTCAGCCATATATATATATATATATATATATATATATATATATATATATATATATATATATATATATATTATATTTCAAAACTAAAACTTCAGTAGGCCGGCAGGTTTCAAGCATCCATTGTTTTGTAACAGAAACCGATGTGATTTTTTTTTCTTTTTCCGCTCATGCTGCATATTTTAGTATAGCAGTGTCACATAATTTATTTATTTCCTAACTTAAATTGTCACGCAGATGTAAAAGCGCCTATTGTTTTGCCAAATGAGCCGTTGTAATTTTACACGTGTATACTTGTCTACTTATCCTTATGAGGATTTGAAAATACCGATTCTTCCTACATTCGACTATAGGTTTGCGCGCACACCTGGTTTTCATAACCCTATACTGACCGGGAGAGGGGGAGTGCCCGCACTGACTTTGGATGTCTATATCTTTTTCAATATTTAACCAAAAGCTGAACTGACTTTAACTATAATTTATCTGGGAATAAGTTGGCAGGATAGGTTGTTGTGTCTGGAACTTGACGTTACCATGGCAACGTCATTTTGACACAAAATTTCCCAAATTTGTACGTTTTGTGTTTCCATTTTGGCCCATTTTGACTGGAGGGCACAGCAATCGCTAACATTATATTTAGCCGAATGGCGTGTTGGTGCCGAGGAGAATAAGCATGATTAGCGGTATATTGGTTTGCATCACTTTGGCCGCAGTCTTCTCTGCTGTATTCCAGCTGGTATTTGCTTTCTTCAACTCTTCTTCAATTGACCTTCTCCAAGTTTTGGCTGGTCTTCCCACCTTCCTTTTACCCTGCGGATTCCATTTCAAGGCCTGGTTGGTAGTACCAGTAGCTCGTTTTCGCAGCGTATGTACTATCCAGATCCAATTCCGTCTTACTACATCCGTTGGCATGTGCTCTTGTCCTGCCTTTGCCTTTTTTTTGGTTACTTATCTTTTCTGGCCAATGAATCCTGAGGATCTTTCTGAGACATTTGTTGCCAATGCTTTGTAGCTTTCTCGATAGAACTTTTGTCAATTCCTAGGTTTCTGAACTGTAGAGGAGCTTATAAAGCTATACCCTCAGTAGTGAAGATGCGCAGCTTTGTTTTGATGGAAATCGATGAGGCATTGCAGACCGGTCTAAGCGTGTTAAAAGAAAGTCTGGCTTTGCCTATTCTTCACTTCACATCCTTTTCAGTTCCCCGAGATTCTGTGATTTTTTTGGCAGAAGAGTGAGAGCCAGCAAAGTAGAGGATTTTCGTCTAACGTTATTAGGAAATGATATTGCACCAGGTGCCTTTTCTAAGGATCTGGGAGTCACTCTGGATTCGTGCTTGACATATAATGATCATATAGCTTCGACAGTGTCCAGTTGCATGGCGCGCCTAGACCAGATTAACCAAGTTAAACATGCTTTTGACACAACCACCTTTACTATAATTGTTTGGAGCAACACCTCAGAGCACAACCTGAATAAGATCCAAGCCGTACAAAAGCTCGCGGTCCTTATCGTCAGTATTTTCTTTATCGTTAAAAATTTAAAGTGGCTACCTGTAAGACAGCAGTTTATTATCGCCACCCAATAATGGCCTTTAAATGCACGACTGGGTGGGCACCAGACTCTTTATTTTCTAAATTTATCTAAAGAGTAACCATCACCAAGCGTATAACGAGGAACTCGAAGATGCTAAATACTCCATTGTAAAAAAAAGCCACAAGACAGGACAGGACAGGACAGTTAAACTCTGGAACTTATTGGACTCTACACTTAAGATGAAACCAACATTAAAGGACTTCAAACGTTGCCTGAAAAGGAGCCTTATTTCAAACTTTTAAGAGACTTATAATTGATCGCTTTACCCTTGTTATTTTGTTGGAAGCGTTTGGTTGAATCTGAAAAAAATGTTTGAGGCGTTCAAAGTCAGTCCGCGCACTTTCTCTCCCCCATCGTTACGTTACCTTTATATTGCCATTATAATCACTGCATTTACTGATTTCTAGAGCTTTGCAGAATAACATGATAAACTTCATTTCAAACGAGACCTTCGTGAAGTATAGAAATCTGCTATATCTGTAAGTATTGCATAAAGTTTAGACGTGCTAAATATATTTTACGCCAGTAGTCCGGCGGCTTAGCTCCTGAATTGTGCGATTTTTGATACAAGCACCAAACTTTGCAGGATTACAAGCATTCATACTCATCAATTCTCGATATAGTGCCAACGCCAATTTCCTAATTTCAGCTAGTACGTACGCAGCACAATAAATTTTCAGCCAAAGGACCCCCCCCCCCCCCCCACACCCCCTCCCACGAAGGTCTCTTTCTTGCGCTTTTATACACCTCTCGTTGTACGTTTTATTTAAAAAAATTCAGGTATGAATGCCTTAAATTAGGCTTACAATTATTAGAATTATGTTTTTACCATCTTTGTTACTGACCGATAATTTATTCGAAAACCCGTATTGCATGGAAAAAGATTTTTCGTTCCCCGCCCTCAACCCCAGGTCTCTCGCGATTCATTCCCCGATCCCTGCGGCTAATAGAAGAAAAATACGAAAATGTAAAGGGTGTGAACAGTCTAAATTACTGCATCTCATCCTAAATTTTATACGTGCGATTTGGTACCACTACCTGACATATAGTATTTGTCTATAATCTGGGACAAACAAACATTTCACACCAATGACTTTATAAACCATGCATGCAACCATTTCAACAAACAGGAGCCAAAAGTAGCTGGATCTTTGTGTAGATCAGCAGTGAAATTAAACAAAGAAACTGTAAAATGCAAGGTTGATCGAACAGCTGTAAAAAGGTATATTTTACTTAGCCCAACATTTCGGATAGAAAACACATTTCCTTCATCAGGGGCATAAAAATGCTAACTGAGGATGGAAACAAACGGTTACAATATTTAAAAAGTGATGAGATAAAATATCGACACGTGATAGGCTGACAATAATAGACTAAAACAAATATCGCTATAAAAAAACTAAAAATAACAGGCAAATATAAACGCAATAGATATTAAGTTTCAAAATGTCTATTCATGCCACTAGGTTTATCCTTTGGAAATCAAGAACGCTTCTCTCGCTTTTCAAATGCTGTCTCTGTGTGAGGTTATGAGTTCCAGGGGGATGAATTCGAGATTTGTAAGAATCAAGCGAATAAGATAGCAAATTCTGCTTGTCTTCACTGTATGGTCTTGTCGTTGATCTAACAAATCATTGCAGGCTACGAGTCCGTCTTTATGTGGGATGTTTGTGTATAGAGAAGATACATCTAGAGTTACAAGAAAGACGCCATCATGAGGGAGGTGACTGATGCTGTTTAGTCTGTTAAGAAAGTGTGTTGTGTCTTTTATGTAGGACGGAAGTTTCGAAACTAGTGGTTGAAGATGGAAGTGCACGAGTTGGGATATACGCTCAGTAGGGTGGCTATTCCTTGAGACTATAGGACTTCCAGGGTTGCCTTCTTTGTGTATTTTCGGGATAGTGTAGAAGCATCTGCTGGTTTGGGTGTGTTTTCTTTAAGGTATTTTGCAGTTTCGTTGTTGATCATCGTGTCGGATTGTAGGCCATAAACGTATTTGTGGGTGAGGGGAGTTAAGGCTTTGTCAATTTTCTCGTAAAACTGTGTGTCGCTTAGTTGTCGGAGGCACTCGTTTTCGTACCGGCCCATGTCCATAACGACTGTCCCTGATCCTTTGTCTGCGCGCTTTATGATCATAATATCATCTCGGCGAGTGAGGTGTTTATCCCTCTTTTACGTAGGTCATCGCGTATTCTGGCTGCCTCAGAGTTGAGAAACGTGTACTCTATGGTATTAGCAAATGCATCTAAAGATGAGTCACGCTTAGAATGAGGTGTCCAGGTAGATTTGACACAGAGATGTCTGCTGAAAATTCAGGCCAGTTGATGTGTTTAGGTGTAGGACAGAATTTCAAACCACGACATAGTAGATTCACTTCATCCTAAGTTAACTGTGTGCTTGATAGGTTTATAACGGTTGTCGTGTCTAGTTTTTTTTATTTTTCCTTCTACGTTTCCTTCTGGTGTGTTTCGGTCTTTGTTTTGAAGTATGAGAAGTTGGAATTATATTTCGTTTTGAGTGAGTCGCGTGTTTGGAGGATGTCCGTTGGCGTGACTTTGGAAGCGTTTGTTCTTCAGCTGGCGGGTCAGATTAGTAATATGATTTGAACGTTTTTCAAAAACAAAAACAAAGGTCGATGCAGGGCAAAAAGATTTCAGTTCACTTTGTGGTTCAAGTTCGTCTTTCTTGGGGTCCTTTATTTTGATCTTTCTTTCTTTGATCAGGAAATTTCACGAAATTTCATTGATTTTAATAAATTACGGTTTCCATGGAAACAGGCGTTTTTCGACTTGGCACTATATCTGAAAAAACTTGTGTTGGTGACCACTTTCAGTGTGTCAAATTTCATGCTTGTATCAAAAAGTGCACAATTCACCTGAAATTTCGAGCTAAGCCGCCGGACTACAGCTGTCCCTTTTTGACGAACTGTATTAACCCAATTGAAACGTAATAAATGAGTAGATCCTCTTTCTGCAATAACTTGCAAACAAGCAAATAACAATAATTAAGACGGTTGCCGCTGAGCAAAAAAATAATTACCAAAACAATTATAGCACGGTAACAGTTTGAATACAGTTAAAAAGAACTTAAAGAAGCATTCGCTCTCAAGCAAATCACGCGAGAGAAAAGTTGAATTTGAAGTTAAGAGGGCTCTTTTTTAACAGCAAGTGTGTTGCTAAAAATGGCTTCAAACGCCTCATCTTGGAAACCAAATCGCCTACGGATAAGCTTTTGACAACGTTGTTCTATTCAAGAGTCCTTCAAAAATTTCAAATCACCGTTATAGTCGACAAGTCACGTAACCAGAATAGAAAAGAAGAACCTAAAAATGATATGTAAATCTGAAAATTAAAATCAGTACCAACAGATAGAGGGCATCCACATGCATGCTTAATGCTTCGTGCAGTTTTTTTTTGAAATTCACCTTATCATAAGAGTTGTCACGGAATAAACGCCTGTATTTCCAGATTTCTTCAGTATCGCTATATTTTTGCACGTAAACGATAATTTCATACCTAAGACTCTAAAAAGGATATGTTATCTTTGATTCTTTTTAAGAAATTGGAAATATACCTTCTTTTCTCTGAGTCTAAGGGATTTTAAATCCTATTCAGGTTTCGACTTGGCATTATATAAATTTAGGCAGGCCTAAAAGCGGAGCTGCTATTTATTATTTTTTTGTTTTTCAGTGTTTCCAAATGGAGTAGCCAAGCTATTTCTAAGCGTATTCGGTTGCCCACATGTCGCTGCACTTTACTGGGTTCTTCACGTAAGCACGTAGGCGCACACATAAAATTTTAGTATAAAGACTTTCATAACTCTAAGAGTAATTCAATGTAAAAAGGACCTGGATGAAGGCGAAGAAATTTGTTTTGATTTACTTCAAAACAGTCAAGGCAAATACAAAACAAAGTCAACTTGAACTAATGCCACAACAAAGAAAATCATGGCGGTAAAAGTAGCTCAGCAAATTCATTGGGAGTAGGTTTAAGTCATTTTTTGAAAGGTCTGAACTCGCTCACCCAAGCACAGTAACTCGCAATAAAACCGGCGTAAATATTAGTTCACGAATCTAAAAATTTATCACGGCGTACGAGATTTCAACACACTCACCGAAATGACAAAGTGCAATCGACTACAATAGAGGACAATAGATCTTTTACTTATAGCGGAGCTATAGAAATTGGTAAACCCATCTGGCCGAGAAACTTTGGCTATGACGCCATGTCCGCCCGTACGGCCGTATGCACGGATTAGGCCTGGGTCGAGTTTGTCTCGTTTGCCTTTGTCCTTGATTTGGAGTTCTTCTCACGCAAAAAGTCAGGCAAAAACAATTTCAGTTCGTTGAGAGTTAACTAAAGTTAGTTGTAGAAATTTGTAAGAACACTGCATTACTTGAGAGGTTTTTTCTCATGTGATCTGCACATTTCAAGTGATCTGCACATTTCATTTCAACTTAAACGAAGTGATCGTATGAAATGGCGGCAAACTGCGTTGCACAACGTTGCACTTTGTTCACTTTTTAAGTTGAATGAAAGACGTGAAGAAAGCGCGCTGGGAACATAAATCTTCGTTAATATTTCTCGCTTTTTGTGCATATCTTACAACAAGGGAACTTATGCCAAGTGATTTGGGATAGCCTCTTGACTGGAAGATCCGAGATAATTGCCGACCTGAACATGTACACGGTATATCGGGGTTCCACTGTATCATCCGCTGTTCTCCACGGTTCATCATGAAACGAACTGTTGTTCTTCGATGTTCACTAATTTGCCTGTCACGCAACAGTCACTCGATAGGTGTTTTTTAAACGATTCCATAAATGGAAAAAAAATTGACAAGGCGAAAGATTAGGACGTCTAAAACAAATTTTGTATTTAATAAAAGCTATCGAGTATTATCCAGTATTAGGTGTATTTAGAATCCTAAACGAAAGTCATCGATCTTGAAGCGCGCGTAGTACATCAACTGATCGACGTGTTTACATTCAACTTTATACGACTCTTAAAACTGCCATCACATTCACATCTCTTGTTAAACAGCAGTCGAATAAATAAACCCTTCTTGCATCAGCTGTTTGCTCTCTCAAACGAAATTCCTATCCGCTGTTCTCCACGATTCATCATAAAACGAACTGTTGTTCTTCGATGTTGACTAAATTTGCCTGTCACACAATAGTCACTCGATAGGTTATGGTTACACGATTTCCATAAATGAAAAAATTTGACAAGGCGAAAGATTAGCACGTCTAAAATAAATTGTTTATTAAATAAAAGCTATCGAACATGCCTTTGTCGAAAAAAGGGACTTCATACGACCGTAAGCTTCAATTCCACAGCACTTGGTTTCACACCGTAATTAAATTCGTAATTCATGATCTAGTCGTTATACAAAAAGAATTATACAAAAAAACAAAAACAAAAAACAAAGGTTGAAACAATGGCAAATCATTTGTGAGCAGCAACGTCATAATTGGCAAAATTATATTTTTGTCGCATGTGCTCTGGCCCCATCCATCGCAACCCTCTGCTGCTCCAGGAAGCTCCAGGTGTTCCATCTGGGATGTCTGCTCTGATTCTTTTAAATTATCTCAAGTTCTTTTCTTCCCGTCAAGTCTCAGTAACAATATTCATTTCGTTCATCTTATCAACACTGATGGAACCTTATCTTATCAACACGTGCTTCTCCACTCTTCGTCACGCGCTACTGTTGGCAATGAATGGAATGAGGTTTTATTTTGTGTATTTTGCACACTCCCGTTCGGTTGGAAGGTTTCTGTAATCATTCATTTTTTTACGAGGTTAGATGATTAGCCTAACGTCCAACCCCCAACCTGGAGGACCAGGGGCTGTCCTTTGTCAGGTCTTCATCCCTCGACCAATCCGACACTATGCGCCAACTTGGCGCCAGGGGACAGATGAAGTTTGGTTGGGTCTCGTCGTTACTGGTGCGGCTCGCTCGCTGGGGGTTCCGGCATCGCAGTAGATCGATGATGGTCATATCGGGCAGCTTTTTCGTTCGCCGGCTTGCACCAGGTTACTACCCAACAGAGCCCTCGCAGAAGCCGCTGCCCACATTGTGCTACCTGGTTATAGAGTTGGGCTATTTTATCGGTATAGGTAGTCGCAATGGGTCCCGTCCATGGTAGTCCGCTTTCCTAGATTCTTGTGTGATTCATCGCAACAAGCTTTCCTCCTGCCGGATGATAAGAAGCTTACGTTTAGCACCCGGAGGGAGCAGGCGGTGTCTTCTCGCAATATTAGCCTCAACACGCTCCAGAGATTCGCAGGGAAGATGATTTCCTTCAGTTTGACAATCCCGGGATGTAAGTTATATACCCGAGAGACGTGGAAGACAATTTCTTAACTATGTCGTTCTTCAAGGATGTTTCCTTGTAATGACGCAGATTTTCGTGCTCAGATTTTGTAATGTCGTATCTTGGACGAGAGGAAGGATTACTTGTCTTCGCGTTCTAAGTACCATGTTGTTGCAGTCCAAAGCTTCATTCAATGCCCTCCTCGCGTTTCAGGGCCAGTTGTCCAGTTCAAGGGTGGATAATTACGTCGATAACCGGGTCCTCAAGTTTGCACTGGACAACGATGGTTGTAAAAACACTGCCATCATCAAGAATGTTCTCCGTTATAGTAGCGACTGTAATTGTGGTATCCAGACCTTCTACGTTCCATCCGGAAGTAATCCGACTGACGCACCTTCACGATATAACTCAGATCTGGGCTGCATGCTAACTCCGGGCGCGTGTTTGTACTTGGGGCGCTTTTTCGGCACTCATTCGATGTCCCTGGATAGTAATTGCTAGAGAGATAGCAACGGGAATTCTCTACCTCGTTAAACTCTTCGGCCAACCCCTCGCTCTGATGGGGTGAATGTTTTTCTAATCCCTGCTTGTCGGGCACAATATTTACGTTTTTCTACCCTCCGTCCTGCTTGGTCTTCTCCTTCGTTACGTTTCGATCAAGATTTCCATGGTGCATTCACGTTGGTCGTTCCAGATATTCTACATTGGCCTTTCCGGTGGGCGACCCTTCAAGCTCTGTTTGTTGACCGATTACTTTTCACCAAACGGACCTTCTTTTCCTGCCGCACGACGGACTGCCCCGCGGACGCAAAGTTTTCAAATACACCCTCGCCGTTGTCGACGTGGCAAGCCGCTACAAAGAGGGCTGAACCCTTGTCCTCGAAAAATTTTGATGAAGTCGCCCTGACTTTTCAGAAGATTTACAAGCGTGCGCGTCTGAAATGGCTTCAACTGCTGCAGGTTGACACCGTTCGCAAATTCATGGGCGACGTTACAAAATAGATGGAAAATCACAAAACATATATCCGGCGCGGATGTGTTGACATTCACCGTGACCAGGGCATTGCTGAAGGCTTCAAGCGCACCCTGGCTGAGCGTTTGTTCGGGCACCAGTACGTTTATGCAGTTGTTTTCAGCAAATTTAAGGCACTCTGCGGGGGATCAAGGAATGTCGTTTATGAGAGGTTAGTGTTTAATCAGCGTAACCAGAAAGAGGGAGAGCGAGTTGATAACTTTGTCAGTGAACTGAAACGGTTGTCGCTAGCATGTGAATTCGGCGAACTGCGAGATTCGCTAATAAGGGATCGAATTGTGGGAGGTGTATTATCTGTTGAGCTGAGAGAGGAACTGCTAAAGAAACCTGACCTGACATTACAAGAGGCTCATGATTATTGTCGTACCCTTGAGGCGTCAGAATTACAAAACTTCAAGTTAAGCATTCCAGCGAGTGCTGGAACAGAGCGTTCGGTAGGAATTCACCCCTGTTAGAAAGTCAAAGGAACCTGAAAAGACAGCTGCTCGTTCCTGGATGTTTTGTGGTTACAAGCACCCATTTACTCGACCATCTCGCTGCCCCACATTTGAAAAACAGTGGTTTAAGTGTAAGAAAGAGGGCCATTTTGCCCAAGTGTGCCCAGCGAATGTCAAGGAAGGTTCGAAAGTTAATTTAGTGCAACAAGAAAGTGCACCTGACCTAGACACTCAGAGAATATAAACAAGGAGGTGCATACCTTATTTTGGACCTATTGAACTGGAAAGTGTCTCCAACGCCAGGAAGTCAAAAAAGAACCTCATCACTCTTAAGATTGAAGGGCAGAATGTTGAAGTCAAAGTAGACACAGGTGCAAAAGCTACTGTCATTCCCTATAGGAAAATCACGAAAAACCTCTACAGAAGATTCAGCAACCTTTGAAAGGCTGGCTTGCAACAAAGCTCATTCATCCAAAGGGGTGTGTACGTCTTGAAACTCAATACGAGAATCGACAAATGAACCTCTTGTACCTGGTTGTTGACGAAAACTTTACACCTTTACTGGGATGTCATGCCTGCTTGGATTTAGAAGTCCTTCAGTTTATGAATCTCCAACTGATAGATAAGCCAGCTCCTAGTCCAGCCATGTCAGATACACCGAGAGCATGTGGATACCAGACCATTTTCCAGAAGAACCCAATTTTGAGGGAGTACCCAGATTGTTTCAGTGACAAACCTGGTATACTTCCAAACAAAATACATCTGGAAGTTGATGCTTCAGTACCTCCAGTTGTTTACCCTCCCAGGAAAATACCAATTGATATGCTGTAGCCAGCATAAGAGAAACTCAAGGAGATGGAAGAAGATGGTATTACTGTGAAAGAGGATGAGCCTACGCCTTGGGTCTCATCAATGCTAGTTATTGACAAAAGAAAAGTGAAGCATAAAGGAAAGGACACTCCACTGTCAAAGGATGATGTTCGAATTTGTATTGACCCAAGGGATCTTAACAAGGCCCTGAAATGACCCCGCTATCCAATGGTTACCGTAGGAGAGGTTGCGAACCGACTTTCAGGTGCAAAGAGTTTCACATCACTTGATGCATGCAGTGGATACTGGCAACTCCCCGTGAATGATGAGACTTCGAAGCTCTTGCCTTTTAACACCCGGTGGGGGCGATATCGATTTACAAGACACCCTTTTGGCATCTCACCAGCCGCTGAAATCTACCAAAGGGAGATGGACAAACTGTTTGAAGGGGTTCCTGTTGAAATTATAGTGGATGATTTTCTGATACATGGTAAGTATCAGCTTGAAGTTGATGACAAATTGAGAAGAGTACTTGACAACAGCAGAGAAATAGGACTGAAGTTCAACCCTAAAAAAGTGAAGCTCAGAGTCCCAGAAGTAAGTTATGTTGGACACTTTTTCTCATCTGAAGGTTTACACCCAGACCCCAAGAAGATCAGAGCCATCAATGACATGCCACCTCCAGAAGACAAAGGAGGTGTACTTCGCATTGAGCACAAGGCTGACATACAAGAACCCATATCACAACTTAACCAAAAAGATGCAGCATTTGTGTGGGACCAACCAGCTTTGCCAGAGATTATGTCTTCTGGCCAATGCCTTCAATGACAGCCCAGATCAAAGACAAAGTCATCTCCTGTTCAATTTGTAATACCTTCCGCAACCGACAACAGCGAGAGTCGTTGCATTCACATGACATCGCGGGAATACCTTGGCAGGTAGCTGGAACTGACTTGTTTGAATATGCAGGTCAAACATACTTGTTCGTCACCGACTTCGATTCAAAGTACTTTGAAATTGAATTATTGCGCCAGAGCACTGCCACCTGTGTCATTAACAACCTGAAGAAAATATTTGCAAGGTTTGGAATCCCGGATGAGATTGTGAGTGATAATGGTTCGCAGTACAGCAATACCAGGAATCTTTTCGACAGCACTCACGGGTTCAAGCAGTTTGCCGAAGATTTCGGATTTCGTCACACAACAAGCTCTTCAGAGTATCCCCAATCAAGTGGTAGCGCAGAGAGAGCAGTCCAGACAGCAAAGCGCATTTTGAAGAAGGCTGCAGCCGATCACAAGGACCCTTTTGAAGGGCTGTTGAAGTACCGCAACACTCCATTTGAAGATATCGGCGTGTCACCTGTACAGCTGCTGATGAGTCGGCGCACGCGAACAATGATACCAACCCATCGACGTTTCTTATTACAACAAGCAGTGGATCCTGATAGTGTTGTGAAAGCACCGCAGCAGCATCAGTCTGCTTCTAAGAAGGATTATGACAAACAAAGTAGAGATTCGCCTCCACTTAACGCTGGGAACAAGGTGCGGATTCGGCCAAATAGGGATAGAGAATGGCGTAAAGCAGAAGTGTTGCCACAATCATACTAAGTACAGGATGAAAGAGGGTGTGTCTATAGAAGAAATCGAAGGCAGATAATCTCAGTCACGAATGATCATCCAATTAGTCAACGGCTGCATGATCCTCCTTCAAGTTCCCACTGTCGTGCCTCTCCAATAAGTCCATCGTCACCTACAATAGAGAAACCAGCACCAGAACCAGTGGAACCAGCAGAAAGACCTAAAAGAAGTGCAGAAGGCTCACCTACTACAACCAGATCTGGGTGGCAAGTTAAAAAGCCCCAGAGACTCATTGAATCCTGTTAGAGGGGAGATGTTGTAATATGGACTTGCGAGGACCCCTCTATGGGTTTAATTTTTAACTTATGGGGATCCCTCTGTGGAGTCCCTGACTTTTTTGTTGGGCCGCCCCATATCTCGCCAACATGTGAGTTGACCTATGTCGGATATTGTGTTTACAGTGTTTATCGTCGAATTGAGTTTAATCAAGTATTAGAGCTATTTCAACATTTGATGTCTTTAATGACGTCATCCGTTTTGATCTCAAGCAGAAGGCTGTCCGTGTCTGAATAAGAGAGCTCGCACCTTGGGCCGTATTATTTTTGTTTTCGCTCATTGTAGAAAAAGTCGTACATGAGTATCTTGCTGTTGTCAAGGATCGTCATTCCGGTATAGACAGGCTTGTTGAGAATCAGCTTGCTTTTGTGCATGTCGATTCCGATCAGGTCGTTTGAAAACATAACATGCCTTGAGTATTAAGGACTGGCAACCAAGCGTCTTATTTTGTCTGTCTTATTGCTGTGCACTATTTTTATGTCAACCCGGTTACGCAGGTTTTCCACTGTTTGGCCAAAAACTGAGTTATTCATGAGCTTGTAAAAGTTCTTTTCAAAGTCGCCCTTTGCGTTTTTCCTGAATTCTGTATTCCTCCGGATGTACGGCTCCATCCAGCATTCTTGTTCAAACTCCAGCACCCTGTGCACGCGCTTCAGTTTCATGCCCTGCTTCAGATAAAACTGTAAGTTTCTGTGATGTACGACATACTGTTTTTAGTCCTCAAGTGTCAGCAGCAGATTCTAACTGTCCGAAGGTTTTAGCTCCAGGTCTTTCATCAACCTCTTTTGGCAGTCCGACATACATTCTTTTTTCACGACCTTTTTCTCCGGCGCCAGGGGATAGCTGTTGTGTTATTGATGCAGTTCTTCTGGATATTCAAGCTCAGCCTCAAGAATCCATCCATTCTTTGCGTTTTCTTTTTTCTTAAGGATACCCTCCTCTTTGGGCATAACACGTTTGCCCATCCGTAAAGGTTGTTCGCGTCAAGATACATGATGTAATTGTTCGGTTTGCTGGGGTCATAGTCCGGTACTAGCGGGTTGTTTGCTTTAGAGTATCTCTTGCTTACCATGGAGCTTCCACCCCGCATTCCCGTTTCCACGAAGAGAGGCATTTCAAGGTCTGTCTGGAGCTCCAGCTCGACTCCAGTCTTTTTCAAGAGCGCGTCCTAGCTCATGCCTGGCGACGTGTAATAATGCGCCGGATCTAACCCGTACTGCTCTTGGCACAGGTTTCGGAAGTTCTCAAAAATATCCGCCAACAGGGCGACATCCGTTTTCACATATAGATCGTGATAATCGCCTAGCGTTTTGCATCCAAAAGCCTCCCAGACCTTCTGCGCGTGCGCGTACTCTTCGTCTCTTATGTGCTCGTCCGAGAGCTTGCTATAAAACTTCTCTTTGTCCGGCAGCCTTGTCTCGCGGAATGTCCCCCATCCATCTAGTACTCGTAAGGGTAGATCCTCTTTTCCTAAAGCAGTTCGCTGCCTTTTGTTATCGTGATGTTATTTTCAATGGCTCCTTTTGTGTTGCGCTTAATAGTGGATCAAGGCTTCCTTCATTCTCGACCCCAGAGCGTCGGTTTTTTAGCCACACTTGACCGAAGCTCTGGGAAACTCCACGCAAGCACATACTCTACAATAACTAGCTGTAGCATTTCGTTGAAAATTTGAGCACAAGTTTAGTATTAAGGCTTTATTATATGTTCAGCCCCAGTAAAGTGAAAATCGCCGAGGTAGTCTCTATTAAAATGATCATTTGGAATTAAAATGTTGAACTGAATAATTAAAAAAGTCACTCAGCCATTACATTCATTGACCAGAGACTAGACATGTCTCGGTTTTATGTAAATTTCGATTGTGTCACGTAAGTGTGATCGGTTCAGTTTTTGGACGATTCACTGTCATCGTCATTCATTAAAACAAACCTGCAAATTGCCATCTGAGTATAGAATAATTACTCTGAAACTTTTGACGTCTTCTACAAATAAAAGGAAACATCCAAAAACAGCACATATTACGATTGCGTGCACAATCTCTGATTTGCATAAAACACAGACATTTAATTTCCCAGAGGCCCGTACAGATATCGCAACGCACGTTCGAATTTAGGCGCGTAACTGATCGACCAATCAAATAGGAGACGACTTTTGTCTGAGGGTTTCCCAGAGCTCTTTCTTCCCCTACGCACATGCGTGAATGCACTCTGGAGTCGAGAATGGGCTTCCTTGCAAAAAGTAGACCTCCGACTGAAAATGTGATGTATTTCTCCATGTTGTTGGCGACCGTTTCACCTCTTTCTGCAGCTACGACATCGCTTGGGTTCGTCTTGGGCTTTATTCGCATTTTCAGATTGCAATCTCTTGTGCCGGGCTTCGAGGTACCTTCCCGTTATGTGGCAATGGTCCTTTATAGAGTCTTTAAAGCTTTGCTTCATCAAAGGTTCTGCGCAGAACAAACACGTTTCCTGACTGTCGCTGCCCCGCCATTTACATCGGCGAAACTGGGCATACTCTGAAAGAACGTTTTGGCGAACATCTTCCGAGCATCAACAAGAGTGCGCCTGCATTCCCCGTCGCAGAGCATTTCAGCTCCAACGGACACACCGCAGCCGACGCACAGGTCCGCGGCGTAAAACTCTGCGGCGGGAACAAACAGAGGAAGAGGCAGGAGATGCGTCTCATTTTCCAGCTTGGAACCTGCCAGCCGCGCGGCCTCAATTCAGACTTTCATTTTTACTGAGGTTCGCGCGCACGCGTGCCAGAGAGAAACGTTTCAAATTTTAAATATAATCTCGTGGCGCATCACCATCGAACTCTTATCCACTGATGAAGGGCAAAGCCCGAAACGTTTGGACTATTCTAACTGGATTTTAGCACTATTTTTACATTTCCACAACTTATTACGTTTCCTGACTGTTTGCGATCTATTGGTCTATTTTTTCATTTTCTTTTCTTTCTCTTTTTGGCCCAACAAATTATATCTTTTTGAGTGCTACGTAATAAACACTTTTGTGGCTTTGGCCGCAATAACGGCCTGTGCCATGGTCGCAGACGGGTATTGAGTCTAATAAGAGATCTTTTATCAAACTTCTGTTACAAATATGACATTCAGTCGCGTTTTTGCATTTTTTCCAATCTTCTGCCGTCGTCACAAGTGATTTGGAGTGGCCAAAATTTCTCTTATCTTTGTCTCCACCTGCAGAAGTTGATTCAAAAACATTT
The DNA here is from genome assembly GCA_963693305.1 of Meandrina meandrites. Taxonomy (NCBI): domain Eukaryota; kingdom Metazoa; phylum Cnidaria; class Anthozoa; order Scleractinia; family Meandrinidae; genus Meandrina; species Meandrina meandrites. The sequence goes on along the minus strand of OY855907.1, from coordinate 23,917,719 downwards.
TGACCGCGTTCTCGCCTCTGTAAACCACTGGTTGTGTGGCTGCGCCGTCACTTCTTACAACTTTGAATGAAAAGCCACATGCCTCGTGACGTTCCATCTTCTCGGTGTAGCTATTTCGGTTGCCCTCTAGCCCATGCTCACAGCTAGAAATCTTTCTGACCAAAGCCTCAAAGTCCACATTAATCACGAAGGGCATCTTCCTCTGTTTGTGATGATTTTGAAATGCAACTGTGTTTTTCCCCTCTTCCGCCATCTTAATCCTTGTCGGCCTTCCATTCACTTCATTGCAATATTTTTTGTGACTTTCCAGCAAGTCCTCTCTTGAGAAACCAGTTAAGCACTTCATGCAGTAGTGCTTTGCAGCTCTCTTTTTGGTCTGATGGAAAGCGCTTACTCTTTTCACGTAACAATAGTGCTGAATATCCCCTGACTCAATTAACATCAGGTTTATCCGTGGCACATTCGCTTCTTTTTTGCTTATCCTGTGTACTATCACACAATCATTTTCCCAGCCAAAGACATTTATTGCGAGGACTTTGTTTTGCGCCTCAAGCTTGTCTATCTGCTTTACTGGTGTTGGGAAGTCATTGCCTTCGTAATTAATACGGTCATTAACTTGATAGCTGCTTGCATGGTTTATTTGGGTTCTTACCATTCCGTACAGGAAATAAAGCAGCTCTTAGCGCCCACTTCAAACATTCGTTATCCCTGTTTTGTACGTTGATTATCGCTTTCTTGCTTTTCAGCTTTTGTGGAAGATCCATGTAACTTCCTCCACGCAATGGCTGATAGGGTGCAACATTTACGTACGCTACCACTGTTCTTTTAAGAACACATCCTGATACTTTTGTTGACCAGGCCTCAATTTCGCCTTTTGTTCTTTCAAGGAATCTATCGAACTCTTGTTTTATCAGTTCTTCATCATGTCTGTTGAAAACGTGCGGTTCATTTTCTCGAAAATGATGTTCCATGTATTGCGTTTCACCGTTTCTTTCTATTAAAAACTTTGCTTGGAACCCAAAACTTGCTTTTACGCTTTTTAACTTTTTGATTTCTTTTTCAATCAAATTAGTAGACTTTGCTTTCGTTTCTCTTGCAAACACTAAAAGATCATTATTGTTGGCATTTCTTTCTGATACAGCCATTCTCCAAACACGAAATTACTTTGGGCCAATGTGAGCAAGTCAAAATAAACAGCAGAACGTGGTTCTAAAGGTTGAGGCAGGTTTCTGTATTCCTCCTGCGTTATTGGGCCTGTAAAACATTTGTAGAACATCGGACGAATATCTCGCGGCTGACATCTCGGCGTATATGCCAGTAGAGATATTTCTTCAAAAGTAAATATATATCGTGTATATATACCAGTGCAGACAGTTTTTCAATAAAAAAAGAATATTTTCTGTGACACATCAGCGCATATTGATTACGGCTTTGCTAGACCGCGAAGTCACGCGCTTGTTTTTTTTTACACTCACGCACATAGAAAAGGGCGGTGGTGTACATGCACACCTTGCTTGTAGTGCACTTTCCTGATCGTTTAAAGCTGTTTTGTCACGAAACGAGACGAACATGGGAGCCCAGTTTCGTGACAAAACAACTTTAAACGATCAGGAAACTTCACTGCAATCAAGGTATGAGTTTTTTTTAATTAGTGTTGGTTATTTAATTTCTAAAATGGGTGATCGGGCGGCCGAAAACTGCTCTAGTTAAAATTTCTTTCGGTACTTTTTGATTTAGTGTAATTTTAGTTGGAACTCTCCGTCCGAGAAAGTTAGGTGTAAATTTTTATTAGATTTTGCTGTTCCCAAAAGAATTAAAAGGACGTTTTCACATTCTGATGTTAGCACACTTATTATACTCGGTTAACAATAGATACTTGTACAAATGGTACATAAGCAACCACAGTCAGATGTTATGCTCCAAGATCGATCTTCGATTATAAGTTTACTCGAAAAATACAAACTGCTGTTTAAACCAAGCTGACTTGTTGCTGTTGCTGTCCGTCCAGTTCGTGGTTAGATCCCGGTACCCAAGAGTGTAACGGCTCTTTCTTGCCAGCGAGTGCTCCGTTTGAGTCTAATCTTCTAAGCAAGTGTCATCGCAGTTGTCTCGTTTACATCGTGATCATCTTTGTTAACTTACACTTTATTTTTGGTCATAAGCTGTTTTCTACCAAAGAAATATGAAACTATGGTGACATATCTCCCAAGATCCAGATGGAATTATCCATTAAAGTATACGTAAAATATTAACATTATCTTTCTTAACTTTTAGACTCCTAAGCAAAAACCGTTTGAAGACTATTCCATTTCGAGCCTTTTTTTTAGAGCAAATGAAAATTATGTGAGTGCCTTTAACATTAACGTGCACTTGACTGCTTCATCTGAACAGTATGGTCATGAATACAAGAAATCCATCCCTAGAGTCCAACTCTTCTCTGTCGTTGAGATGGAAGTAAAAGCATAGACTCAGGGAACAAAGCGACGGTGACACGTTATGGAATCGAGCGTACTGCTTCTATTTAAAAGTAATCCTCGCATACTGGTATTTAAATTATACTTTGACCTGTTTGTAGCTATTACTCACAACAACAACAACATATGTTAACAGAACGTTTGGTGAATTTTACTGGCAGACCAACTGACTGAGTGACCTACTGGCTTGCTGATTGATTGACTGACTGACTGACTGACTTACTGACTGAACGAACGAACGAACGAACGAACGAACGAACGAACGAACGAACGAACGAACGAACGAATGAATGAATGAATGATTGAATGAATGAATAGTAATGGTAATGGTAATAGAAATAGTAATAGTAATAGTAATAGTAATAGCAATGTAGCAATAGTACTTGTATATCTTTATTGTGCCTTACTCTCCAAAGGGAGGTATTGGTCTGTTTACAATAAAGGTTTAACATTAACTATTTCTATAGGAAATGACATTCACTTGATTCTTTTACAATTCATTAAAATGAAATTAATTTAAATGAAAATTATAATGCTCATTTCGTTTGTAAGTTGAGAAACTATTTTCTTTTTTTAAACATTAAGTTAATATATTTACCTATTATTTTTGATGTATCTTTATTGTCAGCTCTAAGTAAGTACTTAGTCCTCTCGCTGTCGCTCAGATTTGTGTAAATTGTATCTATGTTTGAAATGAGAGAATGGAGCTCATCTCTTATGGTAGCATACCCATGGCAATACATCAAGAAATGCTGTTCGTGCTCTACGCCATTATCTTTGCATACTAAGCATGTTCTTCCCTCTACTGGGATTGATGCTCCTTTATTTTCATAATTATTTTCCAGGTTGTATTCGTAATGCGTGACATCCTAACCTAAGCCTTGTCAAGCTAATTCGGTGTGCTGGGTTTGTAATTGTTTTTAAGGCAATTTTCAAATTGATAACTCTTTTTAACTTCCTTATGCGTCAATTTTTCTCTTAAAGTTGTTGATGAACTTCTTAGTCTCAAGCCAGGTTTGTGAATACTGAATTTATAGATTTTTCTTTATTTTTAATTGACCGTTCTTGATGTGTTGCCGTGTTATTGGTTCTGTTAATTCTGTTTCTTGATACCCCCTAGTAATCTCTTCATTTATTAGAACTTCGAAGAAAGGTGTAGATGTTGTTGCATATTGAAATGCTTCACGTAACAAAACGTTGCTACAAGAATGCTTCAATCTTTGCCAAAAGCTAAAGATGGAGGCTTTTATATCAATGCTTTAAGAGTACCTCCCAAGCTCTGCTCTGCAGGCAATGTTTTCTGTATACCATGGGACGTTAGGTGTTTTACTTAAGGTGGACTTGTTCAATTGTGCTTTTATCAAAATGCGTTTTGTCTGACAATAGTTCTGGTCCCCAAATTTCACACGCATAAAGTAACACGGGTTTAGCATGGGCATGCATCGAAAAGCTTGAATAAATGACTGAATGAAAGAATGAATGAAAGAACGAACGAACGAACGAACGAACGAACGAACGAACGAACGAACGAACGCACGGACGCACGGACGCACGGACGCACGGACGCACGGACGCACGGACGCACGGACGCACGGACGCACGGACGCACGGACGCACGGACGCACGGACGCACGGACGCACGGACGCACGGACGCACGGACGCACGGACGCACGGACGCACGGACGCACGGACGGATGGATGTGCAGGCGGAAGGACCGACTGACTTATTGACTTTTTGACTGGCTCGCTGGTGGACTGACTGACTGGTTGCAGACTGGTAGGCAAGCTTATATGGAAACTGACGTCAGTAGCTGGTGATCACTGTTCGTAAAACTTACATGTACCTAAGCTCTTAAAATAGAAACCAACATTTTATTCAGTTTCTGTTATTTGTAATAACTACAGTGGGCGTTTTGTACGCTTCTCCTAACATTTCATGCTGATTTACTTTTAAGAATGTTATCGGATAATCCTATAACGACAATCGAACCAGAGGCATTTTTATCACCAGAGCAAGTGTAAGTAAATAACAGTGGAGAGTAAATGTATCTTTGGTGTAGTCAAATAAATAAGAATAGGAACGCCACATATTGGAAAACCAAATATGTTTGGATAACCAACCTCTCAAGAACCGGCACAAAGTAGAAGTGATTTTTACGTGTTCACTGACAGTCTGAAGTTGGGCAAAATGTACCTCACATGTATGTTCTCGTCCACCTATCAGTGAAATGTACCTGCCCACTGCGCGTGTTGCCCAGGCTGTGTTTTTGCACTACTCAGAGAAACTCGCATTGATTTCACTTACTCCGCGGTAGCGGTAAGATAAAGTATAGGATATTAAAAAATCGACATAAAGCTAGTACTAATTTATTTTCTCATGTATACAACAGATATTTGATGTGGACAGCACTAAAGGTATTCAGCCTTGAGTCATTTACCAGCGACGTTCAAGGCCTTATTCAAATGTAAAGTGTACTAAGTTCGATGCATACTGCAGTGATATATCTTGTTATTTAAACCACAAGCACCCCGAGTTCAGTATACGATGTATTCATGAAATGTATGTGAACGCGACTCTTGCCTTCAAGAGGTGTTGTTTTACAAAGAGGCGGTTTATAAGGGATTTAAACGATTGTGTTTCAGAAGCAACATGATTCAATGTTCTGTGAATAGGCTTAACTTATGGCCTTGCTGTATTCTTTGTTGTTTGCCCGCGTCTCAGGCTGTATTGAAGCCTTTGCCGACGAGTTGCGCATACTGGTGGTACCAGTAAGCGCTAACTCATCGAATGGGTAAATGTCACGTTCGTGTAAATTTCCTGTATATTTCATGACTAACCCTAAACAGTGCTGCCGTGGCCGGTAAAGTCCGGAGATAGTACTTCTCAGCAGACTGCCGAGCAAAAGACAAAGAAGCACAGGTTATGAATTGAAGGTGTCTTATATTTAGTTTCTAACCGCTTAATTCCTTCGCTCAAAGAAAGGTGGCCGTGTGTGGTTTGCGTTTGCCATACACTTTCTCCAACGATAAAAATTTCAGAAATCGATCCACGAAATGAATATAATTTGAAATAGATGAATAGGTCAACTAATACCGCGTAATCAAACGTAAATATACCACTACTCAGCGGAACAAGATGATATCAGATGCCTGGCCACAATGAGTACATCTTCAATCAACTCTCAAAGCAAGCTTTAAACGAAAATAGAACTCGTGCGTAAACAAAAATGTTTATATCAGCCATACCGACACTATCATCAAACGAATTCAACTGAAAAAGAACAAGCCTGTTACTGCCAAATTCGAAAAATATTCGACTGAATTTGACATCAAAGAATACACTTTGGATTGAAAATGTTAAAATGCTGAGATATTCGTGGAAAAATATAGGACAAAGAAGTGTAATAAACGCCACGTTCTAGCCTCTACGACGGAACCTCCTAGCTTAGGAAGTCAGATTTCACCGAGTCAACCATCTGACTTGAGCAGGGTGTTATTTTGAGTAAAATTTTAATTCCGGAACGCGGTACCGATTTATTGAAGGAGAACGGAACACTAAAATTCACATTTTATATACCCACTGAAAATGATAGAGATAACTTAGATGTGTAGAAAACAGCAAGTAAAAGCGAATTTTTCCTTCCAAAATTGACGAAAATGGTCAAAACTTGCAGCCTTATTTCGAATTTCAACGTCCGTCATTTTTGAGCGTATTTTCTTCAGGTTACTTCGAAAAAAGATTGTCAGCTTTCGTGTGCATGTTTTTACGTCACTGCGCACTTGCAATGGTAACAAACGTGCATTATGGCTAAGTTTTTCTTGTTAATTTGAACCGATGAGAGAAAGCTCATGCCTCAGTTGTTCAAAGGGTGGATATCGCTATCCAACGGATAAGTCACTCTCCAGCGCATCGCGTAGTTTGTTTTGAGAACACTTATTAACTGGATAGTGATTTATCCGGTAGATAGCGTTTTACACCCCTTGAACTACCGAACCCAGGATTCGAAGAAGACGCTGTTGAACGTGGAGAACAACGCACCGAGGAAATACAGTGTGTCGTGGTCTAGTGTGGTATTTGTGTTAACTTGGAGGGAGAACAAGAAGAATAATGTTTATGCTGCCAGGAGATAAAGGAAGCCACGAATACAATTTCAGTAGAGAAGTCATTTTGTATTCATAAAATGAATTTGAAAGTTAATAAACAGCCCTAGTCTCGGTTAGAAGAAACTGTTGTTTGATATCGATGTTTTGTTGGCACGAGTTGTTGTCACGAGCATTCGAGAAAGCGTGGCTCCAATTGCGGCGAAAAAGACTTGTTTCCCGGTTTATTAATTTAGAAAGGTTTATTTTAAGTACAACAGATGAGAGCGACAAGGTGGACATTAATTGATTTGCCGGCTGCCAGACGACCACATTTCTTATGATTCCTGAAGTGGGAAAATCCTTTAACACGGCACTCACCACGGATAGCTTATCGATTTGTACCATGTTCTATTCAAACTGAATTATTTTTATGCAAACGTTGCATGCCACAACTGAAAACGGAGTTTACTTTTTTGGTTTACCTTCGCTTCGCCTCTCTAACATTCGCTTGCACGCTTTCTCCTTACACTACTTCAACGCAGAGATATGGCCGGTACTGGAACTTTCTTCAACTCTTGTCTACGTTTTTTGGGTCCAAAGTTCGAGGAAGCAATCACTTTTAAACCAATTCTTTTCAAAGTGATCTAAATAATCATGGTATTGACTTTGTTTGGCGAATTTGAACTTTTCATTCGCGCCAACCATTTATTGAGAAACACACTGCATGTATTTCCTCGCTGTTTGGGCAAAATAATACAAAGGATTTTTTTGCTCAATCAGGAGCCAGCATTCGCAGAGCCGCTTGGAAATGGTCTGGAGAGACTCGTTTCCCAGGGGCTCTTACACCTTTATAGAAAACTTTTGTCGCTACGATTTCTGCCCGGTTTACTTCGTTTTGCCCTCACTAACTAAATGGAATGGAGGAAACTGCTTGTCAAACCTTCCGCTTATTTCTTCACATCCATTATGATACGTGGACATGGTATACCTAGTAGACTGTTTTTAAACAAAGGCTCGCTTGCGGCGTAGCGACGTAACTAACGTACAGGCCAGTACAATAATTAGCCAGGGCTGGCCGGCAATATTTGCAGCAACGTATTTTTAAAATGTGCAAGTAACACAATTCAGGTTGAGCACTTTTAAGAAAGATGAAATGGAAATCAACTCATTTTTAACGTATCACTTACGGGTAATATATCTCGCAACTACGGGTGAAAACTCGGGAGCCAAGTGACTGCCGTGAAATGTACAATGGTTCGTTAATTTAGGAATGAGTGAGAATTAGTGCCATTCTCTATTGTGAAATGTTAGAATTTAAGTGATGTCGAAATACAATTAAAATCATCAAAAGCGGTCTTTATCTGAAGAAAAAAAGCCTTCCCCGAGGAAGCATACTCCCAGATCCTCGAAAAGAGGTTCGGTTAAACAGGCCTACAACTCTTGAAATAGCTGGCTATGTAACGCCCCTGATGGCATTTTGCGTGTCACTCATAACATGAATAAATTATAAATAAACTAATCTTTGATTATCTCGCGTGCCACTCGGGTAACATGAATAAATTAATAAGCAAATATTTGATCCACAATTGTTTGGTCCATTTTGAGGGAAAAGGATCCTACGTCGGGAAAAAACCACTGAATACTTTTCAGTGAGGATCGTGTTAATCAGTTGGAAACCAAAGATAACACAACACGCAGGGGCTTCCCAGAAATTCTTACCTAAAGCCCAAGAAGTTTATTTAAACTACCATTAAGGGGGCTTAATGGCAGATTGGAAGTTGATTTGATTTTTGCAGGTTTGGGATAAATCTGCCATATCAAAAGATTTCTCATAATTACAGTCAGATGGAAAAATCCATCTTTGCTCTCAAACTTCAGTTGTAGGGTTTTCTCTACCATATGAACCGATATACATATATAGTCCGTGGCTCCCTTGTTACACCCTTAATGTGCATGGAAAGTGGCTCCCAACTAAAATATCGTTTAACTGACCATGAATGGTAGAAAACAACGAAACTACGTAAGTTTACCATTACATGCAAATAGCATGGATATCCAAAGAGTTTCGTGCTGCTCCTCAACTTACCGAACGCCTGGACAGGCTTAACATTTATAACTACCGGTATATTACAAAGTGTAATGAACCATTTTCCTGTCTCACGCCACCAGTAACAGAAGGGACGGCCCCTTCTTTGAGTTTGTTTGTTACGCTAAAACTTCCAGTGCCTATTTATCAGTTCCCCAGTGGACATGTATACATAAATTCTACCACCACTGTGGAGTATGAATTTGCTTATACATGGGTACGGTCGGTAGATTGATATAATAAGCAAAAAACGTAGATTCTCAAAAGAAGATGATGTTGTTTTATGAACAGCAATGAAATCAGTTTATTTTTATCGAGTGTTGGCTAAAATATCCGAAAATCACAATTTCCACCTTTGTCACGTCTGTCACGCAATCTCTTATTTGCTTGATTTCGTGATTTTTAGCGCTTTCTTAGAGAGAACGATTTAATTTCCCCAGACAAAAAGTGACATCAATTGAGAGGCCATTTCTTCCTGACTTTATTTCCAAAACATCAGTTTATTTGATATAAAGTTAGTATGGTAAATAGTTTTTTAAATTTACCTTGTCATTTCCATAGAGAAATAGTGGGATTTCTTTCAGATCTCTCTTAGTGTCATGAATTTATTTAAACGTCATAGAAATTATAGAATAAAATATGGAAAAGATGTAGAATAAGCTGATAACAAGTAGATGTCTTCAGGTTTTATAGTAAAGGCAAGTGGTTTGCTTAAAAACCGAATCGAACCGAATTTTCCCGTTTCTGGCCGTGAAATTTATGATCGTCATTTCCTGCCAAAAGAAAGAGTTATTTGAATTGCATGGCGATGAATAACTCATTATGGACTACTAACAGTCAGAGTTTGAGCAATCTTGAGTTTTCACACTTTTGCTACTATTTTCCGATTTTGTTTGATTCTTGCAGACATTCACTCTTAATTAGTATATGCCATTCGAATGATATCATTCAGCTCCGAGCAAACCGAAATGGCTTCCGCTTCGCCTTCGTGACAAAAGAATAATTTAAAAGATGTTTTTTCAGATAGTATCACCAATAAACTCGCTAAAAATGCAGTAATTTGTTTTGTTTACTATCGCAAAAATTCGGAAAGTTACTTCTTGACGCGATTCTAGAATCTACTTATAGTTAAAGAACCTCAAAGTATGTTCCCTATCTCGATCCTGAATGCAACAGTCGCTTACATAAGCCACCACTTTTCTGCATACTATATTTCAATCCTGCCATCAATTCAGTTTTTATTTATTTATTTATTTATTTATTTATTTATTTATTTATTTATTTATTTATTTATTTATTTATTTATTTATTTATTTAAGGATTCGTAGGTCCCCTACTCAGGTTAAAACACCCACACCCAGCCCCCTAAAAAATATCCCGAAAAAACCCTTCCCTGACCCGACTAAACTACTAATCAAATAATCTAAATAACACAAATACAATCTGAAATATACTAATCAACTTAACAAGTACAGACAGAGAAAATATTGTATTCGACTTGAATAATGATGTTCTTTTCTCGCTCGTATGAATTCTAGTTCTGATTACTATAGTGTTGTGGTTCCTCAAATCTCTACTTTTGCTGCAGTATTAACTGCAGTTAATTAAGAAAATTTTAAAATTATTTCTTAGAGATTGAAGGTTTTTCGCGGAATCTTGTGCAAGGTTTCAAACTGCACGTTTGCCAGGCAATGGAAGGGTAGAACTAGTGAATAATGACGAATATTAAACTTTCCACACTTGATACGTCAAAAATAATCGAACAAAACCACAACTTTCATTTAAACATGCACAAAAATCTATCTAACAGGCAAAACGCGTTGTCATATATTTTGGCGACTACCGGATGGTGTCGTACGCACGTGATTTTTCTCGGTCGCGCGTACGATGTATTCCCTTCGAAAAGGATTTGACATTTTGCGCTTTCAGTTAACTTTACCTGAATGTCGGTGAAACGTGGTGGAGATTTAATATAAACCGCCACTATTTACCTCCAGTTCGGTGATTAACTGTTAAAACAGACAAAGCATGCTAAATTTGTTTTTTGCTGGTCTCAGATTTTTCAAAAATGGAAGGGTTGGATCGTTGAAACTTGGCAGAGAAGGGAGCATGATATATCTGTAAGTGTCTTAAGTAGGCAGACCTATTTTCTCAGTTACGATTTGCATTCACGAGTTGAGTGGTATAAGAAAATGAAGCAGTGAGCTCAGCGAACAAGTGAGTTTTCTGATACAACTCAACCAGTGTGAATAAAATGTTACAAAATATTTTTCAAGGTGTAATCTATTTTTTTTTTTTAGACACTAAGGTTTTTGAAAAGCAAAATTGCACGACTTTTTATCAGTTCTTCGCGAGTTTAGGAAGCCCATTCATCTGCTTTAAACTAAATCAACTAAAATATCAGTTTGTCTTTCGAAATAAAATCTTTAACGAAACAAATTTTGATAGAAAACATGAATGAGGCTTACAAGACTAACAGGTTTAAATTCAATGTTTTAAATCAGAGTAAAACAGCAGTACATTGTAAATGACGCAACGCGAAATCGAGCGAACCTTTACCAAAAGAAGCCAAGAAAACGGTCTGCGAAAACCAAGGACAAACCTGTAGTGTCTGAATCAAAACACGCTACCATCTCTCGGAGTGACGACGGCTCGTATTGTTGTCCTTCATTTGTGCGGACGCTAAAATGCTTTTTTTTTTTTGGCTTGAAGAAACACAATCGACAAATCAGCGTCTCCACTTGCTATCTTTGTAGTGTTCCGCAATTGGTTTCCTTGTTTTGCAAATAAACGACTTAGGCCTGGTTTAAAAGTCGCATTTTACATGCGCCGAATCAAATTGGCGAATTAAGTGTATGTAAAATGCAACTTTTAAAACAATTAAATTAGGCAGATTTGACTTAAATGCGAGTTCAGTCGAATATTCGACTGTTCCAGTTTCATTGCCGTTCATAGCCGTTCTTTGCGGAACAACAACGTGAGATGACCAGATTTTGCGTATTGTGGACAGCCTCAACCACGACGGATAATTTTGGGTTTTATATTTGGAATTGAACTCTCAGCAATTAAATGCGACACAATTAAATGCGACGTTTAAAAGCAAATGCCGAATTTTGTTTTGTATTCGGCGCAGGTAAAATACGACGTTTAAACCAGGCCTATGCTAAACTATTGCTGAGCGTTCAATTGCAAATATAAAAACCAAGAATTATCCATCATGGTTCAGGTTGTCCACAATACGCAAAATTTGGTCATTTCACGTTGTTGTTCCGCAAAGAACGGCTATGAACGGCAATGAAACAGTAACAGTCGAATATGCGACTGCAAGCGCAAATTAGTGTCATAGTTTCGTGTTTTAGTGTTTAGTTTTCGCTTAAGGCCGCGCTGGACCCTTGCTCATTAATACATTCATTAGCAATTTATTTTGACGGGGTGTCATGTTGTAAATGTTTTATTCTTCGAATTTTGAACACCGATTCCTTCAAAACTTATCAAGGATAATAGGGTTGATGGAATTTTATCATGATTGTCGTTTTACTGAGAGATGACCGTTTACTTTGATGTTTCAAGCTCTTAAGTGTTAATCTGCAGATAATGCGATTTTGTGTCCAAGTTTCCAGCTAGAATAGCGCACCAAATTAAACGGCTATATAACCTAGTGGTAAATCACAACCTCTTTTGTGTTCTGGTCAGAACGAAATTCTCGAATTCAATAATTACCAGGAGCTATTGGCTTCTAAGAGGATAAAAATGTGAAATCTAAACTTTGAAACGTGCTATCTTCTTTTTGAAAAGGGATTTTAAAAATCCGTTTTGACCAGAACACAATAGAGTACACCAAGTTTATGTTCCCTGCAAATCAAGTCATGAAATTCTGTATCGGCGGAGAAAACTTGGACACAAAATTGCAGGTTTTGAGGCTTCCGAAGACCTTCCGAGTCTATGTTTACAACAACGTGCGCTATATTCATAGCTGTGAATCTAATTATGATAATTCGCTACGTTCCAGCGCACGGGACACAAAGCTGTCAAAGCTGAGAACAACAACGTGTAATTAGTGATACAAAGAACGTTTAGAAATAAATTTCATGAATATTTCGTTTGCCGTCGGCTTCAGTCGTCGCAGTTCGTGCGTAAATGCATACATAATGATAGCAAGGGTCCAGCGCGGTCTTAATTAGTTTCCTTTGTTTTGTGGCCTTTTGGCACATGTTAAGTTCATTTGCATACGCTATATATTTTCGTTTCGCGCGCACCTTAGCATGTTTGTAGCGGTTTGAGTTACTGTCTTGTTTTCGTCTTTGGTTTTGGGATTGTCACATTCGTCTTTTATCGTGTTCAATCAGCATAACTTCCTAAGTGGAAATAAATTTGTATGGCGGATTTGGATGCGAGTTATTAGCGTGTGCGACATCATTTGTAAAAGACGAATACGTTTGTTGGATGTGTGGTTCGCTGTGTGGTTTTAATGTTCGACGATGTCTTACAATGGTGCGGATGTCGACTTGTCAAATTCTGTCGGTAAAAACGGCCAACCTGTTCAGCGCTCGAGCGCACGTGCTCGTAAACCAAACTCTTCTGTGGATCAAGAAGGAATGGTCATTGAACGGATTCGAGAGCTCAGAAAGCAAAGAGGAGAAGTGTTATCCTCTTTAAAGGTCAAATGAACCAAAATTTCGAATTTTCTTTTTTTTTAGGTCAATGTGTTGATTAAGAACCAAATAAACATATTCCGAAGTTTTAAAGTAATTGGACTGTGCAAAACAGAGAAATTTCAAGTTGAAAAATGTTTATTTTTGGCCTCATAATCGTAGAGCGCTCGGGAAAATTGTCGGGAAATTTTCGGAACTTAAAACTGTGACGTCAGTATTGGTGTGCTGTGAAATTGCGGGAAATTCAAAGTCTTTCAGTGGTGAAGCTCACAAGAATGGAACATCATGGTGTTTTGTGCAGCACTAAGCTGCTTAAATAATTCTAAGTCGAAAGTAAGTACGTTTAAGTTTCCAACAAATTCAAAGCTCAGGAAATAATGGCTTTTGAAAATGAAAAGAAAAGAATTTAAGCCAGACAAGAACTCTCGCATTTGTGCGGTTCATTTTACCGAAGACTGCTTCAGAAAAAATCTGGCGATACGTAGGTTTCTTGGTTCTGATTTCAAGCCGCTAAGACTCCACCTCAAAGAGGATGCTATGCCGACTATTTTAAAACTATTTTTTTGTTCGGAAAAGAAATCACGAGAAAGAATGCTTTCTGAAGCACAAAGACCCCCCTGTCCGTTCGGCTTTTGCTAAACAAAGGAAGTTAGAGGTATGCATTTTGCACCTTTCTTATTCTACCTAGAGATTAGAGATGATTATTAGCACTTTTACGTGCACGTGCTTTTTGACGAGTATAAAATTATGCTTGAAAGGTTGTATTTATGTTGGGTTTACAACCGTTAATTTTGAGCACTAAATTACATGTACCGGCTAAATAAATATGGACCAAAAAACAGCTAATACAAACAGAACTCACAGTGTCCGCGGGGACAGTGTGAAAACGCTCTGTATTTAATTATTTCAACACTGAATTTTCCTTCAGCTGAAAACGACACGAATTTATTCATTGAAAGTTTTACCCTGCGTGATGCTTTGCGGTTTCGAATTTGCATTGAGAAATATCCTTACATTCAAGTTAAATTTTTGTGTACAAATTTATTTTTGTTTTTTGTGTGACTCTCGAGTACGGAAAAGAAACAGTGAATTCAATCTTAGCTTTTGGCCACATCCTAGGATAACTTTGCGCTGCATACCTATCCGGGTTGCAAGCCGCACACGTCCTGATAAGAATTACGTGCAAATCCAAAAAAAATGCATTTAAATTGAGGTATATAACAAAATTAATTGTTGTATACCAAGCTGAGCAGACTGATGATTTTTATACGCCATCCAGTGTTTGAAAACCTCCTATATCGTACAATGCTTACAATTTTACTCAGTGCTTTGATAATTATTAATCTTTGAAACTGGATTCCAATGTAGTAAAAATATAACAACCATGTTTAAAAAAAAGCTTAGATCCTTTCAGAATTATTTGAATTACTCAGACTGACTGACTCAAACTCTCAAACTTTACATTATTCGCTCTTTAACGACGATCGTCTCTTCGATCGGAAAGCCGTAAAGTAAAACTATTACGTCACAAAATTCAAAGCTCGATCCATTCCTTCCATTTCAGTGCGCGGTCATTTTGGAAACGTTTTCGTGAAGTCTTCGGAAATCTTCGTAGTTTTTGCTATAGTTCGCGCTTTAAGGCCTAGAAAGCAAAATTTCGTCTTAAGTTTACTTAATAATGAATTCTTCTAGCGTTTGGTTGCTTTAAAATCGCTAAAGAAAGAATGTCGAAATTTTGGTTCATTTGACCTTTAACGGCTAAACGCAGAGAAATCGACAGCCTTTTAACGGATGCGAATAATCTGGAAATGGTAAAAGTAAAGTTGTCGGAAATCACGTCATTATTTCAAAGGTTTGCCGATGCTCAAGACGCGTACAATGCGGCTTTGGTTGAGGAAAGTCAAAGACAAGAATCAGACGTCTATTTCGCCGAAATCGAAACCAATCTGAACTTTTTCTGCGGTACGGTTAATGATTGGTTACGTGTTACGGAAGCCACACTTCAGGATAACGAGGTAACGCCTGATGACAGCGCTTCCCAGCTTGGGTTTGGTGTTCATAACAAATCAAAACGATCTGAGTGTGGATCAAGGAAGCAGCAAGGATCGCAGAACTTCGTGCTGAGGTATCTGCTTTAAAGCAGCGTCATTCGCTTCAAGAGACTGAGTTACGCATGAAGAAGCAAGAGTGCGAGCTCCAGTTAAAGAAGGATGAATTAAACCTCAAAACGGAATACGCTAAGGCTGTGGCTAGAGAGGAAGCTTATGCTCAAGCAGAAGCGGGAAATTTCGCGCCAAGTGATATGACCTCCAACCGTTGCCTTGCTGTCTCAATTCCGTCCACTAACACGAAGGAATCGAAGTCTGACAGCCCGAAACGTGCGCATTTTGTACCGTCTGACAAGAACGTGAAACCGGGTGTAAAGCCGAGCACCACGCCTTGCGATCAGAAGAGTGTTGCAAGCAGTTCCAGTTCAGGCTCTGACAAATCAGGACTGAGTGACCAGGCCTGTGAGATTCTCGTGCAACAGAATCGAGTGATGAAAGAATTCGTGAATCAGCAACAAAGGAACTTGTTACCCAGGAGACGTGTACCAATTTTCAATGGCAATCCTCTGGAATATTGCTCTTTTATGCGTGCTTTTCAAACTGTAATTGAATCAAGCGAACCTGACTATACCGGGAGGCTTTACTACCTCGAGCAGCATACAGCTGGTACAGCGCAAGAATTGGTACGCAGTTGCCTCTACATGAAACCCGAAGAAGGCTACCCTAAAGCGAAGAAACTTCTGGAGAGTAAATTTGGTCAGAAGCACAAGATCACAATGGCTTACGTGGACAAAGTCACGAATGGTCCTGCCATTAAAGCCGAAGATGTTGAGGCTCTGGAGGGATTTGCTGTTTTGCTGTCCAGCTGTACTAACACTCTCAAAGCTATTGGCTATTCCAGTAACTTCGAAAGTCCGGATAGCATGCGGAAGATTATCGAGAGGCTTCCCCCGAAATTACAGGCTCCTTGGCGGAACAACGCCGATCACGTCATTAACACAGAAGCAAGAGATGTCTCTATTGACGATATTTCACTTTTCGTTGAGCAGAAAGCACGTGCCTTGTCCAATCCTGTCTTTGGTAAGCTTCCTTGTTTGGAAAAGGAGAAGAAGAAGAATGGCAAGGAAAAGGGCTCGAGATCAAAGTCTGAGAAACCTGGTGAACGTGAACAGTATAGCCTCGTCACCTTTTCCGAGAAGAAACCTCCCCCCAGCTCATCGAGTGAGGCATCAAGTCCAGCCAAGAAAAACTGTCTATTTTGTAACGCCGCCCACGACCTGACTGATTGTTCCAACTTTGCTAAGGTGTCTGATGCGGAACATCATGACTTTGTAATGAAGAGCAGGTTATGCTTTTCTTGTCTGAGAGGTGGCCATCAGTCTAGAGGATGTTACAAGAAGAAACCATGTATTCACTGCAATAGGAAACATGCCTCTGTGATGCATGCGCGTACACCGGAAGTCGTTGTTGGAGCCGAGAATGTTGCAGACAGGCCTCAGAGTGACAACAACCAGTCCAACACTGAGCAAAGCAACGCTGATCACTTCTGTGGCCTAACTACGATTGAGGGCTCCGTGACCGCGTTGCCCATCGTTGCTGTGAAGATTAGAGTTAGCGGAAGTCCTCTATGTGTCGAGACTTATGCGCTGTTGGATAATGGGTCTAACTCTACCTTTTGCTCGGCTAGACTTCTGGAACGTCTCAGTGTCAATGGCAAGGAAACGAGACTTAAGCTAACCACTATGAATACTAGCAAAGATGTAGACAGTCTCATTGTTACGGACCTGGAGGTGACTGATCTAGATGAGAATGTTGTAATTCCATTGCCGGAAGTGCTTTCCAGACCAGTTTTGCCCGTAGCAAAGGATGAAATCCCTAGACAAGAGGACGTGGAACGATGGCCGCACCTTCAAGGTTATGTGTACCTACCTGAGTTGAATTCTGAAGTAGATTTATTAATCGGAGCAAACATTCCTGAAGCCCTGCAGCCCAGGGAAGTCATTCCAGCCTCTAATGGAGGTCCTTACGCGACTAGAGTCGAGCTTGGCTGGGTCATCAATGGTCCGACTGGAAGAAAACAGAAGTATGTCCCGTCCTCCAGTTTCTTCCTCAAGTGTAAGGAAATTCATCCCATGTGTGCAGTATGTGCTGATGTTGCGGATGTCTTAAAGAGATCGGATAGTAAAGTGTGGTTTATCCCCCATCACGGCTTTTATCACCATAAGAAGCCAGAAAAAAATACGCGTAGTTTTCGACTGCTCCGCCCAGTTTCAAGGAACGTCTCTGAACAATGAACTGTTTCAAGGATCTGACTTAACCAACAATCTGGTGGGTGTGCTGATTCGTTTTCGCCAGGAGCCAGTCGCAGTAATGGCTGATGTCCAATCAATGTTCCACCAAGTGCATGTTCCGGTAACCGATCGAGACCTCCTACGGTTCCTTTGGTGGCCCCAAGGTGATTTCTCCAAGAAATTAGAAGAGTACCGGATGACAGTACATCTTTTCGGTGCAGTTTCGTCCCCTAGCTGTGTTAATTTTGCTATGCGACGGAACGCAGAAGATCACAAGCGCGAGTTTCCCCCCGATGTGGTTAGTACTGTCATGAAGAATTTCTACGTTGATGACTGCCTGAAGTCCCTACCGTCAGCTACTGTTGCAGTAAAACTTGTGGAAGATTTGCGTCTGCTTATGCTGAAAGGGGGCTTCAATTTGACAAAGTGGATCAGCAATAATCGAGAGGTTTTGGAATCGGTACCTGTGGAGGCTAGAGCTAAAGATGTCAAGGAGCTTGATCTCGATAACGACACGCTTCCTACGGAGAGAGTCTTAGGCGTTTCATGGTTTGTTGAGACTGACACCTTCGGTTTCAAAGTGAGCATTAAGGAGAAACCTTGCACCAGGCGTGGCATCCTCTCTGTGGTTAGTTCGGTGTATGATCCGCTCGGTATGGCAACCCCTTTCGTCCTCCCAGCGAAACTGCTCCTCCAGAATTTGTGCAGAAAGGGCCTAGCTTGGGATGATGAGATTCCTAGCAACTACTTATCTCGGTAGCGTGTATGGCTTAATGGGTTGCCGAAACTTTCCCAGGTCTCAGTGAATCGATGCGTCAAGCCCAGAGGTGATGGAAGAATTGTTTCAAGTGAGATCCACCATTTCTGCGACGCCTCTCAGTCTGCATATGGGGCTGTCTCGTATCTTCGCGTGATCGACTCTGATGGGAAAATCCACTGTTCTTTCCTGCTTGGCAAGTCCCGTCTCGCTCCTTTAAAGCAAGTTACTATCCCACGTATGGAGTTAGCTGCTGCTACAGTGTCCATCCGTTTGAACAAAGTGTTGAAGAAGGAGTTGGAGATTCCGATCGATGCGATCACCTTCTGGTCTGATAGCATGACTGTGTTGCGGTACATTAGAAATGAATCCAGGCGTTTCCACAGTTATGTCGCCAACCGTGTCGCCTTCATTAGAGAAGATTCCAGTCCCTCGCAGTGGAGATACATCGACACAAAGTCTAATCCTGCAGATGATGCGTCAAGGGAAGCCACTGCTGAGTCTTTCATTAAGAATGACCGCTGGATAAAGGGGCCCTTTGTTGTGCATGTCAGTAAGGCGTATTCAAGTTTCCTTTCTATGGTCCAGCGGTTCTCATCCTGGCTCAAATTGTTGAAGTTCATCGCGCTTTGTCTTCGGTGCCAGAGGAGATTTGTTGCCAGGAAAAGGAGGTCTATGCAAGACGGCTTTGAGAGAAATTTCCATATACCCATTTTGGAACCTTTGACCTGCTCAGAGATAAATGATGCAGAGAGAGAAGTAATCAAATTTGACCAGAGTCGTGCCTTCACAGAAGAGAGAAGAGCCATCGAGAAAGGGGACTGTGTGAAGAAATCAAGTGTGCTTGCAAAATTGGACCCGATCTTCGTGGACGGTCTTCTCCGTGTCGGTGGACGTCTAAGTAGAGCACCTCTGCATGATGACTCGAAGCACCAGATAATTATCGCCAAAGATTCTCCTCTCGCCCGGCTACTAATCCAGCACTTTCACCAGAAGAGTGGTCACTGTGGTAGAGAATATGTTTTGTCTCTCTTGAGAGAAGTATTTTGGCTCATCCGTGCCAATTTTACCGTGCGAAGCGTACTTGCATCTTGTTTTGATTGCAGACGGCGTCAGGGCGCTGTTGGATCGCAAAAGATGGCGGATTTGCCACGCCCTCGAGTGACCCCAGATCAACCCCCGTTCACGTGTGTGGGAATCGACTATTTTGGTCCCTTTTTCGTTCGTCAAAAGAGAAGCATGGTTAAACGCTATGGAGCTATCTTTACATGTTTGGCTGTCAGAGCTGTTCACCTGGAGATTTCCTACACGTTGGACACAGATTCCTTCATCCTAGCACTTAGACGCTTCATTGCACGAAGAGGTCAAGTGAAAGAGATACGTTCTGACAACGGAACAAATTTCACAGGGGCTGAAAGGGAGCTACGAGTCATGATTGAAGGCTGGAACCAAGCCAAGATCCACGAAGAGCTTTTGCAGAAAGGTATCCAATGGTATTTCAATCTTCCGGCGGCCTCGCATCATGGTGGCGTTTGGGAAAGAATGATAAGATCTACTCGAAAGATTCTGAGAGGCCTAGTTAAAGAGCAAACCCTCGACGATGAGAGCCTTCAGACTCTGATGTGTGAGGTCGAGAGCATCATCAATGGCAGGCCCTTAACTGCAATCTCTGATGACCCCAAAGATTTGGAGCCCTTGACTCCGAATCATCTATTGTTATTACGCCAGGAAGCTTCTCTTCCACCAGGTGCTTTCGAAAGAAGTCAGTTGTATTCAAGGCAAAGGTGGCTGCAGGTTCAATATTTGGCTAACGTCTTCTGGTATAGATGGAAAAGAGAGTATTTTCCGTTGTTGCAGGAGCGCCAAAAATGGCTACGACCTAGAAGAAATTTCTCAGTAGGAGACACCGTCATTATTGTGGATGAACAGTCTAGGAATTTGTGGCCGATTGGTCGAGTCAGCGAGGTTTTTCCTGATGACAGCGGTTTTGTTCGACGTGTCAAGGTTATGACAAAGACGTCGACGCTGGAACGTCCAGTCAGCAAACTTTGTTTATTGGAGTCGATCGAGCAGAGATAGTTAAGACTGTTCTGCAGATTGGCCGAGGAGCTCCAACTTTGTTTGAACTGTAGTTGAGGAAGCACGATTTTAACGGAGCAAGTTTGGAGTAACTTTAGAGACTTTGACTCAGAGCGCCCTATTAGGAAGCGGTGCTTACAGTTGTGCCTACCAGAGTCAATTTAACTACTTGAAGCGAAAGTTTCGTATTGTTTTTTGCTTTGCGTGACTTGCTTCATTTGAATGACGCCTTTTATAACAGTATTCTTATTATTGTAAAGCGTCTAGGCTTTGAGTGACAAACACTTTACGTTTAACTACTTAAGTAATTCTGGGCTTGTTTGTTTCGTTTGTAAATACAAGGCTTACACCTTCGTATTTAAAGGGCCGGAATGTAAGCGCCAAGTCATAGTTTCGTGTTTTAGTGTTTAGTTTTCGTTTAATTAGTTTCCTTTGTTTTGTGGCCTTTTGGCACATGTTATGTTCATTTGCATACGCTATATATTTTCGTTTCGCGCGCACCTTAACATGTTTGTAGCTGTTTGAGTTACTGTCTTGTTTTCGTCTTTGGTTTTGGAATTGTCACATTCGTCTTTTATCGTGTTCAATCAGCATAACTTCCTAAGTGAAAATAAATTTGTATGGCGGATTTGGATGCGAGTTATTAGCGTGTGCGACATCACTTGCATTTAATTCAAATCTGCCGAATTAAATTGTTTTAAACGTCGCATTTTACATGCACTTAATTCGGAAATTTGATTCGGCGCATGTAAAATGAGACGTTTAAGGTGGCTCCATAGGGTAATAACATGGATGTGGCGCGCGCTAGTGTTATATTTTGAAATCTGGTTTTTGCATTTGTTTTCACTCCCAGTTCGCTCAAACTTATCAAATACAATAAGCAACGATAAAGTAGTGTTCTACAACCATTTCTGTTAAAATATTGGGTTTAAGTCGTGAGTTAAGAGTACCCAAACAAATGCGACTTTGAGCGTTTATGTGGCTTTAAGTGCAATTTTCTTCAATTTCCTTCGGTGAAATCTTCCAAACTTTTAACAGTACAAGGATACTATCTGGAAAATAATTTTAAACAGAAAAAAGTAGGGGGTTGTAAAGGCAGCTTCTTTGTTATTTGCAAATTTGTGTTTTTCCCCTCTGCGTAAAAACTGGTCTTATAGATTTTCGAAAAAAACGAACGCCACGCAAAGCAAAATAATTATAACCTCTCTGCCGACTTTTACGAAATTTCACCGAAGGAAACGCGAGAAAAGTTAGACGAAAGTTGTCATTTTAGCCCCCCAAATTTGTAACAGTTACGTAACAGAATAGGAATTCGCCAACATCGCTATTTGAGCATGCGTCAACGTTAAAACCACTAGGCTCCCTTACAGTGTTTATTGGGCGTTTTATGCAATTCCATTATGAAAATCTAAAACCTCATAATATTTAGAAGTTTAAACAGCATTGCCTGTTCTTAAAATTCTATTGCGGATAAAGATTTCCTTTGAAATGTTTAACTCAAATCCGTGGTTAAAAACTTTTGCTCTGAGCTTGCGTTAGCGCGCGCGCAGTTTCCCAAGGCTCGCACCATCAGCGCGCGCGTGATTATAAAACTATATGGAGCCACCTTAAGGACGGTGCCTACTAATAGCGAGGTATTTTTGCCCGGCCAATGACTATGCAAGGGAAGTAGATGTTACCAAGGGCTATTAAAATCCAAAAAGAAAATTGGGGGTAGCCACGCAAATTTTCGAGATAATTGGGTTTGAAATCTTGAAAAAAGTGCTGACGTGGCATTCTCAAAAAACGTAAAAGGAAATAAAATTTCCTTACAAATTACCTTTGAATTTGGTTTTTCATGAACAAAATCAACATTAAATATAACTATCTTAAAAATAACTAACAAATACTATCTTTGAAACTGTGTGAACCACGTTTTTATTAACAAAACGAGTGCACTTGAGCCATTTTTGACTCTAACAGCTCTCTCTTGCAAGGCCAGTGAAACAGCCTAAACAATTTTTGCATTGAACGAAAAGTTAATCATGCGTTCTATAGACTTACCACTTCCATTTTATAAAATAAAAAGTAGGGGTTACCACGCGTTTTTAAAATTTATACGAGTTGTATGGAATCGCTTTTGAGGTCAGTTACACTTTTCCTATCCCCTCCCTAGAGAGTTAAATATTTGCTTCTCGCGCAATTTTTCACGCGTGCACTACGCCATATGTAGTTAGCAGTTTGCTGATTACGTTTGAGCGATTAGCGATTTGTTTCAAACTGTTAAATGTGAGCCATTTTTATCGATAAGCGTTTAGGCTTTACTGAAATGTTACTCTTTCGCTGTTCCTGGTTTAGTATGTCCATTAACTGGATTTCGTTGCAACCGAAATTTTCTTGCATTTTAGTCGCGCGCTTGGTCGCGAAGTTGAATTCCTCATTTTGAGCGAGCAAATTCCCTTAGCGCGCTCGTCTAGTGCGATCGATGCCTTGCGTGATGCGCAGAAGATGTGCGCAGTAACAAAAGTAGGCACCGTCCTTAAACCAGGCCTTAATGGATCCGTCCAAATACTCAAACCTTGAACTTGTCTCCACCTTGTCGCGTTTTTTTTTTTTTTTTTTTTTTTTTATGAGAACCGAAATCGCAATTTCACGTTATTCACTAATAAGTTTCTGTTGTTCGCGTTTGCGATGATTCTTTTTTTACTTGTGAACTTTCATCGTTCTAGTTTCCTATTGGATAATGCATTTTATGTATCATTTCAACGCAAGGGATTTTTCGTTAGAAGATCTCAGTATCTATGACACAAATAAAGTTATCTTCACGCTAGTCCGTTTGAGTAAACTTCCACGTAGAATTTAAAAGTTTTAAAACATAAAGCCTCGTAGCAATTTCTCCTTATTAAATAAATATGAAGAGGACGGTCTGGAACATTATGTATAATTCCTTGTTTCCCCTTTAAAATATCTTTATTGCCTAGCTCAACTATACTATACAAACACTATACTAACACTATACTATGCAATTATTTTACTATACAAACTGTACTATACAAACACTATACTAACAAATCAAGAGTTATTAACACGTCATTATTTTTCCTAGAAATTCTCTTGGTTCCAAGGCAGGAACTGTCAAACTAGGAAAATACGGACATTTTATTGACATTATTAATTCTGCTTTACTGGCCTCGGGCTTCAGGCAAACTCCTTTCAATAATAAGAATTATTCTGCAGTCCTTGAACCATGCCCGGTGGGAACATTTTCCAACTACTATTCCTCAAAAGGACAAGGTGGATGTATACAGTGCCCTCCAGGTATTTTGTGCGTTACTCTGTAGTTTGTATTTGGCTGTTTTCCTCTATCGAAGCAGTGCAACGCTATTACACGAAGAACCAAACTTCTGACGAACTGAATATACAATAGCTTGTTGCATTGTAATTATGTCATCATCTTAATTAGGCATTTATTACACTTCTAATGGCAGTTTACTCTGTTTTGCACGTTTCTGTGATAATACACACAAAATCTGCAATTATATATCTATCGGAAGGTATAGCAAGATGATCAGCCAATAATTTTCTTTGCAAACATCACACGAGGAAAATAAAGTATTCCTTCACCTTGGTTGCCCTCATCAAGTCAAAGATAAAAGCCAAGACAAAACAAAAAGTGTCAACAAAAACGTTATTTATTTATCTATGCACCATGTTACTTTCATGTTTCTACGTCTTTTTGATGATGTTTTATTAAAAAGAAATTAAAATTAGCCACTAACTTGTATTATCTCTATGCTACACACTCACCTTCCCAACCACACACCTATCTAGTAAACTTCCATTTTATATAACGCCCTCTCCCCCCCCCCCCCCCCCCTCCCCTCTCACCACAATAAACAATTTCCTTTACAATAGAGAGTACTAAACTAAGTTGGATTGTTTCCTTATCCAGGAGGGTTTTATTCTGATAGCTTTGGCTATGTGGCTGAAAGCTGCATGAAATGCCCAAACGGTTCATTTGTTGCATACGAAGAAGCACCAGGAACTCAATCTCAAGACTGCAAGGCTTGTCCTGAAGGTAGACTACGAAAGTGATCAGTTACCTTGGCCGAAGGCAAAGGGAGCAATTCTTTAGCTAGACACAGATAAAAAAAATACAATAATTTGCGACAAGCAGAGGTTCAATAACAATAACTATTTGATATCGTTTAACAAGTGCATGAGCATGTTTACACGACCTTAAAAATGCAGTGCGAATTGTGCATTGATTTCAATTCGTGGTGCGTTTAAGTTCACGTGTTGGACCAGAAATGAACGGTAGAGGTAGTTACTATTTATTGACTAAGACTGACCAAGAGCCAAAAATGTTCCGGTACAACCTAAGTTTGTCAATAAGCATTTTAACATATGACCACTGATTCTTTTTTCATTTTTTTTTTTTTGTTTTTCTTTCGTGGATGTGTACGCAGCAGCCCGTTTTGCCCCCATTGTGGTAGGTCATGTATGGACTGTGAGATGCTTTCAAAGTATTCAACTTCTTTTAAAATTGTCAAAATTACGGCAAAATTAGATCTTCGAGTTTTAGTTTTATGCCAAGGCGATTTTAATCTGGCCAAATTTCTCGTACATGACTGTCTTTCGTACAAAATTCAAAGTACACGTTTATGAAAGAGTACGACAAAAAATTTGCTAAGACTTCGTGACGAAGGGATTAAATAATTTTCCACCAAGAAGGATTTCGGATGTTAAAAAAAAGAAAAAATGTTGAGTCTTGATCTAATTGAAGCGATAGCATAACTTGGAAAAGGATCGTAATGTGAGTGGAGGATTTTTCTTCGCTTCGTTTCCCCTCGGCTTCATTTTTTTTTTCTGCACCACCAAGGATTCTAAGCGGCTCTTGCCACTGCTCAGTCCTTGAGTTCATATTTTTTTTCACTCGACGTTATTGAGCTCTGCATAACGGTTGACGTTTAGATAGCGCTTCAAATGTTTCGCGAGAACCAGTGGGACACTGTATCATGATCAGATTAGTAGTAGGGTTATGTACTCGCATTTTCTTCGTTGCGGTTTAAAATTTTTCCAGCTATTTTTTAGACTCAGCAAGATAAGTCTACTTATTTCTATTTTTTTTTTTTAATTTTTAGCCTGACTACTGTTTTATTTAACAACTGGAATAGTCTATGTCCTAGTATGTGGATTTTGTCGGGAGTTGCTGCGAAAGAATAAGTTGATGCATTTATTTCTCTTTTGCCGAGTTTGGACACGTTTTTTGTTTAAATTTAAGCGAGTGCAAAATACTTTTTTCCCTTCCACATCCGATCGCTCTTCGCGCTTCTTGTTTTTCCCTCTCTCCCTTTCTCTCTCCCCTTCCAATGTCTACCACGCAGGCTAATTGGATTCAAGAAAGTAAAGTTTAAACTTGCTATGGATTCAAATGGTTTCGGCATCACGGGCCAGTTGCAGTCGTAGGTTTTTCTATTAGAGCAGTACGGCTTTTTCCGGTCCAGACAGATCGTAGCGCATGACCCTCATTGTACTGACCTTTATTCATATGATTCTCTACGGGAAATTGCGTGCGGGGGCGTACGGATCATATGAAATCCGTAAAGTTTTTTTTTTTTTTCAGCGTGACATCGTGGTTTCTCAGCAATTTGCAGTGAAAATAGTACATATGGAGTAATGACAGGGATTATTAGACCTTAAAACAGCCATTTTTTTATTTAACGAGAAATATAAACAAAATGTGGAAATGATTCATAACAATAAGAATGATTAAACATATCACTTCCTTTCCGGTATTTAGGTGACACAAATAGAATCATTATAACAACGAAGAGGCCTCAATGTCCCCTTAAACCGACAAAAAATACCAAAGATTTGGACGGTAATCTAACCTCGGAATCACAGAATGAGAATAAATTCCTTACAATTTTTTTTTCTTTTATCACAGGGACAGAAAGTGATTTCTTCGCTGGACACCGTGCTTGTAAATGCTTGAAAGGATTCTATCGAACACATCTATTCAAAGAGTGTCACAAATGTGGACATGGACTAGAATGCAAAGACGATTATGTTTCATTGAAATCAGGATATTGGTGGAAATGGAGAAACGAGACACAAAAAGATCGTTACAGAAGTTTTATTTCAAACCTGTTGGCATCGCCACCAGCATTGGATACTTCCAGCGTACAATTTCCTTATCCAATACCAACGACCTATAGGTGCCCAATGGAAGGATCTTGCCTGGGTGGTTTCGATTCCCCCTGTGAAATTGGCTATAAAGGTCCTCTCTGCGGGGTCTGTAGCACAGGACACTTTAAACAATTACAAGAATGCAAAAAATGTCCATCAAAAACGCTGATGGTGGGGCAGCTAGCAAGTATTGCAGTTATTCCATTGATAATTGTGGCCATTTTGGTGTGGACGAGAAAGAGCAAGACCCAGAAAGAGCGAGGCTGTTCTGTAATAGACATGTTTTTATCGAAACTTAAGATCGTTATTGGCTTTTATCAAGTTACCTATGGTGTTCTAGAAGCGTTCTCGTACATAACATGGCCAGATTCCCTCCAAGTTATCGGCAAGTATTCAGAAATATTCCAGCTGAATATACTTCAGATAGCCCCAGCTCACTGCCTTTCTTCGGGATTACCTGACGATGCCTTCGGAAATTTGTTCGCGATGATGGCAATAAATACTGCTGTCGTTTGCTTTTCTGGTGTCGTTTACGGAGTACGAAAAGTAATCATTTTAAGAACTGAAAGCATGGACGACGAAACAAAGTCACACGAAATCTCTCAGACAAAAGAACTGGTGTGTAAAAATCTATTCTTCTTTCTGTATGTGTCGTACCTAAGCACGTGTTCCGTCACTGCCAACGTCCTGCCGTTCGTTTGCCGAAAGCTTTGCACAGATGAAAAAGAAAAGATCTGTAACAAGTATTTGAAATCAGACTACAGCACACAGTGCGATGTTCCAACCTACAACAAGATGATTGCCGTAGCGTACGTTTCCTGTGCCTATCTCGTTGTTCTCCCTACCGCCTCTTTCATAGCCCTTTGGAGACAACGGCGAGCTATGTCAACAACAAGAGCCGCCGAAACTTTTCAGGGTCCAGACTCTGGAACAGAAATGATCACAGGATTGCGCTTTCTTTTTGAAAACTATAAACAAAATTCGTGGTATTGGGAATTTGTTGAAATGTCACGTAAAGTAATTCTTACATCTGGCTTGATTCTTGTGGGCCAAGAGAGCAGGTCTTACATTGGCTTGGCGTGGGTTATGGCCGGGATGTATGGAATACTTTTCTCCTGGATCAGACCCATAGAAGACGTGGGCGAGAACAGATTAATGACGGTTTCCCTTGCAGTCACTGTTGTCAACTTGGGTGTTGGGGCGGTCAGTAAAATTCCTGCTGAGAACATATTAGGCTCAAGTGACCCGTTCTTGGATGCATTTGTACTCAAGATATTGCTAATTCTAGCAAATACCTTGGTGATCTGCCTTGTTGTCGGTATGATACTACTTTTACTGTTTATTAAGTTAATTGGCTGGTACAAGCTATCATATGACATCATATGATCCCACAGCTGCAATCTTGAAACATACGATTTTCACGCATTTTTCACAAATGTTCCGATTTGCAAGCGGGTTGAAATATCTTATCCCCCTCCCCCCCCCCCCCCCCCCCCCCTACTCAATGTTGTTTCTTGAGGTTTGCGGCTCGACAGGCTTTGTTTTAAAAACACTAAAGCATTATCAACATTGAAATGGGGGGAGGGGGGGGGGGGGGGTTGCAAAACTGAACTCTGTTGGCTAAATAAGTGGAAATTTGCTAAGTGTTTCAACAGTTTTGTCCAAGATTGTGGCAAAAATATGTCATCTTATACAGTAAGCTTAGGGTTTTCTTCTCAATGCCAAATAATTTTGCTGCGCGTTAACAGAACGAAAACCCTACGAGGTGTGGGCTCCATCAAACCCCCTTCTACCACAGTGGGGCACGAATTTGCGTGTTCGTCCTAGGGTATATGTCATAAATGTGATTATTTTTCGCCTTTTATGACTAGATCGGGATGTCCCGCACTCTATTCAGTTTTGTTCACAAAACTGGTATGGGACAATGTAACCTAGCTAAGCGGTAATGAAAATAAATTTTGGAGAATGTCAAATAATAGAATCCTACATTTAATCGAAGGAGCTGCCTAGTCGAGCTTACTGTAATTTGTATTTACCAACCAAATAATTTAATCATCTGCCCAACAATCGATTCATTTTGCTATTCAGTTCGGCTACGTTCAGTCTGAAACGTCTGCTCGAAATCTTATAACATAACTGCAGCTACTGCTACTAACTATTTTATTGCTACTAGAGCGGCTTGACTTAACCCTTGAAATAGCAAGTCAACCTTCAGATACTATAGTACAGTAATTCTATTGTTTTCTTTTGTTTAGATTGGACTATTACGCACTGATTGTTACATGTTGACTCTTGGGTTAAATAAAATCACTCTTACTGTTTTTATTGCTACTAACTATTTTTACGCATTGTTTCCTTTCAGTTCAGTACACCTTAAGCCTATATGACTACTTCAAAGAGTGGCGCAAGAATCCGCATTGGTCATTTTCTTGCTGCCTGGCTTTGCTTCTCACTCTAAACGAATTGCAGGGAGAAATCGGTGGCTTAAGCGAAACGAATATCCTTAATAACCAGCTAGATACAGGAGAGTTTTCCGTTCCAACCTTTCTTGGTGCTGTGAAAGACAGTGGTGCTGTTGATGTCACTCTCGAAGAAAATGAAGAAGGTGACGATGTTACAGTAGAGGTGCATTGCAGTTATCAAGACACCAAATGCAGAAAGAAGAGAAGTCATCAAGGGACACAGACAAATCTGTTTTCCCTTCCGATCGCTGATAGCGGGGCTCATGAGCCAATTGAGGAGGCCCTCGTGAATTCCTGTAAGTACAATACACGGACAAGCTGAATGCAAATATTCAATAGCCATCACTACCAGTAAATTTTAATTGACGCAGACTGAGAAACTCGCGGCTCTTTTCATTACTTAAAACTATAAAGGCGCTGTCCTATTATCATATTTTAATAATATATATGATGTGTTACTTCACTTAAGTCCGGATTCTTTTTACACATGCGAACTACACTTTTAAGACCCAAATAGCTAGCTTAGAAAGGGAAAACAGTGAAAAGATAATTTTGAGTCCTAAGAGACCTTCAAACACGGATGTGTTTGTTGTCAACATGACATTCAGAACATGAAGCCGAAAAAAATTACTGTATTTTGTTTCTGAGCTAACAAATTAGATTTATCTTAGGAGACGACGACAAAGATATCTTTTCGACTTTCTTTGGTTGTAAACTTTCACTCCAAAATGCAATTCCGCTGTGTGTATTTAATGCAGGTTAACTACTCTAAAATTTTACCGACGTTATAAAAGAACGACTGTTTTTTTTTTTTTTAGGTTGATGTTCTCGAAATCAGACTCGAATTTTGGAACCAGGAAATAAGGAAGTAGAAAGTTCTGAATCCGGATGACACGTGATCAGATGTCGCATGACTTGTCTGGGCCATAGTGTAGCGCGCATGATAATGATTTAGAAAAAGTGTTTTTTTTTTTAATTGTTTTCTAAATGTTAACTCAGACGTACGTGAACTAAAAGTACCGTTAAGAAGTAGTCTTTAAAAAATAATTTACTAAACATTAATAATACGTTAGTATAACAAATAGGTGTAGCAATAGGGTATAGCATAAAAACATCGATGAAGTCAATCTCTGTTTATTTAGTCCTAAATTACAACTTAAAGATCTCCAGCATGTTATTTGCATGGGGGTCAAAAGTTAGGGTTACTACAAACATTGTGTTACTGGAAAAAAGTCGCCATGTCATTTTCGTGTAATGAATATGGTTAGCAGTAGGGTATAGAGCGAAAAC
This sequence comes from Meandrina meandrites, assembly GCA_963693305.1. Lineage (NCBI taxonomy): Eukaryota > Metazoa > Cnidaria > Anthozoa > Scleractinia > Meandrinidae > Meandrina > Meandrina meandrites. Next base: position 23,887,325 of record OY855907.1, on the reverse strand, counting down.
ATCGATGAAGACACACTCTGTTTAAAACTTATATTTAGTCCTAAATTACAAGCTTAAGATATTCAGAATCTTATTTGCATGTGGATCAAAGTTATAATGTCATTTTTGTTTTCTTTTTGAATAGTATTAAAATAGTATACTTTGTCACTTAAGGGCAAGTTACTTTGTATCGTTTTCGACGGTAGTATCACGGAAGGAAAATGACTTCTTTTCTCGATTTCTCCAAAAAAAAGAACATTTTATTGTTGAATCAAAGTTCTGTAGAATTAAAAAAAAAATAGAAAACAAGGCGTGAAGTTTATGACAGTATCCATCAGCCGCTTTTCGTCTGCTCATTCACCCTAGGAAATGCTAGCAAATTCATACCCCCATCGTACTACAAGGGTGGGGGTAGTCAATGGAGCCCTCTATTAATGCACAGTGAAATTCACTTTACAAGATGACATAATTGTTGACGGCTGTGACGTCAAATGATTTCATACGACTCCATTAGAGCGGCCATTTTGGATTTTATAATTTTCTTAGAAAGCAAAAATTAACGGAGGCCAAAATGCTAATAGCATGTAAAAATAAGCGAAACGGACCATTTTACTCACAAAAATCGAGAAAATTAAAGATTCATGTCAAAAATGCACGTTTTGGCTATTTACAAAGAATCCTCTCTAGGGGGCGTGGGTGGAGAGGTGTTTGCTTACCCCGCTCCACGCACCCTTGGTGATGGTGAGCGAGCAACACAATATCATCCGCCATGTCTAGATCTAGATCCTTAGAGATGTCCGTCAGAGTCCATGTTTTATTGTTCTGACCTTCAAGTAATATGTCAAAAACGAGGGCGAGTGCTTCATCACGGGTTCCAGACACCGAGAAAGATATGAAATCACGAGGCTGTAGAAAGGCAAAAAATGTACAGTAAGCGTTTCAACTTAAACTTGTACCTTTTGTAGATCTGGAGTGAAAGTTAGTTTTAATCTACGTGGTGTCATTTCACCAGAGCGACAATCTAGTATCATTTTGTGCAGCTGGAGTGGATGTTAGGCAAAATCTACGCGGTTGCATTTCAACAGAAAGGCCAGAAATGTACATTTATTTTGATTTACAAACTTGCAATTCTTTGGTGAACCTAGAGTGACAAAATTTGGAAAGGACCGAGAGTTCATATTATCATTGTGTCCCACGAATTGACTTCCGGTGATGCGGTTTGACTCCGCGCGAATCGAGTCGAATCGTCAGGTACCCTTGACGAATCGACTCAGTTCGATTTCACGTTTTAAGAACGAGGAAGGTTCATATTATCATTGTCTCATGGCTTGACTTCCGGTGATGCGGTTCGACTCCGCGCGAATCGAGTCGAATCGTAAGGTACCCTTGACGAATCGACTCAGTTTGGGTGTATTGGACATGGACGGAACGTTAGGCTCAATCTAAGTGGTTATATTTTAGTAGAAAGGCCACCAATCTACATTTCGAGTTACTAACTTTCACCTTTTTGTGGAGCTGGAGTGGAAGTTAAGGAAAATCCACGTGGTGGCATTTCACCAGAAAAGCCAATAATGTACAGTTAGAGTTACAACCTTGCACCCTTTTGTGGAAGTTTGGCAAAATCTAAGTGATATAATTTCACCAAAAAGGCCAGAAATGTACATTTCTAGTTACAAACCTGCACGCTTTTCTGGACCTAGATTGAAAATGGAGTTAATCTAGGTAGTGGCATTTTAACAGAAAGGCCAAAAATGTACATTAAGAGTTACAAACTTGCACTTTTTGTGGAGCTGAAATGAAAGTTATTCAAAATCTACGTGGTGGCATTTAACCAGAATATCCAGAAATGTACATTTTGAGTTAAAGTGTTCCACTTTTTTTTCGGATCTAGAGTGAAAGCTATGCTTTATCTCCGTGTTGGAGTTTCAACTGAAATGCGAAAAATGTACATTTAGAATCCCAAACTTGAACCTTTTTACGGGGTTGAAGTGGAAGTTAGGCAAAATCTACGGCATTTCACCAAAAGGACCAGAAATGCAATTATCGGCGCTAAAAATATTGCTAGTCTGTTCAAGATGTGCATTTATATTCAACTTAGCAATTTACTTGGATAACGAAATAACGTGCGAAATCGCAAAGTTTGAAAACTGGGGAATATTCCTTGATTGAATTAATGTGTACACCTTTCGAGACTTCTACATTTGAGGAAGAAAATACCAAATAATGTGGCTGTTTAATCGCTATAAGCCGTATAGAGAACTGCATCATGCATCACGACCGAAAAAATATATGCAACAAACAACTGTCACGTGCAATTTCTCTCTAAAAATGATAATTGTAATCACAGTTTCCATCTTGTAATTATCAGATTGCATCTTCTTCTGGACATGCGGTATGAGCTTGGCTGAACAGTCAGACGACAGGGAACTTTCTTTTTCGGTTTGTTCTCAAGCGATCGCTCCTTAGTAAGTTCTGTATTCGGCTTATTCGCTGACTAACATCCTCGTCAATGCTGTGGGATTTGTCTCCTTCATTCTCCTCATCCGAGAACATCATTTGAGGCTCCTCATCTCTGATTTCTTCTGAGCTGTTTAATGGCTGTGTATCCGAGCTTTTATTTCCTTCAAGATTAAACCTTACCCTCCTACCAAGAGGTTTCACTTTGTTTGAAGTGTTTTTCCCAGCCGTACTAGAGGTATCTGTGAGTTTGTCTTTCTTCTTGATTTTTCTGCCTCCAGGGGTGGCCGATATTTGCAATTTTTCTTCAGTTTTTGTAGCGTCATCATCGTGAATTTCTTGACAAGTGGACGGAGGTTCACTTTCCCCATCTGCTACTGCACTTTCCAAACCCACGGAGGACTCGTCAGTCTTCAGCAAATCTGTTGAATCTTTAGCATTCTCCCCGTTCATTCCACGACTGCACCCGGCTGTGTTTCTTGATTCTTCAAAGCGAATACCACTGGACAGCAACGTTGCCGGGGCTGCGTTATTCGGGACATCCATAGTTAAGGCAGAAGTGATCGCGGTCGTATTTGTAGAGATCACTAGTTGATTGGTAAGAGGCCCCTGGCTGATCTGGCCATTTTCATCATTCCGTGACGAAATCTCTCTGTCATCTTTAGTCACTTCGTAGCATAATGTTATATCCCCAATTGATGTATATGTATTGGCATTCTCCTTATCAGCTTTGTTACCTACGTTAGCTTTGGGTTGACACATTGACTGATCGGTGTCGTAAAGCATTTTGCGATCATTGTTCCCTTTGGGGTTTTCTGTAGCTGCTGTCATCGGCTTTGCTGTTTCTGGATTCTTTTTCCTTAGCGGTATGTCCATAGCCTTAGAGGTTTTCTCTTCCTGGCTTTGAATTTTGACACTGCCCTTTTCTAGTGCCTCACTGATGATATGATCTATCAAAGAAGAAAACAACGAAATCAATTGTTGGTAACAGATCAAGATTTGAACGATGGAATATTCAACATGTGGCGAGAGTGTGACCGTGAAAGAAAAAACCTGAGTCCGATTCCCGCCGGGGACTCAAATATTAATGTCTTTCTTTGTCCCAAACTCACGACTTGTTGAATATTCGTCTTTCATGATTGACTACCGGGATTAAAATTCACCATCTTTATTTACTACCAGTTTTAAATTGTTACTACAGCAATATTAGCAAGTATGTTCACCTTGTTCTCGATTAGTCTCTAGGTTCGTTTTGCAGGTTTCGTTCTGTGAACCATCTGTAATAATCTGAAATAACATTTGAATTGTTAAACCGGGAATATAATAAAGCAAAGGGTGATCGTTGCCGACATAATTATTTACATACAACGTTTTCTTGAGATTCATAATTATAAATTATATTAATAATTACAATGATAATAATTATATTATTAAATTGATAATTATAATTATAAATAGCATATAATTATTACAGCATTTACAGTCGTTGTGTACCACTCTTGCCATCAATTTGTCGTGTCTATATTTACGATAAATCTTTCTAATGTGTAGCTTTCCACGCAGTCGTTCTTAGGGGCGATCTTATTTCACTCCTTCCCATCGCCCTTAAAAACGTCTGTGTGGAAGGCTATCTAATGTGGAGTTAAAAAGAAAAAGAACGTCGCAGTAAACCAAGAGCGCCCTTTTGTACATATATGTTCGTATCAAGATAAATGTACTCTGAAGGTTCGTCATTATAAACTACCACTCGGTGTGTGTTGAATAATAAAAAAACCTGCCTCTGACGTTCCATCTGTCTGAACAGCGATGTTATGGGTTTCCGTAGTTTTGATTTGCCTTTTTTCATTCTGCGCGACTCTCATCAACAGGTCGTTAATCTTCTCTTTAAGCAAAGTGCACTGATCTTCCAGGTAGTCTGCACGTTCCGTTTGGCTTGCACAACTCTGTGTCGCTCGCAGTAGCTTTTCACTTAAAGATGAAATATCCTGCAATATAAATTAATACAGTAGTCAATTTTAAATGCGTGCTAAGGTGTTTGCCTAATTGGTTTCATATGCTAGTTCCAGGTACGTTCATTATTCATTACATTTATGATAATGGTTTCATGCTTGTTTTTGTACAAGTAAGTCGTTGTTGAATAGGTTTAAAATAAATAAATATATTAATTTTAATTATCAATCAATCGATCAATTAACATATTACAGTCAAACGCGCTGAACCGTAGCCACCCGACTAAGTTTTTGACATCTTTTTGACAAGTTTTTGATTAGTTTGATGGCTTCCAGTTGTACAACGGTTTATACGAACGATCTGTGAAACGTTCAGTTTCAACTGGTTTTACAAACCCAGAAAACATTTCCTGTGCGAAAAGTTAAGTTTGACCAAAGTTTTGTCGGCATAAAATTTATTTATCGCCAGTTGAACTTGGCATAATCGCTCGTGCGAAACGTTGTTTGAAACCCTTTCAAACTCTGACGTTTGAAGACGAATCATGCAACGGTTGATACCCCGCCCTCCATTTTTCAAGGCATCTGATTGGCAGTTTAAAGTAACCGGAAGCCGTAAAACTCATCAAAGTAATCAAAAACTTGTCAAAAAGATGTCAAAAACTTTGTTGGGTGGCTACGGTTGAATGCGTTTGACTGTAATTATTCAGCTGGACAGAGTTCATTTACTTTTAAAAGAAAGGAAACTTCACAAGAACATTTTCAAAATTTATGTCCTCCTGGTGACCTCAGGTATAAATCGCTTAATTCAAAATACCGCTGATTCGGATACTAATCATTCTATTTTATTTTTATTTTATTTCAAATTTTAATTTACCCTTAAAAGGGCTAAATCCGTCGTGTTCTAATTAAGCTATTGCAAGATCTGCAAAATTTTTTTGTGGATAGTCTTAAAAGTTTTGCTCTGTGCTTTTATTTTATTTCAAATTTTAATTTACCCTTAAAAGGGCTAAATCCGTCGTGTTCTAATTAAGCTATTGCAAGATCTGCAAAATTTTTTTGTGGATAGTCTTAAAAGTTTTGCTCTGTTCATTGCTGAGAATGCGACAGTTGGATATTAAAATAAGTCGCAAGAGTGCTGTTCCTTCAAAATGAAATTAAAGTTGAATTCGATCGATTTGACGGGCTCTCACCTTACAAAAGCTGTCCTCGGTTTGAGATGTAGTGTCTGTAACTTGTTTCTTGTTCAAGACTTGTTCTTCCTCTTTCTTGACAATCTCCTGCTCAAGGTCTTCAACCTTTTTTCTCAGTGAAGTGCTTTGATTTTCCAAAGCCTCTGCACGCTCTGTTTCGCTTTTATAACTCTGTCTAGCTTGTTGAAGCGTTTCTTTGAGAGATGCAAGCTGCAACAAGTTTCACAAAACATCTTTTATGTTTTGATGGTGTTGTTGTAAAGGCTGGCTTTCACTAGCGCATAAGCATAAGCATAAGCATAAGAAATTAAGAAGCAAGTGAGAACACCAGGACATAAGCATAAGAGCATACGCAGGCGCAGTAATAACAAAATTCCTCGATACCAGCTTTCCTCAACTACAATCAAGATGGCGGATTATAACCCTTATGCTTATGCTTATTTCACTTGCGTTCGCACTACGACATAAGCATAACATAAGCACAAGAAGAACGAACAATGTTCGTTCTTCTTGTGCTTATGTTATGCTTATGTTATGCTTATGTCGTGGGTGTTCTCACTTGCTTATGCGAGTATTTGTTCTTATGCTCTAGTGAAAACCAGCCTTAAGAGCCTACACGCCCTACATTTAAAGAAGCTTTTCTACAGAGAAAGTCATATTGAGTGGGACCTTTAAATGCTTTGCTTTCGTAAATTGTTGTTGTTTTGTTGATGAATTGTAGTTTTTTGTTTGTCTGTTTTCTTTCCAATAAAACTGTGGATCGTCGATCCTTTTTTCTGCAACTTCGACAGCGAAATGTATATTGGCAACATTATCACCAACATATTAAACAAAACTTTTTTTACGCACAGGGGAACAATACGTCATCCATTAATTCCATTTGTTTGTTTGTTTGTTGGCCCATTTATTTTGCGAACATCGTTAAGCTTCAATAGGAGCCATTCTCGGCTGGCCATTCTCATGCCATGTTGTAAATCAATAAACAGATTCCTCTTCTTTTTAAACAGCTTCCAACTTTTTTATAGTTTTGCCGAGTATGCTATGTGTAAACATTTTTGTCATTAGTATATTGTTGTTTCATGAGATTTTGAAGTGTGCTTAGTCTGCAGGCGCTTGACTGCACCTGACTCATTCCCAGTCTTCTTCGTACAGTGTGCAGGGAGAGCGCAGGGAGAGATGGGTAACGAGAAAGAGAGCGCAAGGTGGAGACAAGTCAGTGACTGCACAATATGCCCTAAATACAAATTTGGGCTTCAATATTAAATTGTCATTAAAGAATTACCAGAAAGAGTTTCAGGTGTGGGTAAAAGAACAAATTTGCATTTTGCACACAAAAGGCGTTTGGAATGTGGAAGGTACCATAAATTTATAGTGAAAAGTCTTGTTTAAAAATGGTCGCATGCGGTTTCATGTATTATTCAGCCCGGGGTATCCAATCGATGAAAATCGATGATCGGAAAACCAATCGATCAATCGATATCAATCGATAAAATTAGTTAATTGGTATCGATTGGTATCGGTCAATCGATGATCAATCCATAACCACACAAAAACCGTTCATCGATTGGTATCGATTGGCACATTAAACTCGAACAAACGTCACGTACGCCACCTTCCCGATCATCCACCATTTTAGGAAGCCCTGGTGACGAAATTGGTAACAAATTCCGACCCAGTCTTCTCAACGCAAAGGTTTCATTATGTCCACGCAAGAAGTCCGGGAAGAGGCTCTACTGAATATAAAATGCATTGTCAAAGGCTATCATCTTTGCCGTTTTGAGGTGAATGTCGGTGAAGTGTTTACTGCTAACAAAAAGAGGGGAGAACGCGGAAACGCGTTTAAAGTAGTTAACAATCGTGGACAGCTCGGCCACCTACAATCCGAGCTTGTGGATCCTCTTTGCCACTTGTACATGCAAATATTTCTGTGTATGTGAAACGTTTTTTATTAAAACTGTTACAAACAACGTTGAAAACATTAAAATTAAATCTGTTTGCAATTAAAAGAATGAGATGTGATATTTATCTGCCTATTCCGCCAGCTTTCAGTTTTTGAAACGTGACGAAATCTGCAACCAATCGATATCAATTATTATATCGATTGTTATTGAAAATCGATACCAATCGATAACCACACGAATCTTCGCCATCGATTGGTCATCGATTATCAATATCAATCAATTAATTGATATCGATTGATATCGATTGTCATCGATTATCGATTTCATCGAGTGGATACCCCGGGTATTCAGTAAAATAAACTGCCACTCACAAAAAGACGCGCGCGTTGTGAGCACAATGCGATCTTCTTCCCTAACCCTTACTCGAAGTGCACTTTACTTTACGCTGCAAACATGACACTAGTAGCTTCATAAAGACAGTTAACGAAATAAGGCACAAAAATTGCATGGATTAAAAAATAAACACCCAATAAATTTAATTTTACAACTTGTAATACCTCATTTGAATAGGCGTCCCTAAGTTCTTCATTCGTTTCCTTCTGTAACTTAATACCCTCTTCAGCTTGGGCAAGACGTATTTTTAGTTCGTCCACTTCTTTTACCATAGAGTCTATTTTTGTCTTCTGTTCCATGTTTTGCTCTGACCAGTTGCTGTTGAGTTGTTCCAAAGAATTGTGCGCTTCCGACAAGGACTCGTACTCCTTTTGCAGGTTTTCCAGACGCCTTTCCAAAGCTTCTTTCTAATAACAACGAAGAATATGCTCGAAAAGACTTATCGCTTACCTTTCAACAGGTAGAAAAACGAGCGTTAACCAGGAAATCGAAAGAAAAAAACACAGGCAGGGGATTGCTCGCTCGTGTGTGCTCATTCGTTGACAGAAAAGAAGCTCCTGTATAAAGAAACGAGCAAATATAAATGTTTAACCGACCACTATGACCCAAGTGTTGCTCTTAGGGCAAAATTTGAACAAACATTTGAAATGAACTTGGTGGAAAATCCCATCTGGCAAGAGGCAGACCAGTTGGCTTTTTACAAATGTGGCCGCGGAGCTGAACTCGAGACTACCGAGAATGTACCCAGGGGCATAGCTACCTCTACGCACATACACACGTGCGTACCTGAAAAAGTAGAAAATAGAATTTTGAAAAGGAAATAAACTAAAGTATGTTAACATGTACCACGCTATCCGTGTTACATGTTCATAAACATATGGGGAGGTCTGAAGGAACTTTAAATTAGGTCATCATTCTGATCTGAATTTGCTGGGAAGAAAGAAAGACAGAAGATTAGCTCTGTGGTTGTAACGAGAGACCAGCAGATATCTAATTAATTGTTACCGCCCATAAAACAAAGAAGTACAGTAAGTATCTGTAATCAAAATAGATAGATGGTAGCACTGTAAAAATGAAAATGCGTGTTTAATTAGCGGACCGGTCACATGCAAATATGTGATTTTTTGTTTCCTTTTTTTTCTATATGTTGTCTTAAGTACTGTAACGTTATTGATGTAAGTATATTATACTCCTATATGTAGTACACACGTTGTTAATAGTCAATTTGTCCTGTAGCCGTACTGTAACCGTATTTTTTTTCCTTTTGTTTTTGTATTATTATTTTTTTCTTTTTTTGGTTCTTGTAATTTGTATATGTAATTAATAAAGTATCAGTAAAAAAAAAAACGAGAGACCAGCTGAATATTTACAACTTTGTTGCCATTTCATATCAAGAAAGAACGCTTACAAGATAAGAGAATTGAGGGGAAGGGAGGGAGGAGGAGGAGGGGGACTTAAGAAAATTGTGTGTACCTCTGGAAAATTCCGGCTACGCCCCTGTAACACCAACTAGTGATCACAATGGGATTTTAACCCGTTCACCGTATTTTTCTTCCAGCGCTCTAACCTATCGGCCACGCTGACTCCCCTCCCCTTGCATAATTGTGTCCTGTTATCCGTATGCTATATTTTCGTGACCTAGTAGTTTGGCTTGTTTAAAGAGGTACTGGTTGAGCCACCATTTCCTGGAAAATACCTGGTCATCCCATTTTTTCTTTTTACATTCCAATGTGTCTTCCAATAACTGCTTCTCTCCTTGTTCTTTACCAAGAGATTCCTTCAGCGACTGGCACTCTGTCTTAATCTCGTCCAACTCAAGATGAGCAACAGCCTCAAGCTCAGAGTGTTTGTTGATTGACTGCACGTGGCGATCAAGCAGCTTGTGTGCTTCCCTCAATGATTGCATTAATTTCTGTACGATGAAAAAAACAGATGAAAAAATAGAACGTCACTGAAATGTCGCACGAGATGAGAATGTTTGTCCGACCCCTAACACATTAATTTGCGAAAGAAAACAGTTTATAGATAGAAAGGTTTTCAGTTTATGCAATAACTAAACGGGCTCTGGTTGGTGAATATCTATTAACAATTGCATTAAAAAACAAGACAGAAATTATAGCTATTTCAGAAAAGGCTTAAGACCTCTTCAACTTGGAATGTTGAAGAACACTCCAGAACCCTCTAAAAAAACTTCTAAAAAGAAAATCACTTTTTTTCCATGTCCTTCCAACGAGCTTTACAACAAGTTTTATAATTTAGCAAAAAAAGCTGCATAAAAATAATCTACCTCGTTTTCTTTCCTTGAATCCTCCAGTTGATTCTCTGATTTTCGGCCCAATGCATTTTGCTGAAAAATGCATGAACACATTTTTGTTACGTCACGTAAATGTGGACTGTATACCGTTGCCTCGGCCCGGTTCTTTAACAGGTGACATTTTTGTTTTTCTTCTTTTTTTAAAAATAAAATAACAGAGACAATTCAATCTATTCTCTTCCATTTTATTGGCACAACAAAAGTTATGGTTTGCTTATGCAGCAAATGATCACCTTGCACTTGTACGCAGTGAGGTCCACCTTTGTGACTATAAAGGCAAGACAAAGGCAGTGCAAAACAATGTTTAGTCCTGGTTAGTGACTGAATTTAGCTGTCTGCAAGAAGCCAAAACGTGTCAGATGCAAAAGAATTGATGTGCAACACATGGACAAAAAGCGACATTTAATCTTATATTACCGAGGTCTTTAAATTAATTGTTCATCATGGTCCATCATCTAGAGTGATTTTAATCTAACATTTAGTGTGTAATAGTCAAAACGAAACAAAAGGGAAAAAAAACAGAATTAGTGTCTTATAGTATCTAATAGTATAGAAACTTCTTTTTAGACCTAAGAGTCTTGTAAAATCAGTCTATCTGCATGGATGCAGTAGCATCAACGACAGCAAAAACTATATTTGCTATATTTTTTATTTTATTTTAATTAACTTTTATTGTTTTAAACATACACCTCATTTATTCGGAAAAGCGCCTCGCACCATTGAATCACCACTGCGCACAAAGATACCTGTCCAGTAAGCGACCCTTTCGAATCGAAGCTGATTGGAACCCTTCAGCAACAACACAGCACTAGCTAAGATATGATTAAAATCGTTTATTTGTGATTTGGTGTAGTAATTATCAGTCAATTGTACCCTAAACATACCATTTGAAGTTCTCTCTCCAAAGCGTCTGCACGGCTACGTTCCTCCTCAGTATTACGCATTGAAGAATCTTTCTTTTGCGCAACTGTTGCTTTTAGACCAACAAGCTCGAACTTTTTCGATTCCAGCTCACTCTTATAGGATTCCAAAAGACATTTTTGATGTTCGTTGGTGTACATTAGCTTTCTGTGAAGCCGAGAGGCTGCGGAGACTGAAAAAAAAAAGTTTTGATAAATGTGAAACCCTGCTAAATCAGTTCTTTATTGTTGTTGCTGCTGTTGTTGTTTTCCAAACATTTGTTTTACGTGTAACTGATAAAATGTATGAGATGATGGATTGAAACCTTACAAGATAAAATTATAATCTAATACATACTGTGCCTTTATTTCATAAAATAAATGGCAGACGTTCTTCAGTCACGCTTTCATGCCACAGAGATATTGACACACCAGTGAAAGGATGGGTTACCTCAGAACACAAGCCTTTAGCTCAGAGTATTACCACAACTCTGCGCAAACACGTAGGTAAAGCTCATCGCGATGTTTATGTTGCAGTGCAGTTAGTTCTAGAATAGAACTTACATCGGTAACGTTATATTCTTACTTCTTTTTTCCGTTTTCTCCACGAGGTCCGCCAGCAGAGTACACTGATCCAACGCCTTTTTACTGCGCTGCTCTAAAGCAGATATCTGAGACTCGTGACTGTCTCGTGCAGAGTTCTGTAACTGGATAAGCCGGTCCTATTGACAATAAGTAAACATCCATGGTTAATTCAGCTGATAAGCTAGCACTCAAGGCAAATCTAGTAGGGGTAGTGTAGCGGTGATGGATTAACAAATAACAACTAGACCACAAGGCCAAGTTCTCTATGAGCGAATAGTAAACTCGGCTGCACCTCGCAGACTATCGCTCATAGAAAACGAGGGCGAAACTCTAAATGATTGCAGTCCAAAACCTGCAATCTTATGTACATTCAAAGCCAAAAATCAAGAAACATTGCCCCTTTAAAGAGCAAAGAGCGCGCGATTGTGTTTTATCAGCGAATAGAAATCAGCGGGAGAACCAATCAGATTCATGGTTTTCCAATAGAATACGCCCTGAGTTTCTACAAATATAGGATGTCAATGGCTCGTTTTTAGTAAGGCGGGAGTAGTGGACGATGTATAGGGTGCAGGTGGGGTGTCGAATTTGTATGGCAGGGTAGAGATAGGGTGATGAATTCAGGGTAAGGGAAGGGATGAAGAATCTATGGGAGGGTGGGAGGTCGGGATTTCTAGACTCGGTTTCTAGATAAATTCCAAGACGCATTAATGTCCAAAAAAGAAGAGGGTGTCTTGAGAAACGGAAGTTACAATATTGACACTGAAGCACGAACCCACTGTGAAAATGTTCCTCTTTAAAAAAGTGAATCCTCTCTAGATTCTAGTTTTAGATGGTCCGGATTGAAGTTTAGGCAAGTGTCTTTTGTGTTATATTGTCAGGCAAGATGGGAAGACAGTTTACCTTCACAGAGCCTCTCTCCGCCCTGGTGTTACTGTCCCGACAAGAAAGGACAGTCTCTCGATACCAGTAAGAAAATTAAAAGGAAAATGTTGAAGCAGATCCAGACCTGACAAAATGCCGGAGAATTGTTTCCCTTTTTAGCCTGGTGTAGATAAAATATAACTTACCTGCTCTTTGATCTTCTTTTCAAGGTTGTATTTCACTAGCTAAGAGAAATCAACAGGGTGCTGATCAATTAAAGAAGAACTGAAACAATGGAATTGAGCAATGAAACAAAACGAAATCAGTGGCGGATCCAGGGGGAGGGTCCGAAGGGTCAGGACCCCCCTATCAGACCTGAAGCTTGCTTGAGAGTGAAATTCTTACATCGACAAGATCGTATATCACTTTTTAACTGGCTGGTTTTTAATGAAACGCGTTTTTGCTTTGCTACTTAACTAAATTCCAGGGATATTCAAGAATTAATCCCCCCCCCCCAAAAAAAAAGTTCAACAGTCTTTTCTGAACCAAAGTTTGGAACCCCCCCCCCCCCCCCCCCCCCCCCCCCAATCAAAAATTCCTGCATCTGCCCCTGGAATTTATCGTCATCGTAGTTCGTGAGTGTCTGAGAGAACCAACGCTAACTCAAGAGAAACAAGATAATTACACTCATTCTGTTATCGTCTACCTTCCAAATATAGACGTGTTTCCTCGAAGTATAAGCGACAACAGGATATAGAAAACTTCCTAGGGTGACCTAGCTATGGTATATTTTACGTTGTTCATTAGTTCTATTTTGAATGATTCCAATTTACGAGTTCCCAAAAAATGTTTGGTTCGAAATTCCGCGCAAACAGACAAACTCTTGCATTATAGGTGGGTAATGACACGGTTCTTGAATTCTTCTTCTTACACTGGCCATGGTAAGCAGAATAGGTCTGCACTAGCAAAATGTTCTTACATGAAGAGCTCTAACTTCGTCCTTTAGTACTTTTAGTTCCTTTTCGGTGCATTCTGCTGTCAGGGTCAGTTTGGCCTGAAATGAAAGTGACGTGAAAAAGTGAATACAAGTACAGCGGAGAACTCATGCGAAGTGCTATTATTATATTGCAGTCATCACTTACCTTATCTTCCTCGTACTGCAGCAGGCGATCCTCTTGCTAGAGAAAACAAATACTTGTAGAGTTATAAATTCTTCTTTTGAATACTTATATCATGGGTTTTATTTAAAACTAGATATGGTATATTGCAATTCCTGAGTTTTGATTGGTTGACAGGCGGTGGTATCTGAGCTCATACCATAGACCACAAATGTACATGATGTACACGTACGCTGAAACAGCCGGGGGGGGGGCTCAAATATTGCAATTCGTTGGGTGTTTTTTTATAAATCAATTATTCCACTCGCGCTTGTTGGATATAAGAAAGTTATAGCAAACTCGGCGCTACGCGCCTCGTTGCCTATCTACCATCTCATATCCAACGCGAGCTTATGAAATAATCGTTAAATACCTCGACAAAGCTGAGTAGGGATGTCTCGACAAAGGCGATAGTTGGTGAGGCCTTCCACGGCATAAAATGTTCGAGCTCATAATCTATCTGTTTTAATAGAATTCACTAAAGAACTTGCAATTGGACGATCGATTTTCAATTATTTTCGCAATAATATCTTCATACATTCCGAGCACGTGCGAACACGGGCTGTTGGTAGATCAGAGAATCTGATTGGTTTTACCGCTGGTTTCCATTCGCTGATAGAACACATCGCGTTCTCTCTTTTAAGAGGCCATATTTTATTTATAATAAGTGGAATTGTGACTTGGATAAAGTGAAAATACGTGGAGAAGTGGTCTCAAGTCAAATGCTCGGAAAAAGGATTTTCCGAGTTCCCCCAACGGGAGTCGAACCCATGACCTTCCAGAATACCGGTATTCCTACCGCTATTCTGGAAGGTCATGGGTTCGACTCCCGTTGGGGGAACTCGGAAAATCCTTTTTCCGAGCATTTGACTTGAGACCACTTCTCCACGTATTTTCATATTTTATTTATGTTTGGCTCAAAATTACAAGATTTGCACTACAATCCTGAAGAGTTTCTTCTTAAACAATTAGACTACTCGCCCTTGTTCTAAATTCTAAAGCTCCATGTCTTTCCAGGTTTTCCATGACCCGTACGAACCCTGTAAAACTAGCCTTCTCTTTTTTTTCTGTCCTTTTTAAATAAACGCAACTAGTTTACCTGCTTTTTTATGTCAATCTCCTGCTGTGTATGTTGCTCAACTAAAGTGCTGTTTTTGGAAATTTCTTCTTCCTGAAATTTATCGACAAAGAGATGTAAGTATTGGATGGGTGCATGGATGTCCTGCAATGAGGTAGCGATCTGTTGGGCACTTCTTTTTCTTATTAATTGTAAAGGATAGTGCAAATCGTAAATTAGGGATTTGCCAAACGATTTCAAATAGCCTGTTCTAAATGAGATTCACATTTAATTGAAGAGAAATCCAACAGATAAGGCGGCTATGTTGTAGGTGAGATTGGTTTGTATCCAACAATGAACATAGATTAAGCTATACTTCAACCTGAAGATAACAATTTAACAATGGCATAAAATAACTTGAATTAATTAAAAGGAAGTCCAATAAATTGCTATGACCTGTTATCTTCAGGTTGAAACAGGTCAGATTAAACTGGTTGGAAACAGATTTAACCTGAAAACCAATTTAACCTACAACAGCAGTACACTGATCCTAAGTAGGAACTATTTAGCTTCAAAGTTGAGCCAGCTTTGGGTGGACAAGTCTTTTCTTTGTGGCTAAGGAATCCTTTCTTTGGTCTAAAAATCACTCCAGAAGGGAAATTAAGACGGATTCCTCTAAAACGTTCGAGCAATAAGTGCAAAGATTAATTACAAAATTTTACTCGAAGAACTGCAACAATTTGTATACTTTTTGCAGCATCTCACTGTAATTTTCTAAAGCATTCTCGAGAAAATTAATGTCAAGCCTTGTAAAAATGCTTAAAACGCATTTAGGCGCATTTGATCATATTTACATGTTAATTTGCGCCTTAGAAATGTTTAATATTTTTATTATTAATATTATTATTAAAACGCGTGGTTATTTTGTTTTGAACTGACGTGAAACGTCCGTATACTAATATATGAAGATTTTCAAATTCATTTTTCTCTCGAGGGGTCAGCTTGAGAGTTAAAATTTCGATAAATTCTTCTTAACTGTATTCAAACTGTTAACATGCTACGATCGCGAGTTATTTTTCGGTATATTTATTTTTGCCTTTATTGGTTGAATGTTCAGCGGAAACCGTCTTAAAGAAACATGCACGCAAAAACAGGACATGGAATACCTTTTTACGTTCCAGTTCATGCTTTTCAGTCATCAGCGTCTTGATTCTCTCTTCGTTTTCCAAGTCCAGAGTCTAGTAACAAAAAATGTAATCAAAAGTCAGTTTCATGCTCCGAGAATATCGATTTGTGGATAGCTATAGGACCTAGAACTCCTTTTATTTAGGTAAGTCCCATTTAATGTGTTGGTATTTTAGCCCAGGATCATTTCATTTTCTTGTCAAAGTTGAATACAAGCTTTTGAACTGATTAAGGGCCTCTGCATGAGCCCGGTAACCGAGCTGACTCGGTTACCGGGATGAATTTTGTCGTCTGTTCATATGGGAAATTTCAGCCGGGTAACCGGGATGAGATTCAATAAAACAAAACCAAAATGACGCCACATAAACAAGTATTGTTCACGAATTTCATAGCTTTGTCGACTCTTAACTTTACTAATAAAGCTTATTTCAATACTTTTGAAGTGGAAATGCATACACGACAAAATTATGCCATTTTGGCCGCACAGTTTCGAAAGCGAAGCTAATTTGTCAAAAGAAGTTTCGTCCCGGTAACGGGGCTGGAGTCTTCATATGGGAACATTTTCATCCCGGTTGCCGAGATCTCGGTTGTAGAAACCGAGATCTCGGTAACCGGGCTGGCCCGCCTTCTCATATGAACACATCGCAATTTCTACAAAGGAAATAGGAGTGAGGAGAGATCTCGGAAACTGGGCCAGCCCGGTCAACCGGGCTCATATAAAGAGGCCCTTAATCTGAAAACTTATATCAGCCGGGATAAAAAAAAAAGATTAGGTCTGTCAGTGAAAAGTACAACACTGCTCTTGGATGGGTTGAGGTGTGATTTTAGCTGTTTACGTCAGTATCGTGACCCGATGACCGTTTCAGGAATAATTTCCCTCCCTGTCCAGCCGATAATTTACTACTAATAACTAGATACTACTAAACTGCGGCGAGGTAGCTTTGAGCAATCAAACATGGCTTCATTCAAATGGTTAACAAGCAGACGTGAAAACCTTTTGAGTGTTCAAACTATCCCATGGAAAAAAAAGGAAGATTTTGATTTCGCTAACAATCACTTGGCGATATCTTTTTAATAGCAAAGTACTTTCATCTATTTATTGATAATAATTTTTAGAACACTATTCTTTTAAAAAACTTTAGAACATTATACTTCTAAATTTATGTTTTATACCCCATGTTTAACTTCAAATTTTTCATATTGTAAGTAGGTTAAAAATTATTTAGTATAATTATTAAATCATTTATTATATTATTGCACAAAATAGTACTGGTTTTAACGATTGAGGTAGCCGTTTTACTGATATGGTTACTAGTAAGATTTTAAGATTGCAGTAACTTAACAGTATATGTACTTGCAGTTGTGACTCTATTAAAACAGCGTTAAAATTTCATCTTAGCTGAGTAAGGAATCATTCCTTTTTAAATAAGTACTAATCATTTTGATTTTTCTTAATAGTACATTGAGGTTGTCTTCCAAGCTATAACGATTCGAGTAAATTCGTGTATACTGGGTTCTACTAACCAGACTTCCTCGATGAGAATAGAAATATTGACGGCTGACAATTATACGGAATGAATTCAACCGGCAGCGATCTCAACTCGACTCCTCACTGGCCAAACCCCTCGCTGCTTGGCGGCCAAGACCAAAGCATGAGGCCGCTAAAAAAAGCACTCGCTCGCGAAATCCCGCCAGCTACGCAGGCTACTCCACAGGTAGCCAAAGCTTAGGATACGACTGAAAATAAATAAAATGATCTAAAATTGTCAAATGTTTATTGTTTTATCAATCTTATATTACATATTCATGTGAGCTTTGAAAATTAGCATAATATGCTAATTCTAAAATTGCTCCCTTCTAGTCTAAGCGAAGCGAAAGGTAGCACACTCGAACCGCCATAATGCCGACCCGTGTTCATGAAATGAGCTGTAATTCTCAAAGTTTGCTATCTTCCCCTCAAAACGCCTCAAATTCAAAGGCTTCGATAGTCATTCTATAAATACATACCGAAAAAGTGCCCAATGTTACATCCTTTCCCCGTCAAAACGACAATAATTTAGTGGTAAACCTCCACGAACCATCCGCGGCCCGAGCGCCTCTGCAATTTTTCTCATTTAATCATATGTAATTTGGAACCACAAAAGCCACTTTCTAGGGGAGGTGTATGTAATGTCGAGTGCAACACATGATGAAGTGTAATCAAATCATGTGTCGCACGCGACATTGCATACACCTCCCCTAGAAAGTGGCTTTTGTGGTTCCAAATTGCATATGATTAAATGAGAAAAATTGCAGAGGCGCTCGGGCCGCGGATGGTTCGTGGAGGTTTACCACTGAAATATTGCCGTTTTGCCGGGGAAAGGATGTAACATTGGGCACTTTTTCGGTATGTATTTATAGAACGACTATCGAAGCCTTTGAATTTGAGGCGTTTTGGGGGGAAGATAGCAAACTTTGAGAATTACAGCTCATTTCATGAACACGGGTCGGCATTATGGCGGTTCGAGTGTGCTACCTTTCGCTTCGCTTAGACTAGAAGGGAGCAATTTTAGAATTAGCATATTATGCTAATTTTCAAAGCTCACATAATATGTAATATAAGATTGATAAAACAATAAACATTTGACAATTTTATATCATTTTATTTATTTTCAGTCGTATCCTAAGCTTTGACTACCTGTGGCTACTCCAGCGCCTGGCTGGTGGTTACCTACGATCGAACCGGAAGCCAACCTTATATTAGCAATAACCCTATCGGTAGCTGTTGCGCAGTGACTTACTTACCCTTTGAATCCGTAATTCTTCTATTGCCTAGAGAGGATAAAAAAAAAAGACTGATCGATAGCTTTAAAAGTCCTTTGAAATTTTCCTGCGTGAGCTATCACTAATAATGGATATCAGTAAGGAAAAAATCTTAGTTTTTTTGGTTTTAAGTTATGTTAAAATGTTTCTAAATAGTCCAAAAAGTTGATGTGTTGAAATGTTAATTGATCGTTCTGTACGTTATATGTGCAAGAGCATGAATGCAGTTGTTCTTTCCAGTTCTGCGTTGAGGCAATCCGTGAGACTAATAGAAATCTTAAACACTATCGCGGCCCGGTAAATATCCACCACTTTCACTGACACTGAGGTGAATAATTGTTTTAGTATATACCACACAAGCTGGATAACTAGCGGACCAAAACATTACTTTTGGTACCAAAAGCGACACGGGAAGCCATTATGTTTCTCTTCGGCTGCTCGGAGGTGAATAGTACTTTGCTAATCACCCCCGAGTTAACCAATCAGCGCGCGCGGAAAGCACTATTCACTTGTGTGGTATATCAGTATATCCTGCTCCCTCTGTATATATGAATACGTAATATGGTGGAAAGGAAGCAGAGGTGCACTGGCTAATGTGTTTGACATCACAGAGTGAATAAAATGTGGTCTATCCAGCTCTACTTACATGTAGATATACTTACCACAAAGAGATTATTTCTAAACCTTACAGTTCTTGACTCATCAATACCGATATCAATCTCATCGGTGCCGGTCCAGGACGTATTTGAGGATTCACATTCTTCCTTACAAGCTTGCTTTACGTGAGTAGTACTGACGTTTTCTACTAGATTTTCATCCTGAGCAACACGTTCATTATCTTGGGTTATTTCTTTTTTTACGTTTCCTCTTTTTAAAGCTAAGTCCTTAGCAAGTCTGCCATCGCTAGCGTTGTTGTGATTATGCCGCACTGCTGTGATCTCCAAATCCGAAAGTATGATGTTACTGCTCTTGAAGCTGCCTTTGCTGTTGCTTACTTCATCTTTACTTTCCTAAAAGTGCAAAAAGCGACCATTTGGTCACAATAACCGTTAATACAATGTACAGTGTATTATATTGCGAATTAGAAAACAGTCCTAGGAAAATACACGCGCTGATTGGTTAAAAATCGTGTTAATAACTCGATAGAAACACAGAACTAGCACGAGCTGTTGACGTGATGATGGCGCGAGCAAAGAAAATTTATATTTTGATAGTCAAAGTTAACAAGTTGTGTTCGTTTTTTTCGTCGCGGTGTTTTCGAAAAGAAATAGAAAACATGTTTTTCGTGTTTCTATCGAGCTATAGAACACTCGTGAAAGTTTGGGAGAACTCGAAAAAGCTGTGGAAACACTCGCCTATCGGCTCGTGTTCCCACAGCATTTCTCGTTCTCCCAAACTTCCACTTGTGTTTCTATAACTCAAAAGAAACACGGTACATGTTTTCTATTTGTTAAATAGAAAAAATAAAAAAATAATAACGTTTATAGGTTTGACATTCCGGATGCTATGCTCATTTAGTTCAAGTTCGCGAAGACAGTACACTAGAAATTTAGTACCTAGTGGCTAGAACTTTATACCATAAGTATTCAAGAAACGATTTATAATAGGTTTGAGGCAATTACATACCTTTCCAATCATCAAATCTTCGTCAATGTTGCTTGTTTCATTTAGGGAATTCAAAAGATCTCTTTTTACTTCTTCTGGCAACTCTAAAAGTATTAACAGAAAATAACTAGCAACTAAATAGCCGAACAAGATAACTAACTATACATTATGGCGGGATATTTATACTCTTTTAGCGCTTGTTTTGCCAAACGTTACCTTGCTACGTGCCAACTGTAGGCCATTATCAAGCTAAATATGTTGTAATCCAGTCCTTCCACTAAGTTTAGTCAGCAAAAATGTTACAGCCGTTGATGTTACGGTCGGCTCTAAGAGACCGTTCATTAATTATGGGCTGGGAGAGGGGACAGCTGCAGGATAATTTAGAGTATGGTGCCCCAGTGGCTCCGTGAAAACAATGCAAAAAGAAAGGGGGTGGTGGTGGTGGTGGTGGTGGTGGTGGTGGGGGGGGGGGGGGGGGGGTGATATGAGTTTTGTTTGATGAATTGATAACGAGGGCTTTAAAAAATGAACATCTTGGAATATCTTGTACTCGTATACTTAGTTCCCAAATATGTGAACAACATGAAATCGAACTTAATATGACCGAGGGGAAAATTTCTTGGTATTACTTAATTTTTCCCTAGCCCACTATACGTAATTAATGAACGGTCCCAAACCAAGCACAGAAACAGACAGACTCCAGACAGTTTAAACAACAGTCATTATTCATTGTAGTCACTCTGTATTTCCTCTCGTTGACCATTTAGGCTATACAGTTAGTTCTGAGAATCAATGCAGCCTACAGATTCTACAGATTATTCACTACTCTGCAAGCAGGTTAGTTGATTAGTGAATAATCTGTAGGTTGCGAGCGGAATGTATGATTTCCAATGGCAATGTCAAATTAACGAAGTCACGGTTCACGAAGTGCTCGAAGTTCAAGTTAAGCTCAGGGGTGGTGAGTGGCATCAGTGCACACAGCAAAGAAAAAACATGGCTCTTCGAATCGCTTCATCAACAGTGCGTTTGTTGTCATTTTCTCTAACGCAATGTATAATAAAGCAATTATTAGATTCGGTTTCTGTGATATCCAGAATAATAAAAATATTATCTAGTTGATTATAAGTTTATCAGCCTCAGCCTTCAGCTTCGGCTGATAACACTTGCCTCGACCTTGATTAGTAATGGTAATAGGACTGAGTGGAGTCCAATTCGGTCTGTAATCATACGAGTGATTAACAAAATCGGACGACCGCGTAGTGGGAGTTCGATTTGTTTAATCACGAGTATGATTACAGACAGAATTGGACGACACTCAGTCCTATTATCAATTAATCATAAGTATAACAAAATTCGAGAAAAAAAAATAGATAAAGCGGAGCCTACTAAGGACTTATCATCACTAAGGCAAAAAAGCCATTCTTGAAGCTGAGGGTTTTAGGAATATCAAGGAGTATTTAGTCACAACAAAGAACCAATTTAAGAGCGCACGCATGCGCAGCACACGAACTTTGTTATTGGACACCTTGTTATTGGACACTTTGTTATTGGACACTTTAGCCGCGCGCGCTCCTCCTATTTGGTAAAAAATAGGGCGTGCTAAGAACCAATCAGATTCGAGAATTTTGTTATAGTTGTGATTATTCCGGATATCACCTCATCCAATTATTGTTTATTATTTGTCTCTGTTTTGGTTCCATTTTTACTCTTGGAATAATTTGGCATTTTCCTTCGTTCAGCTGGTGTATGGTATGACAATGAATATTAAAAAAAGGAAAATTCCAAACTGTACCAAGGGTATTATTCTACCACAACATCTACATGCCCAAAATTGTATTCATTTATAAATGTTATATAACTTATGTCAAGAGTTCAAATAAAGACGCATACACTGCATGTAAGCTTAAATCATTTGAGTCCACCTTAAAAAAAATAATAATAATAAAAATACTGAATCAACTTATCTTACCACAGTTATTAGTTTCCTTCCTCTCTTTGGCTTCTCTGGAATTCATGCCCTGAGATAAGCGTGACCTGAGAATGAAAATACCCTCAAAACTTTCGTCATGGTGGAAAATGGCGGCCTTTGTCAGTTTGTCAATTAAAATTTCCGGTTTTACAGTTTGCAAGCTTACCTCAGCCTCACTCTCGGCTTTACATTCACTATAGTTTCTCTTCTCTGTTTGGAAAATTTTCAGACACGGCTAAATATTAGTTTTCTTTGCGTAAAATCTGTAAAATTCGGAAAGTTTTCATAACAAAACTTCTCAAGTCGCTCGAGGTTTCCCGCGCTTTTCAGCGGCTGTCGTGGATGCAGGCGCGGATGCCCAGCAAGCGCGCTGGAACCTGGGAAGGAAGTTGAAAACAGCAAAATGGCGGAAGTGAAACTAAAAAATCTTTTGCGTTTATACAAGCTCAGAAGCAAGTTTGACGCCGTTATTCTTGCTGTCCATGCCTGTCTTGTCGAGCGAGGATTCCGTTGCATTAATTCTGGGGAGGAGGTGAGGTTATTTTCATTTCTGTAAATAATATTTCCGTAAACAGCTGAACGAAAAATACGAACTGTTGCAAAAATGCTGTCGTCATTGTAATGTCCACCAAAGTTATTTTGTATGTGCAGGCTGTACATCAAGTACTGGTCAGTACTAGTGTAGCATATTTCCATTTTAAATATAGTCTTGAACTCAGTTTTGTGTTCTGCCCACAGAGAAATGCACAGCAGGAGTGTGATTTCGGAGAGACCCTTCCACCAGACTGGAACAGCCTTGATGACGTTTATGCTCTTCAGTACCGAAGAGGGAATTTGAGTTCTTTGTACATTTTAAAAGCCTTGAAGTTGGGGGATAAAGTGATGTTGTATCTTATGGTGTGTATACATTTTGTAATACTAATGCACTTAGCAATGTTAAGCCAGAGGGGGAGGGAGGGGGTTGGCGGGGAAACACTAGCTACCTAGGCTGGCTAGGCAGGGAATATATATTACGCTTGTAGTTGGGGCTTTGATCATTTTAGTGAACTTTTTTACAAAATAATAGGCTGTGCGCATGCATGCAAGTTCTGGCCAAACTGTGATCATTGCATTTGTTACACTCTACTCAATCTCGCACAGGAACTACTACAAAACTACAATGACAACACGTCTTCTCATCGATCCTTGCTTCGTTTTTTATGTTCGCCCACGTGTGGGATTTTCCGATCCCATAATAATATGTAACATGGGGCTGGGCCCAGTCCCTCACGTTCTACTTGTAACACATTCAGATGGTTTATTATGACAAACAGTATGCCATCACATGCTATCTCTATAGTTAATTTAGGTAATCCAGATCTCTATATGCATTGCCATGACTGTTCTACAGCCCCAGCTACAGCTCCCATATGAAGTAGCCATGGGTACAATGCTAGCCTCTGTGTCTAAAACGAGGTTTGTAAGATGAAGTGTTAATCATTTTGCACAGGAGGAAGATGAGTCTAAGATGCATGATACAGATCTTGACGTTGATAGGTACACTTCCAAGTCAATTGACTACAACACTGCACAGGGTTCTCAACAGATAGAAAAGTAAGTCATTGGATGCTAATTGTTGATTTACAAGTGTGAATTAGATGTTTACATGTAACAGGCTCCAGGTTTCAGACGTGTTAAGGACGGTGCCTACCTTTGTTACTGCGCACATCTTCTGCGCATCACACAAGGCATCGATCGCACTAGACGCGCACGCTAAGGGAATTTGCTCGCTCAAAATGACGAATTCAACTTCGCGACCAAGCGCGCAACTAAAATGCAAGAAAATTTCGGTTGCAACGAAATCCAGTTAATGGACGTACTAAACCAGGAACAGTGAAAGAGTAACATGTCAGTAAGCCCTAAACGCTTATCGATAAAAATGGCTCACATTTAACAGTGAAACACATCGCTAATCGCTCAAACATAATCAGCAAATTGCTAACTACATATGGCGTGGTGCACGCGTGAAAAATTGCGCGAGAAGCAAATATTTAACTCGCTAGGGAGGGAATAGGAAAAGTGTAACTGACCTCAAAAGCGATTCCATACAACTCGTATAACTTTTAAAAACGCGTGGTGACCCATACTTTTTATTTTATAGAATGGAAGTGGTAAGTCTATAGAACACATGATTAATTTTTCGTTCAGTGCAAAAGTTGTTTAGGCTGTTTTTCTGGCCTTGCAAGAGAGAGCTGTTAGAGTCAAAAATGGCTCAAGTGCAATCGTTTTGTCAATAAAAACGTGGTTCACGCAGTTTCAAAGATAGTATTTGTTAGTTATTTTTAAGATCGTTATATTTAGTGTTGATTTTGTTCATGAAAAACCAAATTCAAAGGTAATTTATAAGGAAATTTTATTTCCTTTTACTTTTTTTGAAAATGCCACGTCAGCACTTTTTTCAAGATTTCAAACCTAATTATCTCGAAAATTTACATGGCTACCCCTAATTTTCTTTTTGGATTTTAATATCCCTTGATAACATCTACTTCCCTTGCATAGTCATCGGTCGGGCAAAAATACCTCGCTATTAGTAGGCACCGTCCTTAAGCATGAGTTTTTTTTCTGTCTCTGGTTAAAATGTTAACTCCATCACGTACAGCCAAGCACGGTAAGTTTGCGTCAGCTCTTCTTTTCTTGGGCCTGGTTGTTTTGAAAGGTCATTGTAAATGCTTTGAATATTTTTCCTAGATCAATGTAGACTTTATTTCTCAAAATAATTAATTAAAAGTGGTTTAATCACCATATCCCGCCTTTTATCCCTGCTAATTAATGTTTTGTGGAGTTAGACGTTGTGCAGAGACTTGTAAAACTGAACTATAAAAAAGATTATAAACAGCAAAAAAGTTACAAATAAACAGAATTAAAATTCATGATAAACCTGTCTGTGGATAAACTTAATTAGTAAAATATTGGACTGCCTTGAACATCAGGACCCAATTCGCAAGATTGTCAGACCTCTAGACTACACGTAAATCCAAACAGGAAAGTATATACATGCACAATTGTACGCTGTAGAAGTTGCATGTACATGAATGACCCAAGAACAGGTCTACATGTAAAATCTGAGGTGTCTTCTTATCACTATTAAAAAGTATCTTCAGACAACTTGATCAGTTGAAGACAAAGATCTTTAGAGATGTTGTGGACAAATTTACCTCCGGCACAAGCAGAGCTGGTTCCCAGGAGGAAAGGAGGGGAAGCAGAACAGACAGTCAAAGGTCGGTGAACACATAAGATTTTGTAATGTGAAACGCTGGAAAGTTAATTTTTTAAAACTAAACGTTTCGGCAGTGCTGCCTTCATCAGTAGTAGTAAAAAAATGTCAAAGATCGGTACTTAAGGAACATGATATTACAAGTAGGCTTTTGATTATTGTATTTCGCCATTAACAGGACTTTAAAAAAAGGTGTTGTCTGGTTGTCCAAGACAAGTAGATTTCCCTGCTGTGCCAGAAAATTTTCAGCTTAGGGTCCAGAAAAGTTGTCTGCCAACTAAATCATAACAATGCAATCATAGGGAGGTTGTTGGAATTCAAGTATTTTCAGGCCCTGTTTCAGTCCATCTAGGAGGCACATGTATTGGCTGAAAATGTTGTTTTATGAGGGTGTCAAGATGAGTTGATGTTTCACTTGGAATTTTAAACACTCAAATATACAAATAATAATGATGTTAAAAATATTTACACATTTAAAAAAAAAACAGAATGATACACAAATCACACGTTATCATGATTCATTCATTCATTACTTTGTCTGTCCATCTGTCTGTCCATCCATCCGTTCATTCATAATAATATGTAATGTATTTTTCATTTTTTTTTTCAGGGAACAACCAAGCAGATTGATAGATGATGATCCATTGAGAATTCCTCCACGTAGACCTGCAGACTTTCATGGGGAATGGTAATGATTAGCTATTTATAAGAATTAAATTACCCTTGAGTAAAAAATGTTAAATGTAATAAACACTTGGCATGTTTTTTTGGAAATTTGTGAATCTGAAAATGATTTGGGCTCTCCCGCTGTGGTCTTGAACTCTTTGCTGACAGAACATGGTCACGTGTTATTCTTGAATGGGGAAATGTACAAGTCATGTAGATGTAGTGTTATTGAGTTCTTTCTTTCTGAATGGGATAAAATCTTTTATTGTTTAGACTGTAGTTGACTTCTGATGTCTGAATGTAAAAAAAGAGATTCAAAACTCTACAAGACTGTTACAGATTTCAGTTTAAAAGTTAACTTTTTTAAAATCAGTGCCTTGTCAGAAATTTCTGTAAGAGATACATGTGCCATATATTATGTGGCTAAATGAAATTCAGGCTGTCAGTTACACTCAAACCAATGCTGGCTAGCAGTGCTTCACAGCAGTCATTTGTCAGGGTCACTTTGTGGGGGCATCATATGCCAGTCTCTGTTCCAGCTGTGTGCAGACGTGCAGTTATCTGTTTGGCGTTGTGTTCTAGCTATAAGCTCCATGCTTGTCTGCTGCCATTCCTCCCACCCTTTTGTATAGAAAGCACTTAGATTTTGGTATTTTATTTCAGTATTTTGAACCACTGAGCCAGCAGTGTGGCGGTGCCTGGTGGTTGCCACTCTCCGGAAATTGCCATGGATACCTTCGGATTTGGTAGAATCATGCATGTTAATGATCCTACGAAGTCGACAAAATAAATTATACTCTATTAAAAAAATAAATAAATAAATAAATAAATAAATAAATAAATAAATATTTTTTCTCCATAGGGCTCCACCAGTGGGCCCATTTGGATATGGTGATGGAGATAGGTTACCAGGGCACCCTGGGTAGGTTATCTGACAATCATTTACCTTTGTTAAATTGAGAAGATCTCAACTTCATCTTTTTTTCTCAGAGGCTATAATTTTGTTATTATTTTTAATTGATTATCTAATTGTATCTGTTTAATAAATGCTTGCTAGAAGGCTGACATGATTAAAAATTGCAACACTTTCTGTTTGTGAACAATGCGTCTCAAACTCATAATAATTCATGTAGTTAAAAGAAAGGAAAACAGACCCTTGACATAGACATACAGTACAGTACATTTCAAAACACCTTGAAGGTCATCAAAAATATTACGCTATGAATCATTATTTTCAACTCTCTTCTCGGCGTTTGGAAATCTGATGAAAAACGCTCTCGTGTTTGATATAATTATTTCATGAAGTGACAGGTGGAGTTTTACTTCAACCCTGTGGTGGCACATGTATGCTACTGCAGTGTTTGACTACATACAGTCCATCAAACAAACTAACGTGGTAACCCCTGGCATGGAGTGGTCAACAGCATTATTTTTTATCAGGGTTTGGTAACACAAGATGAAAGGCAAGGGTTAATTCAAGTGTCTTGACCCAAGAGTAAGTGTAAACTACATAAATGTACCTTTTTTGTTAATTTGTTTTCAGTGCTGGTGGTGGAATGTTAATGGATCCATTTCGTACAGGAGGTATGGGTTCCGCAGGAGGGCAGGGGTTTGGACCAGCACCCCACCCTGGGCAGTTGCCACGGTTTGTTATCAGTTTTATTACACAAAAGTTCTATTCAACATTACAAATATTTTACTGCCTTCATTAGTTTTGATGCTTATTTAGATTTTGTACATTTTTGTGATGCACATAATTATGCATGTCAATTAAAATTATTGACAGAAATAATAATTATACTCACCTAGAGTACAGTGCTGCCAGTTGATGTCAACTTCTGTAAAATGTAGGAGTGCCACAAGTTAAGTGCCGGTGCTGTGCATAAAGCCTGGGCCAAACAACAATGAGAGTTGATAAGAGTTCAGAACTCTTGCTTGTATTTGGCCTGAAACTCTCACGCAGTCTCGTCAACTGTCATTCACCCTTGTCTGCTTTGAACATGCTCAAAACTTTCATGAGTTGACGAGAGCTTTTCTCTCCTTTGTACTAGTCACCCTTAACAGACTCTTGGTGACTCTCACTCTTGTTTGGCCCGAGTTGATGAATGAAAGTCAACTGCATCAACTCTCTCATCCTCGTTAAGCTCAGGGATCCAGAATGATCTTGGTCATGTGGCTGCTTGCCACACACGTATACATGTACTAAAATTAGTAATGGCTAATGAAATTTACTCGTTGCTAGAACTCCGAGTCAGACTATAATGTGAATCTTAATTTGACCTGTTTGTTTAGGGGAGCTGTTCCACCAGGTGCAAGGTTTGATCCATTTGGACCTGTCCCACCTGGAGGATCACGTGCTGATCCCAGATCAGGAAGATTTGCTGGGTAAGTTTCTGATGTGTTTACAAATCAGCTTTGTTAAGTTGTTGTAGTTTATTTTTAATGTTTATGGAATTATATCCAAAAAATAATTAGAAGACCATATTATAAAGTGTATATGACATAAAAAATTCCTCCTGCTTATTTGAAAGGCCTTTCAAAACTCAGTAGAATGGCATTTTTCTTTTTGAAGTATCTTTTTTCGTTTCAGAGATATTGACATTTTTCTATTATGCAAATTAGATAAGTGATGACGTCATAAGGTTTGCAACCAAAAAATGGTAAAATACTGAATAAACAATATCTACAAAACTATTAAAGCAGTGGTCTTGGAACTTGGCACCACAAATGTGCATCACAAAAGAAACATATTGACACCCTTAGGGCTGTTGCCATAACAACAGTTTTGACCTTCTAACGCAGCCATGATCTCTGAAACGAAAAAAGATATTTTGAAAAGAAAAAAGCCATTCTTCTGTTTTTCGAAAGGCCTTTCAAATAAGCAGAAAATATTTTGTTATGTCATATACACTTTAAAAAACCTGAGTGTTTAATTGTATAATAAAATATTAACAATCATAAAAAGGATTTTTAAAGGACATGGTATTTTAATTTGTAATGTAAGACTCTGCAGACCTGCCAACTCTCATGATTCTGCCACGACTCTCAGGATTTTCGTGAATAATCTGTAGGTTGTGCTGATTCCCATGAGAAGACAGATGATGACTACAATTTATAACAATTATTTTTATTCTTGTTGTTTTATTACAGGCCTGACCCAGATCACTTGCCTCCCCCAGGATATGATGACATGTTCATGTGAAAATATTACAACTTACTACAGATCAGATTTTCACAGAAAGCAATGCAGCAAAAAATGTTTTTCATTTAAAAGTAACAGAATTGCTTCCATTTTAAATTCACACTTTTCTTTGCAATATAATTCATTATTTCAAATATTATATGGAAACAGTGGCTTAGTATTTACAATGACAGCAAGAACATGTACTAAATTAATTGCAGGCCAAATTTGTATCCAGTTTACAACTGCAGTTTAACCCATCACAGTGAATTTTCATTGCTTGGGTTTCCTTTTACACCTTCTGATCATTTTTTTTTCCATAATGCAGCATTGGTCAGTTTTAAGGAAATTACATTGCAGTGTTACAGTACGTGTGTGGCCTTTATTGAAAAGTGTGTGGTATCTTTACCATCATGTACATGCAATTATTTTAAGAGATCTTTATAAAAGAAAAAAAATAAAAGATGTCACTCTGTTGTTAATTTGTATTAGGAGTAATTGAAAGAAATAAAAGAACCTTGACATTGAATGGAAGCTAACTGGAGTTGATCAGTATCTTATAACTTTGTACAGTAGACTAACATGTATCCAGGATTGCAATTCCCCCCCCCCCCCCCCCCCCCCCTCCCTTGGAGTGGATTTCTGTTTACAGACAACACGAACCTCAACCTTGTGATTGTAAATCACAACTATTACTAAAATTTTTGAGAAATTCTGTTCACAGAAGTATTACTAAGTTGGTATGGCTACCAACTGACGAGGTCTATTGACAAAACTAATTGTAGTCACGTGTGTAAATGTGTGTTGAAAGGAAATGCAAATGAGGTCCTTCCTTATCAATAATTGTTACTAAAATTGTCTACCTGTTTATTTATTGGTGTACTTCCAGAGCTAGCCTGTGTACAGCTGTTCCACCACTGTCTAGACCATAATCTCTCAGCTGTGACTTATGAGATTGTCCCAGAATTTTCCGCTTACATTGTTGTAGGCTACTTAAGGTGGCTCATAACAGTTTAGTCAGAATTAGACATGCCCATTTTAGGTGTTCTATCGCAGCTATACCAATAATTTTTAGGAAAATCTTTTAGTTCATACTTGTACAAGTTTTACCAATGAACAAATTGACGTCATTGCGATGTCAAAAATCGTTGCCATGGCAATGTCATATGAGGCTAATAACTCAAAAACTACTTGGTGAAAGTTCTTGTTTTTGATATATTTTTATCCAACTGACAAGAAAATTTTGTGCACATTTTAAAAAAAAATGGAGGTAGGATTCAAAGCTACGTCATTTTTTCGCTAATTTAAGGTGGCTCTGAACCCTACCTACAGAATTTTTTTAAACATTGTTAGATTGTTTGTTTTGCCCAGTAGGCAAACATATATGAAAAACAAAAACTTTCACCGTCAAGATTTTAAGTTATTAGCCTCAAACGGTAAAAAATAAGGTTATCTTTGACCTCATGACATTGCCATGGCAACAAATTTTGACGTCATAGAAACTGCAATTTAATCATTGGTAAAACCTTTACAAAGTTGTACTAGATATTTAACCTCAAACGTTATTGGTGTAGCTGCAATAGAATACCAAAGACGGGAATATCTAAACCCCTTCAAGCCACCTTAATGATATCCATTGTGTAATTCAACCATAATTAGTAACTACAGAGTATTCTAGAATCTCAACGTTTAAGTTTTACAAGAGCAAGAATTTTATCGAAATTAGGCACTAATTCCATTGTTTTCTTTTGTTTAGTTTTCACCGTCATGCACTAGCTGTTAAATATTGTTTCACAGGTAAAATAAAATTACTCTAAAAAAGAGGCATGTAAATGCTGTGAAGTGTGTGCAGACCTCTCCTATTTCCTTTGCTTCACACAGGAAGCAAAGGAAATAGGAGACGTATGCACGCAAGCTAGGAAACAATCGGCCTGCTCCAACATACCTGTAATAACAACAGTGCTGTAAACACTAACTTTGTTGCAGGCCTGACGGTGATTATATTTTTTGTCATCCTTACAAGGGCAAAAATAGTCATTTTTAATTTTTCTCCACATCTTGTACCACGTCACAAGGGTGACTAGGGTCACACAAGGCCAACAAGTGGTAAACAAAGGACAACTTATTTGCCCTCAACACACTACCCTGTGTAAAAAATAAAAACATGTACAAACAAATCACACATCAATGATTGATTTTTACAGTTTCAACTTCTTTATTCCCAGTTTTTGTGCTACAACTAAAAGAATAATTTTATTATTACCTTTTATTGATAGAAAAATACACAGTATTAAACAACACATCTACAGACAGGCTTGATTTATTTACAGCAATTATTACTAATTATTTCATAAGACAATAATCCTAACTGATTTGGGTGAGTGTAAAGAAGTTCCACACAATTGACAGCAAAATGGTTTTTGATTAATATATTTTTTTCTTTTTAACCATGACAAAATCTCTTTAACCATTGCCAGTGACGGCAAGAAAATGCTTGCAGGCAGGGAAAAAACTCGGACCAGATTTGAATAAGAATAGCCGCAGCTATTCAAGAATGAGAAAATACAAAATAGCTGCTATCCTTACATGTATTTAAATCAACAATCCGCGTTGATCCAAGCCGACTTTTGTCTGCCCAAAAATAAGCGTAGCAGTTACATCTACAAAGAAAGCACTAAAAACTTTAACCCATTTGATCTTTCTTTGCCAAGGTGAGAGAAATGGAAGGGAAAAACAATGATCCAGCACTTCAATTCTAGAGAAAAAGTTGCATTTGACATGGTTAACTTCCATGATTTGCCAGGCAGGCTGTCAAATTAATATAAATTTTGAGTTTGATTTCGCTTTATCCACTAACACATACACCTAAATCCCGATAACTCAAACTCTCAATAATTCAAACCTCCCATTAAGTTGAACCTTTTTTGATCCCCGGCCCCCTCCACATCACTTTCTTATTAATATTTTACCTCTGATAACTTGAACCTTTTTTCAATTCCCTTTAAAAGGTTTGAGTTATCAAGATTCAACTGTATGTGTTACCTAATTATTACAGCTCTGACCATATCGATTGTATTTTTCTACTGTCAAAAGCACACAATTCCCAGCTGCATATTATAGATTTGCAAAATAATAAATTTACAATCCTGAAGTTCACAATAATATTATCTCTTGTGCCAGCACAAAAATAAAAAATAATAATAATAATAATTGCCTTGCATGGGTTCCATTCTTTTCACTGAAAGACTGACAATTCTCAACACAATCAATGTTTAGACAAGATCCAAGGGGATAAGGGTCAGATTCGATTGTCTGCTGACCTGCCATGACATCAAAAAACAAGTACCGTATTTTCTCGATTAAACGCCGGGCCCTGATTAAACACCGGCCTCGTTTAAACACAGGGACAATTTTTTTTTTTCAATAACGCTGCAGGCATTTAATCGACGCCACAGGGTCTGTTTGAGGCCCCGGTGTTTATTTGTGTTAGAACTAACAAGTTGATTTTTCCCGTTTTAAATAGTACTACACAGTCTGTGACATACTAGCACGCTATGCTATTTCAATAGTATTAATAAATGTTTATGCGGAATTTAAAGCTTTGTACCCATACTTGCTCCTATTTTTTAGATAATTCTTTGTGTTCTGTTTGTCGCATATCCTGATTGCAACATACATGTGCTGTATAGAATGCATTCTATACATGTGCTGTAGCTCCGGGTCCACAAGGCCTATTTTGAAATAAGTGCAAGGGACGTTTAATTCAGAAAATACGGTACTCCGTGCTGGTTGCGACATTCACTAATAATTATTTTCTTAATAAATTAAATTACTAATCGAAAGAATGGCTAACAAACTGTATTCCTTTAATGACAACATTTCAGTTCCTCAATTAACCACCCCCTTTAGACAATCATTCCCTTATAAAGCAGAGAAAACTCCCAGCTGGCCAGCGAGCTATTATTAAGAAAATACAGTATGAGTTGATTTCCCTATTGCTATAACTATACTTACTGTATAAACAGGTTCCTTAATTTTGTAAGCTTAGAGAAAGCAAACAATAATTTGCAAATAATAAAGGATTAACAAGCTATTATTATCTGCCATGAAGAGAAGCGACACTGAAAAACATGGAGGTAATTTCACTTTTGAACTAAAATGCACAGGTTTGCAAAACAAGTTTTGCTTGCCCACATTGATAATGAATCCCTTTCAAAGAAGTCCATGGGTGGTAATCTTCAGCCCAGCCAAAGTTACTAACTACATGTATTGAAACGGACCCTGGTATGATGAACACCCCTCCCTCCCCACCCCCATTGTAATGAACACATTTCTCAGTTCCTTGGCACTTTGTTGTATCAAGTTTCACTGCACAAATAAAATTTACTAGGATTTGAAAGAAAGGGTTACATGAAAAAAAGAACAATTTAAAGCTCTTCAACTAATCATATTACTTTCTAGACTATTGTTAACATTTAAAATTATCAGGAAAATTCATTATTAGCAAAATATAACTCAAGAATGATAATCATAAATTTGCACAATTGAACCTTCTTATCCCAAGTGATCAACAACTAATTTCGCGAGTCTGAAGGGAAAAACATTGTTTCTGCACCTTTAAAGTGTGTAAAGTGCAACTGTTTTGATGTTTAAACTTTGGAGAGATTTTTAATATTCCTAGGCAGAGTACACCAATTTAGTCTTTAAATTTTTACATTTATACAGTCATGCAGTGACTTTGGTAAGAAAGTAAATTTCTATCAGGTGATCATGTCACTAATTCTTATAACCTAGCAGCTTAAATTAACTGTGGTATGAAACAGAGAAGTTAGTAATTGATCACAACATGGGATGAGAGGATCAAGAGCTGACATCAATAATTTTATAATTTGTATAAAGGCAACACTCATGCTAATAACTTACTTTATTTATACATGTAACTAGCCAAGCACAAGAAAAAAACGATGATTTGCCAATTTATTCACCAAGTTCTGATTTAATAAAATTCCCTGCACATTAGTTATATTTTATGGTTGTACAACTGGACTTCAAGAAGCACTTTGTCTGCTTTACATTCCTGTATCTAGGGCCTAAACAAAGCCTTTTGCTCCTAAAACAGAGCTACTGTTTCAGCTGGCCTAAAATATTATTGTTTAAGACTCAAAGGGCAAAAGAGATTCAACAGTGGCACCATCTTATCTACATGTACATGTATATCAATCTGTCCCTACTTGACGAAAACATCATTGGTATTTTCTCCCAGCTAAAGCTCTTTGGAATTTCACAGTAAAGCCCTAAAAATAAATTATCTAGACATCTGCCATTGCTATAATTATAAAATGTATACAAGTCATGAAAATCATTGACGGCATTTTTACTTTTCGTTGTCACAGAAATGCTGCCTGTGCCTTACTGGATGCAACAGTTAGCTCCACCTTTCTCCTTGAGCAGTTTTGATGGCTTGTACTGCTCAAGATAACTTAGCTGTTTAGCGTTAATTGCCCCTCTTCTCCTCCTGCAGAATAAAGATCAGGAAAAGAGAATTACATACACAATTAGCTGTGCTCTCACTCCCTGAGTCGAAAGTACATTAGTTTAAAGAGTCAGATTTTTTTTCAATTTTATTTTACATGTATTTTTTTTTTTTCAATTTCCGTAAGACAATTTTTTTTTACATTTAACTACTCTTACAGAACACGTACATGTACCTGAACTATACACAAGAATAACTACAGTGATTTTTTTCTAAAATCATTTTCAGAAAATACTCCGAATATCAAAACTATCAGTGTTACAAATACTAATAAATTCTCACAAGAAATTCATGTCTAATGTCAAGGTGACCAAATTGGGGCTAACTACGACCTTTCGAGTTGATAGGTTAAAATAAAAAATAAAGCCTCACAAGGAGATAATTATTTTACCTCCATGTTCCAAGGATGTGCTCTCAAAAAAATTACAAGGAGCCCAAAGGTTCCAAACTATGAGATCCAGGGCGCCCAGCATAAAGCTTACAGTATATGAAAGAAATAAGATTATCCGGTCGCCCAAAGGCAAAAGTTAGTCGCCTGATGCACCCGGGCGCCCTTAGAGCACAGCCCCGTGTTCCAACAAATTTTCAGAACTCATCTCACATGAAGTAGTAAGTAATAAGTAGTAGTGTGGTAATTTGCAAACAGAATTAATAGCTTGATTATAGAAGGATCATTACAAGGCTCAAGTGAAATATACTACAACACTCTACCTTCTGATAAATTCCACAGCATCTTCATACTTCATTCCGCTTTCAATAAGAGCCAGCGCTACAAGGACTGGCGCTCTGCATACAATAAATAAAATTAATGTGTCATGTTAGTTATGTGTATTAAAAAGTTGGCATAAAAAGGAGGAATTGAGAGGATGGAGAGAAACCAACCTGCCAAGTCCTGCCACACAATGCACAGCAATACAAGATCCAGGCTTCTCTTTAAACTTCCTTTTTAGTAACTGCAGCCAGCCCTCGACTACTTCTTTAGGTGGTGCTGCGCCGTCGTCAAAGGCCCAGTCCTATACACAATCATAACAAGTGGTCACAATCACTCTCTTGAACAAACCTCTATAATTGTAAGACTCATCACAGATAAATGTATGTACATGCACAATTTATATAACTGCCGAGATCGCAATTAATCCAGGAGGTAACCAATTTTGCATCAAAGATACCTCTTCCCAACTCCCAAAATGGAGTACATGTAAAAATAGAGCTTTGCAAATTCTTCCACAAAAAAATGCATTAAATATTTCAGATGTCCCCCCAAATCAGCCAAAATTAGCGTGTAAACACACATTTTAAGCACTTTCTTCCGTATCCGGGAGATTTGGTGACCCATAGGGAGGGAGGTTCGGTCTGTATTTGGGAGACTCCCGGATATTGATTTAATAGCAAAGTAATGTTTGCCAAGCTTTGTTGCTTTTATTGCCATTGAAAATGTTCCCAATAAAATATTTCTCCAGAATGCACGCCATGGCTCATGTGTTAGTTTTAAGCCTATAATTAAAACTGTTATTTGTAGCCATTCAAATGAAAGCTACCGGTATTGAGCAGTTTATTGAACTTTGATGCTGTACTGTTAGTTATGCTACACAAGGTAGCTTTAATAAAAAAAAGTGCCTCTTACTTTTGATTTTAAAAAATTTTTGATTTTCATGTTTTTTTTTATATTTTTGTGTACTTCTAGACTTTCATACTCAAAAATGCCTCACAGGTTGAAATAATTTATAACAATCAGCATAGAAAACTGCATGAGGATCAAGTCCAACATTTTGTTGCTTTTCGTGTGATTTTCGATACTTATTGTTATTATAATTTTAACCCGTGAGGTGTTGTTAAGCCTTTGGTGTCACTTTCTCCCATTTGCAACCAAGCCTTGGGACAAGGTTGATTAATGGCGGGGCCATAACTTCTCAGAAATAAATGTTAAAATAAAATGACTTTCTTATTTGTGAGAAAGTCCAATTATACATATTTTAAAATCAAAAATTCGATATTAGGGTTGTGGGAAAAAAATCCTGAAATGTGTCCATTAAATGTCAACGGTTTTAAAACAGTGTTTCTAGTAAGTGTGATTATGTTTTCTCTTCATTCATTTCTAAGTAATTCACATAATGGAGTGTGCAGGGTTACAATGTAACACTGATACTTTCAGATCAAAATATGCCACAAACTAAAAGGCACTGAAACAAAACCTTCTGGGGAATTCACTGTTTATGATAAACAAAAGGAAGCATTAAAAGAATCCTAAGTTTTTAATAAACATGACACTCTTGTGGAGTTATGTACATCTGCTTTCTGGTGTGCAGTCATGTGGTGGTGCAATCAACATGTTTTGCTGTTGCAATGCAAAACATCAACAACTTCCTTATAATAAATTAACATCCAACCGGTATAAATACATTAGCGAGCTTGTAAATCAGGATTGGGAAGGTTCTAACCTTGAAACTGAAAAACTGATTGCAATATAGGATAATTCAATTACCTTTGGTGGCTCCCAAGAAAAGCCAGAAAGTGTAATTTTCGAAAGCAGATTCCTTCCAGGCCTCTTGAAAGTAAATTACGCCCGAATGAGTCACAATGAGCTTACTGTTTAGGTCACAAGATATTCACAAGTGCTTGTACATTTAATCCACTATTGGCCAATATGAATGCCTTCATGAGTGATGAGTAGAGGCTTCAATCGCATGTTAGAAGCTTTCAGAAACTCCAAAAAAATTTAGCAAAAATATCGACAGATTCTCAGCCTTTGTTCACAGCCGCTGTTTAAATCTTGTTTAACAGCCTTTTCCTTTCTCCATGTTTTGCAAGTCTGTTGTCCGAAGCCGGTAAAGCAGGTTTGCGAACGTGCATGTTTGCTCCGAGAAACGATCGATTACAAAATAATAAATTCTTGGTGGCAAAAATCCAAAAGAATCAACTAGAAACATAATAAAGAATTACTGAAAATTGAGCAAGTAGAATGCATAGGGCAAGGAAGACATAACATACAAAAGGTTAAGAAAAATAGCCCTTAATATGACAATGTGCGGGCGACCAAAAGACTTCAAATATGCTAACACTTCACTTTCGATTAAATAGTGGTTGTTAGTTTCATCTGATGTTCATTTCGGTGCAAATTCGAGAGGCATTCAATGGATATATTTATAGGAAAGATCGAGTACAGGGAAAACCATAACAGATCAGAATAACTAAGTAGGATTTTTACCGCCAACATTAAACAACCGCCATAAATTAGCATTGCAAACGCATGAGAACACTAAAATCAAAGACAAAATGGACTCGCCGACTCAGCGTAATCGATCACTTCCCTTTCAAACAGTCGAATGTATTCCGTTAGCTTCAACAGAACAGCCCAATATTCCATTCGCCTTTACATTTAACTTTAATATTGCGCCAAGAATAGAAACAGTAACGAATCGATTTCACTTACCAAAACATCAATTCCTTGCTTCTCCAATAAATCGGCGTTATAAGTCGGTTCGCACACCCTCACAACAAGATGAGCGTCATATTTTTTGAGATCCTGAAAAAGAACGCGAACTTCTCTCAGTTTCACTCTGGGAAAAGGCCCGCCAACAACAAGGAAACCTATTTACCTCTATATAACGTGGCAAGGTCGCATCGGTGGGACGATCCGTGATCAAAAACTTCATGTTCTTATGTTCTACCACGACAGGGCCGGGTCCGTGTAAGGATCTCCCTTGGTTGTTAGGTACTCGGGTTCCAGAAGGCATTTTCATGTCTGTCATTAATTCTATTTCTTACAAATTTGATTTCTGCCAAGGTTCAATAAAACTCGCCGTTTCTTCCCGTGCTTAAAAGTGAAGTAGGTTAACCCATTCACTGAAACTCGCCAGCGCCTCACTCGTGTTGTGCCTGACACCAATCTCCACTGTCAATGATAAACTCCATAAAAGTGTGTGCGCGACTGCCGTAGACCTGTGAAAACCAAAACAGATTTGAGTCTTTCAAATGAAAATAACACTCCTCATTAGTACGCTCAAAGTTCACCCCATGATTCAAGGGAGTGTCGGCAAAGTAAGCCTTAGCAAAGGGAGACGACGAGGAGATGATGAATACGTAAATTCGTTACTGAATGGGTTGCTATCGAAGCGAACGGCGAAAATCTTTCATTTACGCGCGATTCACAAAGCCGTTCCGCCATCAAGTACATTTGGGACAGCCTTAACTTACTAGATTGAATCTCCACATTGAAATCTTGCTACTCTTGTCAACTCTTCTCTTCCCACACGGAAGGCAAACAGAAGTAAGGGACTACACGCCGTGGCAAGGAAATATTTTAAGCAGTTGCACAATTTGAGCGACTCGTGACGTAATGCAAATTAGGCGCATGCGTCATCCATCACGCGCGGAGCAAAATTCGCCGCGCGCGCGATGTGACACGGAAATATTTTTTTATCCTTTTTAGGGCATTTTTTTTTAATCATTTTATGTTGATAACATTATGTTTACTAATTATAATGATCCATATTTTTTTAGTCAAGAAAATTTAAGCTATATTTTTGCTGTCAAGCGTTTTCAACATTAAATAAGGGAATGCAAATCAAGTCCATTCTTGTATTCTCGCGAAGTCAGGCTATCATTTTGAAACCCAGAAAAGTCACTAAAATAAAGCCCTGGTTACAGCAGAAAATTTAACAATGACTGCTGAAAATCAGTGCTTAAAATTTCATTCTAGGAAAAATGTTAATTCCAATATTAGATATTTAACACAGTGGAGGCAAATTGCATTGTTAGCCTATATTCCATAAACATTCATAAACATACGTGTATCAGTGAAAATTCATGATTGAGAACCAACTGGGAAATAAAAATAATTATTCAATTCATTTCTTCGTGGGCCTAAAAAGCTGGAAACACAGGTGATCAAAATAAAAGCTATATCAATAGCTATACTTCGGATGTCCATAAATCTTACTTTCAGTCAGGAAAAAATTGAATACTTAACTAATAAATTAAAAGTTTAATGTAATCTATATTCAATTTGCCATATAATTTCTCAGTCCACTGCTTTTTATTCACATTCGTTTGCAGAACAAGGAAGATGTTTGAATGTTTCAGAATTTTGAGTATAAATACCTGTAAATGTCCCCAGAGAGGAAGGCGAACAAAAAATTAAGAACACAAACAAACACTTTTATGGTTGGCGACCAAATGGTCTGGAATACAAGGCATCCGGGGAATCACTACTGGCGTCGTCATTCAACATGTCACAAAGTCAAGCACCTGATCAGTATACAACAATGATTAGTCATAGCCCTAAACAATCTAAACAAATTAATACTTGTTTGGCTCAATTGAGTCAGCATTCCTTGCCAAATGTAACAGTAATGTTTCGGGAGAATGTTCGAAAAAAAAAAGTAGTTTATTTTCTCCCGTTTTCAGTCTTCCATCTTGCCTATTTCGACTCTATTTCCTGTACGGCTTTTTTTTTTTTCCAGGCCTTCACGGTATCGTATGACGTCACTTCCCGTTCTGGGGAGCGCTTTTTTCCCTCTTACCACGTGACCGGAAACGGATTGATCGTGACGAAAATAGAGGCCTAGGAACTAGGCAATCTCCCAGCAAAGGAAACGTTTTTAACCTGAAACTGGATTATTAATGGTAAGCGCTATCTCTTTCGGTCAGTTAACTAATTTTTCAAGATTTTGGGAAAAAAAACTCGCATTATTCAGCGGTAATCTCAACCAGTCTATTCCGACTCATCGGCCTTTTCGGAAAATGCCGGTTTATGTACTTAAATCGTGCACATTTACAAAAAGTACCCCCCCCCCCCCCAGCATCATGATCAGTGCGTCCTCCAGCCAGAAATCCCCCTGCCCCAATCCCCCCCCCCCCCCCCAACGCCCCCCTCCGTTTTCTTTGGGAGCCTGCTCGCAGGTTGACTCTCACTCGAATAATCGATATCACCCCACCTGGAGGCTGATAACAATAACAATAACTGAAAAACAATCACACCAAGCTATTCTCTGATTGTAGTAAAGATAGCAGACTTGGCCGTATAGACTCAACAATTATTAGACATTGAAGAGCCATATGTAAATATGTAGCGACAATAAAATAACTGAAAATCTGGAAAATTCTTAGATTTTAGCATCTGGATCAGCCGGACACCTGTAGCTACTACAGCGAACCGGCGCTGTTTGGGTTTGAGTAGAGTGAATGTAACAAATTGTATATGTCAGTAATGACATGCGTGCACTCAACTTGTCAGAATCTCCAGAATCTCGATCTTCCAACTTACTTAATTCTCTTCGTGCTGGGTAGCACGTAAGGCCTTCGATCCTCGATCCAAGGGTGACCAGACTGGCATCAGAAGTTCGAGAATTTCGGGAGTACCATTGCAGTGTTCAATAACTTCGTCTCAAAAAGCATATCCAACGGAAACGATTTTTCACTTTCGCGAGTTGTCTTGGAAGTGCGAGACTTAATCGACAGCGCGAACGTGAAATCGAGATTCTACGCGCAGTGTGTAACCGAAGACGTCGCCACAGATGTTTCTTTTCAGTCGGCAAGTTTCTGAGCCCATTTAGGTGCAAATATACAATAAATAGTTAAAAGAATGCAGCAAGACGTGCGTTGAAACCCTGGCCTAGGCCTGTTAATTTACCTCTAACACCACAAACACATGTAAAATGAGTCATGCCACACCACACGAACACAACTGAGGCGTTTTATTGCAATACAACTCTTACAGTAACAGCTGAGAAGTCTCAAACGTAAATACTGTACAGTATTTAACACCGGCTGACTACCAAATTGTTCCGCCTGATGATTTGATGTTCTTTTTT
The DNA here is from genome assembly GCA_963693305.1 of Meandrina meandrites. Classification (NCBI taxonomy): domain Eukaryota; kingdom Metazoa; phylum Cnidaria; class Anthozoa; order Scleractinia; family Meandrinidae; genus Meandrina; species Meandrina meandrites. The sequence goes on along the minus strand of OY855907.1, from coordinate 23,845,577 downwards.
AAAAAAATTGTAATTTACTATGTATTAATGACCAAAGATGGTTTTGTCAACTATGATGAAATCTCTTTGTATAATTATTTATGTCCCAAATAGCTGTCGCGTTCGGCCAAATAAACACTGGGCATACAAGACTTGGTTTTAAATATGCATTTCGCCTTTTAGCAGATAAAATAAGATATTTAGACCGAGCCGATCCTTCGTCTTCAATTTCCAACAGCGTTTAAACAATAATGAACATATCGCATGGTGTCTAATGCATCCTGATGCATTTTTCCTCTTCCTTTTCATTGGCCAACAGCACACAATGATATCTGCAAATAACTGTCTCATTCTCATTCTCATTCTCGTCCCAAGAGCCCGCGATCCATTTGGACTGCACCAAGGATGGGTAGGTACTTCATATATGGAAACTAAAAAGAATACAAATAACCACAATAACCCTAGTCCCGCTAACGTTACAGCAGCAGTACCTACACATTTCAACCTGCCGGATCACTCTATTATAGACATGAAACTCATTCATCTCGAACTTCAACCAATGAACAATGCTTCTCGTAGAAAAGCTAGAGAAGCCTATTTTATAGAAAAAGGTCAAACACTCACACCACATGGCATCAATCGACGGAATGAACATTAACTAGTCAACTTATTTTATTTTATTTTCATTTTTATTTTCATCTTTTATATATTTGCATGTTATTCCCATTTTCATTATATTTTGTTTTGGCTATTCTGGTATTTTTTACATTTTTTAGCGTTGTAAATAGTTATGTATCTTATTTCATTATATCTACATGTAGTTGAACATTAACTGCCATTGTATGTATATCCCTATTCAAATTTTAGAGCCGTTAGTTTCACATGTTTCACATTGTACTGGCCCTGAAGAAGACTAGCTCTGCTAGTTGAAATATTGGCCAATAAATTTTGCCCTTTTGCCGTAGCACCAGTCTTGCAATCAATTTGGTTTTAAAAAGAACACCATTTAGGGTACATTATAAATACCATATATGAAATACCTACGCAAGGATGGATCCTTGGTGCAGTTCAAATGCAGCGCGGAAACGAGAATGCCTCATTCTCGACTCCAGAGTCTTTCTCCTAAAATGGCGCATGGCCGACGGTCCAGCGCGGCAAAAAAAAACTTTTGAGTCGAGAATGATAACTGCCTACGAATAATGATCTGCTCGTGCGCATTAGCGTCCAACAGTAATTTTGCTGCAAATAATATTCTGCTCATGCGTAGTTGTGTCCACTTCCCAAAAGAAAATGTCAAGAGTTGTGGGAGAACGATTTGAAATTTATACAAAAACGCCAAAAACAAGCTCAGTGGTCGAATGATAACGCAATTTCGGGGGTGGAAGCGGAATCATGAATCATGAATCATAGCTGTAAATTTGGTAGGAATCATGAATCTTCGTGTTTAAAACTTGGGAATCATGAATAACGAGAGATGGGTAAAAGAATCATGAATATCAAATGAATATGCTTCCATCGACATTGGAGGCGTGTGAATATAGAATGCAAACTACGAAACTTCTTAACAGTTATATCACAGAAATGGCCGAAAATAGCATTTCCGAGCGTCTAATTTTCAAAATTTTCTGGGGGAGCATGCCCCCAGACCCCCCTACAGGAAAGCACTGAAAACGCGATTCAAATTTTCATCCCTTACCTATCAACTTGACTGTGATTGTGTGATTAGGTATGTTACACACAGTGAAGTTATTTTCAAAACTGGATGAAAACAATGACAAATGAATCAGGAATATCGAATGAATTTTTAAACGAATCACGAATCATTGAGGTAAAACAAGACAGGAATCATGAATCATGAAAGTCCAATGATTCCGCTTCCACCCCCGAAAGCAATTATTAGGGGTCCCTCAAAATTTTGTAGCAATTTCACGGCAGAATTAGGCTACCTCGAAATGCTCGCAAGATTTTAGAGGGTGCTCGTTTGCTCATGCTTGCATGATGTTTTTCTTAGTTTAAGGTAGTTTGTGTTTAAAGTGCTCGTTGCCCGCAGTGTAACTTTTGTCAATGCTCGTGCTCGCAAAGAAAAACGCCGTGCTCGCTCTCCTGAAGACCATTCGATATCCCTATTATTGAACACTGAGAAGGTCAAAGCTCAAAACGTTTGGTGCAATTAAGTAACCCCGTTATTTTACTTACTATTATGACAATATTGTAATGGAAACCTGAAATGTAAATAGTAGTTACATTAAAAATAAAAATAGCCTGGCTGGAACAATATTCGTAAATGTGATATAAGTTTACTGGTGGATGTTGGCTGCGAGGACTGTTCCCTCTACGTCAGAATTATATAATCTCAAAATTTTTCTATTAACTTTTTAGCGATTATCATTCAATTATTGCATTATCAGACCAGCTATTATTAGATTATTAGATTGGTAAGATTATTTTTAGGTTCTTATATCGTTTTTGATATTTTACACAGTCTTGTTGCGTTTTGATTTGATCAAAGTAGTTAGTTCGTTCGATCGATTGTGCAATCAGCTCGGTAGTCCCATGTTTCATTCCCACGTTGTTGGGTTACGTTCGTTTTCAACTGTTTAGTCTTGTAGCCCTCCCTCCCTCCCAGGGGGCTTTGATTTCAAATTAAGCAATAGGGAGCTTAAGCAAACTACGACGGCAACGGCAACGAGAACGTCACCAAACAAAAGGTATAATGAGCAGAACAATAGCTCTGCACGTGCGTTTGAAGTTTTGGTACATTTCATAGCCGTTCTCTGCAAAAGAACAACGTGAAATGACCCACTTCTGCGTATTCTGGACAACGTGAACCACGACGGCAAATTTTTTATTTTTCTATTTGGAGTAGAACGCTCTCTTTACACATTTAGCTTGAGCCAGTTCTTAAACCGATAGATACGCTGAAGACATCTGAATAATCGCGAGATTCTAGAGTAAAATATAAATTCATTTTTCACCAGGCGTTGTCCTCGGCGTCGCCGTCGTCATTGCTTAAGCTCCCTAATATTTTTGCCCAAACGCGTCTCCCGATTAATCGATGTGTGTAAAAAATTAAGTAGTTTTGGTATCCATTTATTTTGTGTCCCGAAATGTGTATAGAGGGTGCTAATGGGGTTAACAGTTAACTGATAAGTGGCCAAAAAATAACTGATATTTGACCATGAAAATTTAACAGTTAAGTGACATTCTAGTAATTATACTGAATGCGATTGTTGTTGTTAATAAAAGCAACAAAGTTTTTTTTCCAACAGCAAAGCTATTTCGTGACATTCACCTGTCCCGCTGTGTGACCAGGTGAACATTAACCATGTTTACTGATATTATATGCAAAGGTACCAGGGTCGTACCAGGCACGAGCGAACATACGTTCACCTTGATCCCCGTGATGGCGTCGAGCCGGGCAGGGTCCAAGTTATTTTGGGTTTCTATCGAGATGATGACAAAGGATTGGCATTCGAACGTCACAGAGGTCGCGTTTCGTTTGACATGGCAAAGCACAATTGTATACTTGCCAACTTTCCTAAGTCAAAGGCGTGCGATTACCATCTCCACATTTTCGAAGATATTCCAACCATTTCCGGAGATTTCCGAAAATGTTCCGATGACTTCCGAGCATTGCCAAAAAGCACCGAAGATGTTCTGACGACATTGCCGTGTGTGTGAAATTCACTAAAATGCGAATAACGATGCTCATTTCCTGGATTATTTTTTTTCGCCAGAATTAAAGTAAATATAAATTTATGGGTTTTAAAGGGACTATATCACCTGTGACGCATGCGCGCGACGGGGCAAGATCTCTTGAAAGCGTCAGGCAAACCATTTTAATTTCGTCGAGAGAATCGTTTTCGGTTTTCATCGAGTTTTATCTCAGCCATCCTTGTGAAGTTTGTTTAGTAGTAGTTAGCTCGGCCATGCATGACCAGATTGGGAAGAGCAGTACGTGCATTTGTGCGTCTAGATTTTCTAGGTCGGTATTAGCTGATGGTTATACGACTTAAAAATTAAATCTTCTTTTCAATTTTATTGCACTTAATTTCACTACTTCGGTTAGATAATTATGATATTTTCTTTACTGACTTCCTTATAACTCATACTATTGGTGGAGGGTTTGCGAATTCATGCAATCTATGTTGTGGTTCAATTTTATCCTTGGTTCAAATGTTATGTTCCTTTGTTTTTGGGTATGGTAATATATCCTAATAAGGTTAAAACAAAGGAAAATAAAATTTGAACCAAGGATAAAATTGAACCACAACACCTACACCTCGATTCTGGTAAGGTCCACCCCCCAAAATCGATTGGCGTGTTGAGGTAAAGGAAATTTTCGCCGTAAGAAATTGAAAATTAATAGCTAACTTAATTAGTAGTTAGCTGACAATTGGCCAAAAAAATAGTAGTTAACTGACAATTGGCCGAAAAATTAGTAGTTAACTGACAATTGGGTCCCCCGGCATTAGCACCCTCTGTATGGGATTTTCCTAGGCTATGTGTTTTGACACGTTCAAAGGTTCTATTCTATAACAATCGCTGCACAGCGAATGAAAATTTACTACGATTGAACTATAAATTATATAAATCATTAACCAAGCACGAGGGTCGAACTGGCAGAATATCTTGAAACTGAATAAGAACGCGTTGAACGCAGCGAAGTCAGTACAGAAACGGTGTGCGACAAATGCAGCTTACAAGACCAGCAGATTTCTTAGTACATACCGTGTTACCATTACCATTACCATTATTTACAGTGAAACGAACTCAACGGGTCGCCCACTACCTCTCGGAACGAGCTTCTTCATTGGTGCGTAAAACAATAGATAACAGGTCATAACAATGCCCCTAGCCCTGAATAACAATAGAGGTAGTGTTTACAGGGGGGCGAATGAAAATAGAGGTTCCAGAGAGGTAGTGTCTTACTGAACTCAACCGGTGCCACCCAACGTTTTTATTAACCAATGACAAGACAAGTTCAGAACAAGAGAGTTGGAATTCCTTCACCAGCATTCCAATCAAAGTAAAGGGCAAATTTAACTGCTGATGAACGAACTCCGATTCTTTTGTTCTGAGCTTGTCCAGCGATTGGCTAAAAAAGGTTGGGTGACCCGGGTTGAGTTCGTTCGTTTCACTGCAAAAGTGTCCGAAAGAAAGAAATCTTACCCGGTCTTATACTAATAAACTACTGGACTGGTAAGAAAGCGACGTGAAATGAAAGTTACTAAGTCTATTTTTTCAGGTGATAATGACGTCATCAAAATTCTAAAATCCAAAATCAGCTAAAATCGCCTAGCTAGGCCCTTGAGTTTTTGTCCTTCACTCACTACAAGACCGCTAAATATATATCTTGCTGGCGCTTTTCAGTTTGATAGTTTCCTTCGTCTGTAGAGCATTTTGAGTTTCGGAGTTTTCACGCCACACCAGCATAAAGACTTATCCTGTGAGTTTAAGCAATCTCAACCATTGAAGTATTGCGATTAAATATGTGAATGTTTGCAAGTTTGTTATAGCAGAAATGAATTCCAGATTGATGTATTAATTGATTTCTGGCCACCATATTAGTGCCCTTTTAACCCTGTGACGTACAAGCAAAGTCCAGCCAAACTAATTGTAAAAGAGTACTTTTCCCATATTTGTTTGTCTTTCGCGAGTCTTACGTACGTTTCAACATTTTGAAGGTAAGTTTTGTTTGGCAATGTTTATTGAAAGGAATTTTGTGCACGGGCATGAAGAAGCCCGGGGAGGCTACAAAAAAAGTTACCGAAACTGCTGACAAGATTCATCAGGGTACCATACCTTATTTCAGGACAAAACTACTAGTAGAGTAGAGTAGAGCAGAGCAGAGCAGAGCAGAGCAGAGCAGAGCAGAGCAGAGCAGAGCAGAGCAGAGCAGAGCAGAGCAGAGCAGAGCAGAGCAGAGCAGAGCAGAGCAGAGCAGAGCAGAGCAGAGCAGAGCAGAGCAGAGCAGAGCAGAGCAGAAGTGAAGTGAAGTGAAGTGAAGTGAAGTGAAGTGAAGTGAAGTGAAGTAAACTAAAATAAAGCAAAACTTTAGTCAGGCAGGGTGTCCTGTTCAGCTCGTATAGGCTAGTATCAACTGGGGCCCTGCATCTAAAACAATTTACATCAGTGAAAATTTTAAACGATAAAAAAATACAATGATATTTACATACCTTTTGGGGCCGCACATGAGTACCCCCTCCTCCACCTCTCACGGGAGCAGAGGTTCCACAGAATGCGACAAGTTCAAGGGATGAGTAAGTCAGAAGACAAAAACGTTTCAATGCCGTGAAATCCACGCGATCGAATGTTTGCCGCGAGTCGTGACAAAAGGTAAAACAGTAGAAGCCTCGCTACCGTCAAAACTGTATCAATAGCAGAGACGAACGAAGCATACTGTTCAATACTAGGTCTTTAAAAGATCGTCTAGAAACATAAGCCACTTGCAATGATTTCAGCACCAGAATTGAGAAAAATAAGTCTTTGTTGTATCAGTTTTCGAATTATTGATGCAATTTACATTAAATGTTCCTTTTGTAGCTAAATTTTACGTCAGAAAGAAATGATAAAGCTATATGGTTAATCAATTAACTGTCAACTGGCAAATAGCGTAAAATTTAACTGACAACTGACATTTGTGAACTCCCCATCCAGACCCGCTTATTAACACTGGGTTAATTGCCACCCGTTAAAGCTATAATGCATGTTTCTCTAAGATGTCACCAGAATGGTTTTAAGTGACGTTTTTCATTTCCTTTTAACACCTTCACTTTTGCTGCCTACTTTAAAAACATCAAGTTTCATGATTTGTTGTTAAAAGCTGTGAAAACAGGTTAGACGAAAAGTTGAAGCAAGTCCATATCTAGATAAACAATTTTGATACCAGGAAAACAAGTAACTGAGTTCGATCAATAACAAACAAATTTTATGTAAAGCTTCCCTCAATGCTACTCGTTGCCAGGCAGCTTAATTAAACATCGCAGGTATTGACGCACGATTTGAACTACCCATCAAGGCCAATTAGCCACAACGGTTGTCAGGCATGTCCGTGCTACACCTGCACAACTTACAGTTAGCTAAAATCATTCCCACCTCTTAAGACAACGCATACGTGCAAGGAATTAGTCATTATTTCAGTCATCTGACTAAGTCCGTTTAAATCTGCGACGGAAAATGGAACTTGGAGCTAAAAAACTAAGCATCTATTTGCTTACGGTGCTGGCATTAGCCCATCCCACAAGTGCTACTAATGGTAAAATCTTTCATTCTTTTTTCTGTGTTAAGAGCATCGTCCTCAGTCTTATTGCTAACATTACAGTCCGTTGAGTTTGGTCAGTTTTCATTTTATAAATTGATCTTTTATCTCTTCCTTATTTCTAACACGGAAGTTATTGATGCACGTGGTAAAACTCTCAGCCGGGGCACAGATAATGGAATGGCTTATGCCAAATTTAAGGCTCACAAGTTTTCTTACCTCAACATCACGAGCATTGGCTCGGATTACGTTCTGAAAGGCAGCGAGTGTGGGCTTGCGTGTGTCAACATACCGTCATGTTTCTCTTTCAACCTGGCTGCATTTTACGATGTCAACAGAAAAATCTTATGTGAGCTTCTGCCATCGGACATCTACAATAACTCGAAGAAGTTCGTTTCAAGCCAGTTTCATCACCATTATAGCATCACGGTAAGTGGAAAATCAATTCAAAAATTTCTTGCGCAAAAATGTTGGGTGTGCTGGACACGTAGCTTTGCTATGTATATCTGTCTATTTGGAAAATTCGCGTTAATTCAAGTCGCGAGCGTTAATTTCCGCGCCCTTAATTAGCGTTAATTTCCGCGCCATTAATTTAGCGGAGTTTTAATTTGTATTTTTTAGCACTGTTTTGGAAGCAATTCCTCGATACACCGTTATCGTTGGCGTTGAACAGAACGCTCGAAGTACCGAGATTCGTTCGGGTTTTAGTTTTCCATGTGTGACTTTCGCGTTAATTTCCTTAATTGGAAAGTAATTTTTTCTTCCTTTCGCGTTAATTTAAGTCGCGTTAATTTCCAATACCTTAATTAACACGAGCGTTAATTTCGTATAATGAGGAAAAATTTAATTTTCTGGCCTAAAATATTTCGCCAACCTCAGCAACATTTTTATTCAAAATATAATTTTAAAGCATCAGGGAAACGTTATGCATAATTAGGAAACGGAAGGTTGTATGAGGCAGGCCGGTTAACTTTGTTATTTTTATTTTTATTTTAATAAATGTCCATTTTCCAAAAAAGTTGTTTTAATCCCTAAAAGCGTAAACATTGCTGCTTTAAAAGTCCAGAAATATCCATCTCATATTGAACACGTGAATATTCAAGTTAAAAACGTCTGTGCGGAAAACTTGCCACAACCCCGGCTGAACAACATAACACAGGCTAGATAAAGTGATATAGTCTTTTTTTCTTTCCTCAGTCCCCGTGCATCAGTTGGCCTTGTCAGAATGACGGAATGTGTGCTGCGCAGTATCAGAAAAATAGCTATGCTTGCGTTTGTGCGAAGGGATTCACAGGGAAATATTGTGAAGAAGGTGGGATAGTGTTAAATTTCTTTCATATATTTGCATATCTGTTCATGATAATGATGACTTCGAAAAAACACATTTTTTCATTTATAAACTATAGAAATGGCGTCATAAAGCGTTCAAAACTCAAGTGGAACCATGAGCCACAGTTTTGGACATTTTAGGCCTCCTCTCTATGCTCTATAAGTGCATAGATGTCCATAGACCACCGACGAAAACTATGGCGAATTAGAAGAAAATTGATCAGCGAAATTGCGTGCCCGGGTGAAAGCAGGTTAGATTGGTTTTCAGCTTGAAGCCGACGAGTTATTGGGAAAATTTTCTTTTTCCAGTCACAAGCTTGATAAAAAAAAATGAATTTGTTGACAATATTGGATTAACTGACAGCTATATAATTATGCTAAAAACCATTAGGCAAACACGTCTCTAGGTTGTCGTATTTCAGAGTTATAGTGTCGATCTTTGAATTTATAAACCTAAAAAAATGTATAGTGGCCAAGTCGACGAAAACTACTGTTAATTTGAACATCAGCAACTGGAGATTTTAGATTATTTTTTTTACTGAGTTGTGACATATGTTTCAGATGTTGATGAATGTGCTGAGGGGTCACATGATTGTGACGTCAATGCCAATTGCAGCAATACTGTGGGTTCCTTCACATGCCAGTGCAAGCCAACATATTATGGAAATGGAAAAGATTGCAAAATCATCCGTGAGTTTTATTATTAGTATGCTCAAGTTGGCGATAGAACTGTTCGGGGGAAAATATGAGGATTTGTATTGTTGCTAGCTATAGGCGGCTAACAATAAATGATACCTTCTCCCTCACTATCAATGAGCCTTAGATCACAGACATCATCAGATAACACGCTCACCGAAATCCTCTGTATTAATTACAAGTGAAGTCAGTTTTAATGAATTCATCATTTTAGCCTCCTAACTCGAGTAAAAGAAGGTCTGGGAACGGCGAGTATCTTTCCGGAGTTTCTTGCTTTCCATGTGTGACTTTCAAATGAGAACAAAACGAAAATGTCTGGAAATCGAGTTTATAATCACAGCTACGTCATTCAGTAAAGAAGTAGTGTTGCTTATAATCGCACAATCTCTTGGCAAATGGCTAGGTGAGCATACTACCTCTGACCAGAAAACAAGAATTCGGTCATATACGTGATAACAACCTCGCAATATTTCTACATATTTATTTTTCAACCGTTAGGCCTGGGAGCATCCACTATTCTTGGTAGCCTCGACTACAATAAATATTTGGGGAGGTTGATCTCCTATATAAATCCAGTCCTATTAAATTCAGACTACAATGCGTTTGTGAGATGTTGGCATGCCAAGACAGACGGCTGGGCTGCAACAACATTCCACAGCAATTGTGATGGAAAGGGACCCACAGTTACAATCATAAAAGTCAACAATTACATATTTGGTGGATACACTGACGTGTCTTGGTACAGTAAGTATTAACGAGTTATAGGTAGCATTTATAATAGCTCAAGGCATTATATCCTAGCTCTAACACTGCATGGAGCTTATCGAATCTTAACTAAACGTATATGCCAGTAATTCGACACGTTGTTCAATTAACTCAAATGGCCGCCAATTTGTGGGGCGGTAGCACAAAATTTAGACAGGGATTGCCAACCCGAGGGAGTCCCCACAAGTCGAAATTATTGTGTCTCAGACGGTAAATCAGACTTGATGTGCAAACAGGACAAGGGTTTAATCAAACATGGCGGTTCGATAAAACAACGCGCGTACATCGCATGCGTGCGCATATAGTTACAACAAAACTGCAGACCAACGTGTGTGGCATAGCAGAAATATCTACAACATTTCCTCTCCATAACAGGATTCAATGAGTGTTTGGGTCTTGTAACTTGCCGGCGAGATCCGAGTTTGCGAATTTTCTACATTTCCTGTTGGTTCGTCCGCTGCTTCTGTTTTACGCCACCTCTATCTCTATTTGGACTAATCCAGTCCCATTTCCCAGCTTCGAGTGAAGCAAATTTCTTCTTTGTTTGTCACAATTCTTCCGAGAAACAAATTGGCAGTGTTGAAGTCTTTCACAGCTCATTCAAAATCCACTTTCTGCAGTGATAAGTCTAATAAAAAACGGGGATAAGTTGGTATAATTGTGCGCGAGCGCCGACTATCGTGGTATTTATAGTCAACAACAACCTTTAATGTACTCTTGCACATACATGAAAAAAAAACATATAACAAAGAGGAAAATTAAGACGGCTGTTGCAGCCTCCTTCAAAATCTGTTTTGCTGCCTACACGGCTCTCTCTGCATCACTCGTGATATTTACTAGTGTTTAAACAGATTCCTGGTGTCGCTTTACTTCGACTCAATGTCACTGACAACTTCATCAGAATTCAAATCTGGCAATTATTTTCTTCAGGTTGTCCACGTGACACAGAAAGCAGTGCTCTTTCTAGAGAAGAAATCTCATTTCAAAGTTAATTTGTTTGGCCTGCTTATCATGAAACAGGTCTACACCTGTTTGTCAAAGTTATCCTGGGATGCTGATAGCTCCTTAATATTGTCGGTTGTGGAAGGCATTGCTTTTAAATTAACATTTCACACAATAATTATTACTTACAAAATATTAGTCTAATATGACAAATGCTACTTACAATTAAAGTTACTTACAAATAATGTTACTTACAATTAACCATAACTAACATACGATAATCACTCTACTAACGAGACGCAAATTTATTATTTAATATGACAGCAGTGTAAATTACGACCATTGCACAAAGCAAGCCTATACACATTAAGTGCTTTGGCCCAGTTCGTTCTGTTAATGGCAATCGCTTTTCGTTGCTATGCAACTGAGAAATTGTGCACAAAACTGGACTGTCCCCAGCAACTGAGTTCTCCCGACATTCTTAGTCGACACCCCCGAGTAATAACGAGCAAAGCAAGTCACTGCGGCGATAGAAAACAGAAATGGAGGCAACACGTGAGGCATAGCAGAAATAACTGCTCCTCTCCGTAACAGGCTTCAATGAGTCTTTATGCCTGGTAACCTGTTGACCAGATCACGTTGTAGCAGTCGAGCATGTAGCAGTCGAGTTTTAGTGCTGTGGTATGCAACGTCAGTACCGCGAGCGTCTGGTGCAAAGAACGTCACACATGTATAATCCCAAGTTTTTCTCTCCTTTGAGAGCAGGATGCCAGAAAACATCCTGTGACTATGCTAGCATGAGCGAGAGAAAAAACACTTCTCACACGACGCAAATCCTGAAGTTAAAAGTTAGCGGGTATGGAACACTTGGGCATCAGGCTGGGCCAATATTTTTTTTCTTTATTTGGCATTTAAACATGACAGAACCATATACAGAACGAAATTTACGCTACAATATAATACATACATTACAATGGAATAAATATTTTTCAGAGCTAATTAACAACATTACTCGGCCTTACACTAAATTTAAAATTAATTAATTATTGATATTACTCTCCTATATTGTAGGTAAACAAAAAAATCACGAAAGCGAGTTAAAGCGAAACAGAAAAAAAAACACGGAAGCGAAAATGAAAAAAAATAGGTTATAAAATATGGAAGAGAAGGGATGAAGCAGACGTGCGCAAGTGCTCAGAATATATAATTATACACAAAGTGTTGTCCATTTTGATGTATATTTCATAAGCTTGTTGTTTCTCATAGCGATTTCTTTTTCGCTGCGAATTTTATCATTGAGGAAGATATAGAAGGCCTCGAAAGACGGGGGGTGATTCGCTTGTTTAGCTTGAAAAATGAAAAATTTCGCTATCAAAAGAAAGTGGTTAAAGGTGTAGGTAGAATTAGATTCAGGTTTGTAACCAAACAAGATATCACTCGAAGTTACGGTTACGTCGTCGGCTCTTTTCTTATTCCACCAGTCGATAACTTTTAGCCAGAATTGCTTTACTTTGGGGGCACTCAAATAACATATGCGTTAAGGTTTCTCGAGTAGACCCACAATATTTGCACATTGGATCTGGCTTAATTTTCATTTTATAAAGTATGTCATTAGTGGGGAGTATATTGTTTATCACCTTATACTGAAAGCATCTTAATCTATTTTCTGTAGTTACATTGAAAGGCAACTTGTAAGTAGGCTGGGCCAATATATTATAAGGGACGGACCATTCTTTTTTTGAGGGGGGGGGGGGGGGTATGAAAAATATTGAAAAAAAAATGTTTGCAGGGCCTACAAAGTAGAAGAAAGTTGCATGCAAACACGAAATTTGTAAAAAAATATAGTTTGCATTTCGAAAAAAAAAATGTTTTCAGAGGTTGAAAAATAAAATAAAGTTTGCAGATGAAAATTTTTCATACCCCCCTCCAGGAAAATAATGGTAAACACTTTCGTTATTAAGATGAAATTTGTCATTCATAAATTAATAATAAAATGGTTTCCACTCGAGTTATCGATGCATGTACTGAGGGAATATTAATATAATACGTAGCAAGTTTTGTGCAAAAGAGGCGCAAATTTATTATATAATGTGATTTGGTTGCTATGCAACTGACAAATTGTGCACAAAAGTGGACTGTTCCAGCAACTGAGTTCTCTCGACATTCTTAGTGGGCAAGACCGAGGAAAACCGAGCGAAGCAAGCCACTGCGGAGATATAGAACATAGAAATGAAGGAGAAATATGTGAAATAAAATTACAAGGGCGTGACGCATTTGAAAACACTGAACAGACTATTTTGGGGCTCAATTTATAAAATGAATCCCTTGACTCAAGTTGGGGAATATACATCGTTTTGATCTTGTCATCAGATGTTTCACTAGATGGTCAATTCAAACATATTCTCTTTAATACTCTCAGGTTCTCCATGCAGTTACTCAGCAGCCAGCAAAGCGTTTCTCTTCTCACTATACAACATTAATGGCTATGCTCCTGTGAAATTGACCCAGTACAGTGATCTTGCCCGCGAAGCCATGTACGGATGTTCCAGTTATGGGCCAACTTTTGGTGGACATGATATTCATATAACGAACGACGCTGTGCACAACAGCCAATCGTACACCCATTGTGGACACGCGTACTCCGCTCCTCCGGGATATTCACGCCATGGCAATTGCCCCTTTTTTGCGGGAAACTATAAATTTTCTCCCACGGACATCGAAGTATTTTACGAAACATCAACTTAAACAAAACCTCGGAGAGGGTTTCTGTTTCAAAACTAAGATCATATATGCCTCTACATAAAAGTGTATTCCGAAAAATTGTTATTCCCCTTGAATATGACATAACGTAAGCTCAGTAATACGTAACGGTTAGAAACCTAGTCTTAGAAACCCAGCTTGAAAATAATACAAAAGAAATCGACAGATTTTTGCAAGTTGAAATTATATCGCTTGTTTGATATTCTAAATAATTCGGCGTAAAATCTTCCATCTTTATTGATTGCTAAGACGGATTTTCACTCATTTCATTTATACTTTTTCACACAAGTTTTAAGTGATATCAGCCTTAAAAAGGATCGGTATTTAGTCAAGATAGCTATCACATTTTTGCGGTCGGTTGAGACGAATAGATCGTTTTCACGTGACGTCATCAGGTACCAAAATCCAAAACTAGAGAGACACCATAGTTTTTATCCACATCAGGCATAAGAGGTACTAAAATTATATCTATTCTCGACTTTTCAGCTCAGTAGCGTCCTTCGTTTGAAAACCAGCGCAATTTGAATTTCAGAGTAATGGCGGTGCGTGACACGCAGTTACGATCGTGTTTGTCAAAAAATATACATTTATCTTGTGATTTTTAGCCATTTGAGAAGTTAAAGTAGCAGGAAATATGTTTATGCAAATGTTTGTTTCTCAAATACCGATAATCAGTGGCCTAGATGATCAAAGTAAGTTCCAGATGTTTACAGTATTTTCCGGCCGCCATATTGGTGTACCACGGATGTGCAGCAACATGGCGAATCCATACTGGGCTCTGTAAATTTGTGCAAAACATTTCGACGAATATCTTAAGTTTGGGACAGCGCACAGACCTAAAATTTGGAGAAATTACTTCTTTACCTCTGTCCTATAATATCCTATTTTCTTGATATCATTCACTCAATAGTTTTTCGATTTATATTTTTGTTGCGTGACAGTGAAAACGATCTATAGAACAATGGAGCTGTTTTAAGAGCAAAATTATGAACTCGCTATTTTGAAAAACCTAGGGTTAGGGTTGTCATGTACCTTGCTATGAGTGAACTTAAACAATTTGCCAGCTCGTTTGAGGCCATTACAAAGAATGTCACCGTGGCATATTAAAAAACGCGTTTTTTTTTTTTTTTTAAATGAAGGCTTCACAACTGCTTATCCGACCGTTCGCCACGATTTTTATGATTTTACAATATTTGAGGATTCTTCTGTTAGGCCCTATAAACTCTAAGAAATCGTTTAATGTTTTCCTTTTCAAAAACGCGTTTTAAAAAGGGACCTGTAAAACCAATAAATACATGCGGGCCACCCTAATGGCTACAGATTTTATTAACATCAAACTGTACATTTCTTGAAACATTTTATGTTTACTCCCAGTTTTGTTGATGCAATTTATACAGTTTGTTATATATTAAAGTAAGTTCACTGTATTTCAGTGAGATGACAGGAGAAACCATTAATAGAGCAGGATATTTGAAGAAACGTTGTCGGCTAGAAGCGCCAAGCCTACTTGAAAACTTGATTTTACATGTTATGCATTTAATAAAAACGGAACATTAAAATTGCTAAGTAAGTAAGTAAGTAATGTAAGGAAGTAAGTGAGCAAGTAAGGAGGGGAGGAAGGAAGGAAGGAAGGAAGAAAGGAAGGAAGGAAGGAAGGAAGGAAGGAAGGAAGGAAGGAAGGAAGGAAGGAAGGAAGAAAGGAAGGAAGGAAGGAAGGAAGGAAGGAAGGAAGGAAGGAAGGAAGGAAGGAAGGAAGGAAGGAAGGAAGGAAGGAAGGAAGGAAGGAAGGAAGGAAGGAAGGAAGGAAGGAAGGAAGGAAGAAAGGAAGGAAGGAAGGAAGGAAGGAAGGAAGGAAGGAAGGAAGGAAGGAAGGAAGGAAGGAAGGAAGAAAGGAAGGAAGGAAGGAAGGAAGGAAGGAAGGAAGGAAGGAAGGAAGGAAGGAAGAAAGGAAGGAAGGAAGGAAGGAAGGAAGGAAGGAAGGAAGGAAGGAAGGAAGGAAGGAAGGAAGGAAGGAAGGAAGGAAGGAAGGAAGGAAGGGAAATACGATTAATCATACAGAGGGATCAATTTTGTAATTAATTAAAGTAAAGCAAACACTTGGACGAGTAATTAATCTGTTTTCGTTGTTTTGCATTTTCTCTGTGTAGGTCTAAGTATAATTAATTTTTAAGACAATAAAAATAGCTACCACTGAATTTATCTCTTCTTGATCTTAATAAATCTTGTACAGAACCTGTTTTCCATACCTACAATACAACCAGACCCGTTCCTAGACGTCGTCGTAGTTGCACCTTTTCTCCTTCAAACTGTCCATTGCGTCTTACAATATTATTGAAAACGACGAATGGGCACGAGCTAGACATTTGAATGTGTCTTTGTAAATAAACAAATACTGAAAAGTGGAATTTTCATTTTGCCCCGAAATCCCATCTCATTTTCTGTCCTCAGCAGAGCCCTGATGGGGGACAGTGTGTTGCAACATTTGCGAATAGAATTTACTTCTATGTTTCTCTCCACTCAGATCACGAGTTTAAAAGGGTACGAGCGAATTGGGCAAATTGACAAAACTAATGCGAGGTAATATGCGAGTCTTTTCCGGGAACGAAAGCAATACTCCAAGTCGTTTAACGATGCGAGAAAATAAGAGTAAAATTAGCAGCGTTGATCGCCAGGAGCCCGTGTGATCGCCCACCTTGTTCCTGTGGCCCGCAAGGCTTTTTTGAAATTTAACATCTTTGAATTTGCACCAGTTGCCTACTTGACTTGCCTCGGGAAGCTTCCCAATTTGGATAATGCAATTATATTTAGAAAGTGGAAAAGTAAAGAGAGCCTACTCTGGAGCTTGGCGGGTACGGGTACTGTTATTCCTTCGATAGTGCTCACTAGTACGGCGACAGGGGCTTGAAAACGAATCTACATTAAAATGCAACCTGTATTGCACGTGGTTCAACACAATAGCAAGAATTATCAAGGCCTCGGTTTGTGTTATCCGCCTCAGCCTTCGTCTTCGGCGGATGGCACAAACCAAGGCCTTGATGATTCCACTATCATGCGGAAACTTAATCCAATGATTGTATGTCCCCGGCACAATAATTTAAAGGGGACTAAAAATTTATTTTGACGGCGACATGAGAAAACCAAGTTAAAGACACGTTTGTAAACAACTTTAGTGACGACTCACCGGACTAGAGAAGGTTTTAACAAAAACTCATGAAAATGATGTATATGTTTGTTTTTCGCGTCCTTATGATGCAGTAGTTTGAATCGTTTCCCGTTACTGTGGTGACTCTGGTTGGTTCAGTCATCGCTTTGCTCTCTCTTGCTGACAATCAAGGCGGGAAAAAGGCGGAGTTTGCAAGCTGCTATTATCTCTACACGATGCTACTATCTGTACTCGATTAGCTGTAGAAAAAGCGTTAGTTCTGCATGTACAATCCTATTGTTTTCAAATATGACATCAAAATTAGACGTCAGCGTGAATTAGCTGTATGCTCTAAACAAACGAGAATAGAAATAGTGGCTACAATGCATAATCATAACAGTTCTTAAAATAATTATGAAAAATTTTAATAAGTTTTCTCTTTCAAAGTCTTCAAAGATCACACATCTGAGAAACGAATCATTTCGAAGAAGGACACACATTTTCTTTATCACTTTTATTAACCTAAACCCTGCTGAAAAAGACTTCAAAACATCACTTCGTTTTACCGTTCTTCTATTATAAAGCCCAAGTTTTCAATCGTTTTTGGCCGCAAGCCAATAATTCAGGAAACGACACTTCTGTTGTATGGTGCGTGAATGCAAGTTGTTCACGTGCCTTTAGGCGGGTTGAGACCATGAGAAGCTTATGACAAAGACAACTACGTAAAGTCAGAAATTAAATTCAAATAGAAAACACTAAGAAAAGCCAAGATGAAAGTTAACAAAAGGCGACAATGAACGATTGTTGTATAAGTAGTACAGTTCAAGTTCTTACTTTCTTTTTTGTCCCTCATTATTGATGTATTCGTGGCAAAAAAGTCTATATACCATAGTGGGAACGTTGAGGGATAAACCTTGTAAAAAATTGAACGAATCTCCCAAAGTATGCCGAAAACTATGTCCTGAATTATTAGTTTGTAAGTGAATCTTTAAGACTAACGACCGCATCACGAATGTTAAAAAATGGAGCGGAAAGGTAATTTCCTGGTAATTTCCATTTGCTTGATATCACGCAAGAGATGCTGCACATGCCTTAGACACCAAAGAACGCTTTCTTGAACCCTAAAAACAGTAAAATAAAATAAATCTGTTAGATTATAAGGCAACTCAATGATTAATGTATAATGAAATTTAAAAAAAAAAAAGTCGCCAGTGGGAATAATTATTTTTAACGTCATCCTCCAGATATTTGCTATGAATATTTTCAATGTGATAGTTTCAAACGTTTAGAATTTTTTGGCTAAGACGGTTTTCACTGGGCACAAGAAGAGCTAAAAAATTCTTCATATACTGACCTGATTGCGAGTGAGTAAGAACATGAACGAAAAGAACGAGCAACTGCGCTGCTTATGCTCTTACAGTAGTGACGACAGCGCAAGAAGAGAATGAGTGTGTTTGTTCTTCTTATGCTCTTATACTCGTATTTGGCAGTAGATTTTCTTGATTCTCTTTAACACACAGGGCTCCTTGTCACCCAGGTTTATAAATAAGGCCGGCAAACTGCTAGAACAATCTGATAAATGTTAGGGGAAATCTACAATGGCGTATCAATAGTAACAGAACCGGTCTTTTCACTATGCTTTTAAGGTCGGGTTAAGCTTCAGCTTACCATTGTAGTTCAACTTTGCGTCGTTATCTTGGTCATTTTTTTGGATAAAAGCTGTAATACTCGTTGAAGGACGTTTATTCAACTCAGTGTGCGCAAAGGCCCACAGCTTACATAATGAGTTACTTGCACGTGCGATATGCTAATATGTGTAATATGCAAATATGTTACATCCCTTTCTCTATTAAAGGGACAGTTTCACGGTTCGGCGCATGTCCATATTATATATTCGCCTGTGCACGCTTTATTGCAAGGCCCGCTTTTTCATTGTTTATGAACCAGTCGGAAGCGAGTTGCCTAATTTCGCATGCAAATAGCCATGAAATCATCAACCGTGGAATAAATCCTACGGGCCAAAACTAAATTCAACGGTCCACTAAGCTTGTAAAATCCACTAAAATCTTCTCACAATTTTGGTCATCCGTCATTTTGGTACGTCTAATCATAGTATGTAATTACTGAACTACATGTGAGTGGGGTTTACTAAGCGATAACATTGATAAAGAGCGAAAAAAGTATTTTGATTTATGGACATGCGCCGAACCGTGAAACTGTCCCTTTAAAAACAAATAAAGTCACTAAGATTTGCCGTCTTATATCCTAATTAATATTTACTTAAATGTTCAGTCACAAGTTAAGTCTTTCTGGTATTCGGATTTCTCGACCCGAACGAGATTTCATTGGACATTTCTCCGCTTCCCTCCTTGGTGGCTTGTCCATTGGGGCGAGTTCTTGTGGATCCACATCTGAAGGCATTCGAATCTCAGTTGTTGTACATCCTTGTGGGATACTGCTCATCGAGTTGTTTGTTGAGCTGTTGGGTGAGGTACTTGGTCTCAGGTGGATCCTGTTCCTTCGTAATTGAGTGCCTGTTTCTGTTTCCACAATATAGGACCTGGGTGTTTCTCCCCGACTTATAATCTTGGCAGGGTTCCATGTCTTCCTCACAGGATCTTGTACGTGGATGGCTTGGTCCTTGTGTAGCTCAGGGAGTTCCTTAGTGTGTCTGTTGTAGTAATGGCTCTGGTTGTCTTGTCTCGCCTTCAGCCAATTCCTAAAATCCTCTTGATTTCTTGATGGATAGATCTTCCCAGGGAGTGTGGACTTGAAAATTCGGCCATTAAGTAGCTCAGCCGGTGATGCTATATTGGAACTCAAGGGCGTTGTTCGCAGTGCCAACAAGGCTAACTAAATGTCCTCCCCAGTTTCTGTGCATTTAAGGATGGTCTTCTTGACCGTTTGGACTTGACGTTCAACAAAACCATGACCACGTGGGTAGTGAGGGGATGACGTCACAATCTCGAAGCCGTATTGGCTTGCCAGTTGCCGGAACTCGGCGGAGGTGAATTGGGTACCATTGTCGCACTGTAGGATTTTGGGAATTCCATTTTCTGCGAATAGCATCTTTGTTTCATTAACAATGGCTCGAGCTGTGAGGTTGTGAAGCTTTCTGACAAATGGAAATTTGGAATAGTAATCAACAACAATCAGAAACCACGACTGTTGAGTGTGAAACAGGTCTGCGCTCACGGTTTGCCACGGTCTTGAAGGGATTTCTGAAGGTATCATGGGTTCCTTCTGCTGGGAATTTTGGTACTTCTGGCAAACGTTGCACGAACTTATGAGGGTTTCTATTTCTCTATAAATGTTTGGCCAATAGACACATGACTTTGCTCGCAGCTTGCATTTTTCTATGCCAAAGTGCCCTTCATGGATCTGCTGTAAGATATTGCCTCTCAGGGATTCAGGGATTATGACTCTGCTGCCCAGGAGTACAATTCCATCTTCTACTGATATGTCATCTCGCATGGACCAATACGGTTTCACTGCCTGGTCGACTTTCTTCGCGTTGTCTGGCCAGCCTTGTACAACCTGACGTGATAGCTGCTGTAGAGTTTGGTCTTTTGCAGTTTCGTCTTTAAACTCTTCCATTTTTGCTGGAGTGATTCTGATTAGATGGTGAATTTTCACTTTCATGTCAGGTACCTCGAATTCATCCAATGGCGAGAGACGAGATAGGGCGTCGGCTGTGACCATTTCTCTTCCCGGGAGGTACTTGATATCACAGTCGTAGGGTTGTAGCCGCAGCAACATTCTTTGAAGGCGCGGAGGTGCTTGCATGAGGTTCTTCTTGTGTATTTGTTCTAGAGGCCGGTGGTCGGTCTTAACCACAAATGGTCTTCCATAGAGATAGGAATGGAATTTTTCACAGCCATATACTACTGCTAACAGTTCTCGCTCAATGTTGGCGTATCGGGTCTCCGCAGGGGTAAGTGCTTTTGATGCAAATGCTATCGGCCTGTTGTTCTGGAACAACGCTGCACCCAGACCTTTGATCGATGCATCAACGTGAAGGACAACTGGTTCCCTTCTGTCATAGTATGCCAGCGTCGTTGCTGTGCAAATCATTGACTTCACCTTTTGAAAAGCTTTCGAGTGTGATGAATTCCATGCAAAGTCAACGTTCTCTTTTAGGAGGTCTCTTAGTGGTGCAGTGTGGTCAGCTAATTTGGGAATGAATGAGCCCATATATGTTGCCATCCCTAGAAAGGTATGAAGCTCCTTTTTGTCTTTGGGTGTTTCCATTTCTTCTATGGCTCTGACTTTGTCTGGGTTAGGTTTAACGCCGTCTGGTGTGTACAGCATACCAAAGAAATTACACTCCTTTGTCTTGACGACACACTTCTCTTCATTGAGCTTAATGCCGGCTTTCCTGGTACGTTCCATAGTTTCATGTAAATGCAAGTCATGTTCTTTGTCACTCTTTCCATAGACAGTGATGTCGTCTGCGATCCCAATAGCTCCGAGACAGTTGCGGTATGTTTCGTCAAGCTTGAATTGAAAGATGTCTTGACTCATGCGTAGGCCAAATGGCATCCTAAGGAAACGGAACTGGCCGAATGGTGTGTTAAATGTTGTTAAGTATGAGGATTCCTCGTCCAGTTTGACATTCCAGTATCCGTTTCGAGCATCAAGCTTGCTGAAGAGTTTTGCTCCTGTCAGCTTCGGTGTTATCTCATCGAGAGTGGGGGTCGGATGGTGCTCTCTCTTAATTGCCTTGTTCAGGTCTTTGGGGTCGAGGCACAAGCGGAGTCGTCCATTTTCTTTTTCCCTGATAACCAGAGAATTTACCCAATCTGTGGGCTGTGTTACTCTTGCAATGATATCTTGATTCTCCATTTCACTTAACTCCACTTGCAGCCTGTCTTTTAGTTCAATTGGAACTTTACGGGGTGCATGAATCACAGGTGGAACTTTAGGATCTAGTGTGATGTGATATGTGTAGTCTTCAAAACATCCAACCGTACCGTTAAAGCATTCCGGGTACATCTCCATCAGCTCTTGTTTATTTCTGATTGGGGGGCGCTCTTCTAATGGTACATGGCTTTCGATGTACGCAGCTTCCCGGTTATTGTTGATGTCTGCATGTTGCGCTGAGGCGTTGAAATTGCCAGTTGGTTTAGTCAGGTTTGTTTTGAGTGCACAGTGTAATGATACTAGTTTTAATGCAGTACATGCCTTTAACCCTAGAATGGCTGGGCCAGGTGTGTCGGTTAAGTAGAGAATGCAGTTGATCTTCTTCTCTTTGTACTTGCAAGGTATGTTTACAGTGCCCAGTTGTTTAATTATGGAGCCGCCATATGCTGAGAGAACGGCTTCATTTTTTTCTAAAGCTTCTGGCTTGGGGTTTCCGTCATCATCAAATTTCTCTGGAGCGATAATGCGAAGTAGTCTAACGGGCAGCACGTTGCTCTGCACACCTGTATCCACTTTGCATTGTAGGTTTATTTTCCGCTTTTTCTCAGGCTGAGAAATCTCTAGTAGCGCGAAGGCTTCGTCGCGTGTGTCATTAGAAACACCTTCCATGGCGTTAATTTCAATGGTGCTAATTGTTAGCACTTCATCGTCTTCGTCGTGGGCTAGGTCGTGGGACTTCTCTTCAATAGTGTGGATAGTTTTCTTGGAGGTCAACTTTGTTCCTTGATTTGGTTGTTTCCGTTTGCCGGATCTGCAGACTGATTTCCAGTGATTGGCTTTACCACATTTTAGACAAGTTGAGCCATAAGCTGGGCATTTGTTTCGCGGATATTGCTGATGCTGTTTACCGCAGTTGTTGCAAAATTCTCTCTCTTGTTCTTGCCGAATAGAGTCGATATTTCTGCCATCTTGATAACTTTTACTATGCTCAGTCAACGTCTTCATGTGCTTGCTCGTGGCCTCGTGGCTTCTTGCGATCTCGATAGCGGCTGCGAGGGTCAGTGTTTTGTCGCGAGTGATGAGCGATTTTTGAACGTCGGGGTTTTTTGAACCCCAAACAAGTTGGTCTAACACTCTGTCTTCAACTTCAATGTCGTCGCGGAATTGACATTTTGCTGCTAAATTTTTTATTCTTGAGACAAAATCGTCGACTGGCTCGTGCGGTTCTTGTCGCATTCCTTGTAGTGTGTATCTATGAATACGATGACTCGCCTTCGGCTCCAATTGATTCTCGAATTTTTCGAAAATAACGTCAGGCTTTTTCTTATCGTCTTCCTTTGTAAAGGTCCAACTGTTGTACATGTCGAGCCCTTTTTCTCCCGACCAAAGTAGAATGTAGCTCACTTTCTCTTCGTCGTCGGTTTCTTTGAGAACGCTTTTAAACATAAGCTGACATTTCTGTTTAAATCTCCCGAACGCAGTTACCGGATCAGGAGCGTCCCAGTTCATCTGTGGCGATGTGAAGGACGCAGATGCTGCCATATTTCGCTTTTGTTGGTCTCTCTCGACGCAACTTCTAGAGATTGATTGAATAAAACGCTGCCACCATGTAATACTCGTTGAAGGACGTTTATTCAACTCAGTGTGCGCAAAGGCCCACAGCTTACATAATGAGTTACTTGCACGTGCGATATGCTAATATGTGTAATATGCAAATATGTTACAAAAGCTTTCATAGCATCCAGAGAAACCTTGTCTCCAAGTTGTTTAAATCGCTGTTCCATCTCTTCTTCCGTGACATAACCATCGTGGGTCGAGTCAGCAGCTTTAAAGTGATTGAGATAATTTGTCTCCTTGACGTCGTTGGAAACCTTTTCCAGGATTTCGAACTCGTCTCGAGATATTTTCTTGTCATCTACAAGGGACATTATAAAATAATAATATATGATAATGAAAGTCTTTTTTCTTTTAATTTAAAATTCATCAACAAGGTCCCTGTGCACCCCCCCGGGGGGGGGGGGGGGTACTCCCAAGTTACAAGCGTACAAGTTACCGCTATAGGTTATTCTTAGCAACGGATTGTTTGGCACCGTTGCCATGTGTTAAAAGGGTAGTACGTGCTAGGTTTCAAACGCAGCCCGTACGCACCTGTTAGCCAGAATGATTCTAAGATGTACTTTGGACGTTAATTAACGCACGTTAAACATTATCTGTCAGTAAATTTAATATCTTGCTTTGCCGTCTAATTAAAATTATTGAGGTCTATGAGTAAACACTTACTGACGTTGGTGTAAAATGGAAGTATTTTGAAATAAAGCATTTTAGAACAAAAAACTGTTAAAACATATAATTAATCATTTTTTAGAAAATGTGCAGAAAACATTTCATAGTAGAGGAAGTCATAAACAAAAAATCGCCCTGTATAGTCTCAACTACAGGGCACTGAAGGACAAAAAGGAAAAAGGAAAATAATAGCAGCTGGCAGGGAAGGCAAAGAAAATAACGTTTTAGCTTTTCTCCTTTTTCCAGTGATTCTAGCTTGTCTCTAATTGTTCAATTCCTTTTTATCAGCTACTCTTTTGCCCGTCTTCGTCCTTTCTTTATTGTCCGGGCGATTGCTATGTAAAGGAGGCCAATTGTTGGATAACAAGAAGAATAAAATGTATTCTGTCAACATCATTAAGACTTGCTTTTTATTCTATAACTTGCTTTTAAATTAATAATGATAGTCCTTTACAGTCACCTAACGCTTCCCACATTAGCAAACAACGAAGAACCTGGTTAATGCACGTACGGATAAACATGACTGTAAGGAAACAAGAATATTACCCTTTAAAGGGAAAGAAATAAATTAGCTTTTTTATACGAATGGGTCGGATCTTAAGCTGCAGTTAGCATTACAGTCTTTTAATAACAACAAGCAAAACTGCCAAATGTTAATATGTATACATAATGATATGACAACTCAAATGCCAACATTAAAACTTAATAATGAATTTGACACGATTATTTGATGGCTAAGACATCCCTTGCAAAACGGCTAACAACAAAGAACTTTTTTTAATATTTTTACCTAATCAACTTGCTGTAATTAAGAACCTTGTTTAAGTTCTGCTGACGTACGGCTCTTGGATAAGTATACATGGCTAGCCTTATTTCAAGGAGGAAAGCCTTGAAGTAAATCGAGCAATCGGACAGGCCGGAAAACGCCAGAAGTTGGTAAGAGAAATATTTTCCAGTTTAATTTTGTTGCTGTAATAGTTTAGATTGGATCGCACTTGGATTTGTTTTATTTATTTTTTTTTCACGTTAAATATTGGTATCTTATAGATTTTTAGATAGCTTAAATCCTACAGGCAAATCAAGAACTATAGAACGATTTTAAGATGTACACCTAAATTTAAATCGAGGGAAAACTCAAAATAACAGCTAACGATATTTGGTATGAGAAACCAAAGGAGTGATTACAAAATAAGTTAGATTGGAATATTATTGGCATTGAAAATGCTCTCACGTGTACGTTGGGAATTGTTAAGGAATACAACTTTTTAGCGAGTGCCTTGTTATCCGGGTGCTTCTTCATTTCGATATTTTTCGCATTCTAAAATACCCAGTAGATACCAATTTGACAACTGTTTCTGAAAATAGAAAAAAGAAATGAAAAAAATATTTATATCTGCTTGTGTGTCGGCAAATGGAAAATGGAAACTTAGTCAGATTTACGAACATTACGGATATGACTTGCCGATATGATGATTTTGAGCTAATTGGGTGGTTTTTAACCTTGAAAAGCGAATTGAATTCAGTATCAGCCGGAAACGTGGAAATGAAAAAAGCCTTAAGAGGTGCTCAAAAACAAAGCGGAGAGTCATACCTCCTATAGCTGGACAAGTGTCGACAAAAAAAGGTTTACCTATATAGGTTAATGTGGAGTTAAGATAACTCAGATAGTGACAGTTTTTTTTTTGGTCACGATACAGCAATTTATCAATAATGTGAGATAATGTGAGTGTGAGGAAAATATTTTTGTTGCAATGCAATTTTGTTCATACAAACACACTGTACAAATATGAACATTTAATTTCAGACGTTATTTCGCCAAAGAGCGGGACAGAATGGCAGTTAAACATTTCGTTTGCATCCCAGTTCTGCTCGTTCTATGTCAAGTGATCTACGAAGCAGCTACTCAGGAATGCAGCAGTAATCAAGGCGAAAATTCCATTTTGGGTATGATGCTGCGGCGGCACATCTTCAAGAAGATCACTGGAGCTTCCCTCGGCCACGTGTGCTTGCGGGAGTTATCTAGATTCCAGATGTCAAAGTTTCAATTTCGTCATTTCTAAGTACATGTGTGAGTTGAATAACCGCACCAAGGAAGTCAGACCTGAAGATTTCGTTCCTAACTCTGACAGATACTATTTTCGACGAGACTGGAATAGAGGTGAATTCATATTTAGTAAAAAATGAATAATCTTAGCATTCAACTTGAACAGCGAATAATATGTCGTTTCGTTTTTCAGTACCTCTTGGTTCTATTCCTGAACTGCCCGCTGAAACGTGCAAAGAAATCAAGTCTAGTGAAGGAGAGCGAGCAGTCAGCGACAAACACTGGTTTGATTCCATTTTACCTGGCAGGACTGTACTTGCTCATTGTGACATGGACACGGAAGGTGACTGACCTATTAGACTATAATATTATTAGACTTATTGATAAAATTTTTTAAAGCCCCAAATGATCTTGTTCACACAATCATAAACTCACGGAGAAATTATTATCAAGCGAAAGAGTAATCACCATTTTTACTGCATAATTATTTGTTGACACATGAGCTGTTTAAATGCACCGTTCATCGACGTGACCGTAATTCATTGGTATACACCGAAGACTCTTGGTTAATACGCTTTTGTATGCACCTTTTGCCAGCCTTGCCCTTTTTATATTATAGCGCACTCATTTCAACGGCTATTAATCGCCAGGTTACAAAAAAAATTGTCAACTGAATCTATATAAAGGCGCTACACAATTTTCAATCATATTGTGGCCCAAGACCCGTGCTTTTTTATTGTCTTGGGAATTGGTTCTAATTCTTTACTATTAATCAAGTACTTTGTGCATTTGTAGTATTTTCTGGTCTTTTTTCTCATAGACATCGACGAATGTAGTTCTTCTATTCTGGTATGCGACGTCAATGCCAACTGTCGGAATACTCGCGGGTCTTATCGTTGTTCATGCAAACCTGGATTCGCGGGAGATGGAAAAACTTGCAAGGCTAAGGGTACCTCTATAGTAGTTTTCTTTACATTGATATGCGAATGGGTAGTGGCAAATTGCTGTGCAACCTGTCACTAACATGAGAGTTAACCTGCGATGAATTCGAACCAGCAACCTGTATAGAGCATCACAGTGGTGTTCCAAAACATAGGCACGGCAGCCATGTAGGCGTACCAAGCCACTCCTCTGGGAATTAAACTCTATTGCTATGCAAAAATCCTCTTTTGTTTTAGTAAACTAACATGGCCGCCGGTCACGTGAGTGAAGACGCTATATATGTATATGTCAATGAAACAATGTATCCAGCTGAAAATTAAAGGATTATACGAATGCTTCGCCTTGATCAGTAGAAATACACTAAAAGTGACTGCTTGAAAAAGAGCTGATAACTAATATAGATACCGTGCTAGTACCAATATGTTTTTTTAATGAAGGCATAAATCAAGGGATTCCAAAGTGTCAATAACTCTTGCATGGTAACTTAAAGAATAAGAAGTTAACTTTCATGTTTCAAAGCTGTCATTTACATTTATCCACTTTGAGTTGGATCCATTATGTTGTTATGTTTCTAGATGTTGATGAATGTGCTGAGGGGTCTCATGATTGTGACGTCAATGCCTATTGCAACAACACTGTGGGATCTTACCAATGTACGTGCAAACCAGCATATTATGGAAACGGGAAAAACTGCAGTCTTCGTGCACGTGAGTATTGAACAGCTTAATTGTAAAAAAGGAAGTATTATAAAAGTAGCTGTAAAACTTTAGTTCATTTTGGTACATTCAGTTAAATTAATATTTGTCAATAAGGGACTAGTGTAATTCGAGCTGGTTGAGCGAAAATACCTTTTTTTTACTTCTACACTAACGTTAAAAATTATCTAGAATGTACTTTTTGCCTTTCCACACTGGTCCTATAAGGCCAAAGGAGCTTGCCTGGGGAGTAGGTTTTACGCATTTCCAAGAATCATCTTCAAATGAAATCAGGCTCAATGAAAACACAATAGCTTTTGGCAATCACGCGATTGTATCTGTCTTTATTTAACTTGTTGCTTATACTGAGAACTAACTTTATTTCGCTTAACTAGGAGGTCTTGAAGCTTCAATTATCCTTGGTAGCCTTGATCAAAGCAAATCCTTGGCAAAGCTGATGTCTTACTTAGAGCCAGTCCTCCTGAGTTCAGGCCGCAGTCGGTTTGTGAGATGTTGGCATGCCAACACAAACGGCTGGGCTGCAACAACATTCCATGGCAATTGTGATGGAAAGGGACCCACAGTTACAATCATCAAAGTCAATGATTACATATTTGGTGGATATACCGACGTATCTTGGTTCAGTGAGTATTTAAAAGTTTTCAATTGCATGAATGAGATTCTTGTCTCATAGTCGAGTTAATGATCCGGTGGAGTCATACATAGCTTTGGGTGTGTATGCAACTTCAGTACCGCGAGCGTCTGTGGCATAGAACACCATACATGTATAATCCCAAGTTTCTCTCTCCTTTGAGAGCGGGATGCCAGAAAACATCCTGTGACTATGCAAGCATGAGCGAGAGAAAGAACACCTCTCACACGACGCAAATCCTGAATTAAAAGTTAGCGGGTATGGAACACTTCCGTGGGCATCATGCAGGCTGGGCCAATATATTATAGGACCATTATTTTTCTGGAGGAGGAGGGGGGGGGGGGGGGGTATGAAAAATATTGAAAAAAGATTGTTTACAGGACCTACAAAGTCAGAGGTGCAAAAATTAAAAAAAAGTTTGCAGATGAAAATTTTTCATACCCCCCTCCAGGAAAATAATGGTTCGTCCTTTCCATTCGAGTTATCGATACATGTACTGAGGAAATATTAATGTAATACATAGCAAGTTTTGTGCAAAAGAGGCGCAAATTTATTATATAATGTGAGAGCAGTGTAAATTACCACCATTGCACAAAGCAAGTCCATACAAATAAGTGCTTTGGTCTAGTTCGTTCTGTAAATGGCAATCTCATTTGGTTGCTATGCAACTGACAAATTGTGCACAAATGTGGACTATTCCCAGCAACTGAGATCTCTCGACATTCTTAGTGGGCAAGACCGAGGAATAACGAACGAAGCAAGCCACTGCGAGATATAGAACATAGAAATAAAGGAGAAATATGTGAAATATAATTACAAGGGTGTGACGCATTTGAAACACTAAACAGATTATTTTCGGGCTCAATTTATAACATGAGCCCCTTGACTCAAGTTGGGGAATATACATCGTTTTTGTCTTGTCTTCAGATGTTTCACTGGATGGTCGAATCAAACATAATTATTCTCTTTAATACTCTCAGGTTCTCCATGCATTTACTCAGCAGCCAGCAAAGCTTTTCTCTTCTCACTATACAACATGAATGGATCTGCTCCTGTGAACCTGACCCAGTACGGTGATCTTGCCCACCAAGCCATGTACGGATGTTCCAGTTATGGGCCAACCTTTGGTGGACATGATATTCATATAACGAACGACGCTGTGCACAACAGCCAATCGTACACCCATTGTGGACACACGTACTCCGCTCCTCCGGGATATTCACGCCATATCGATTGCCCCTTTTTTGCGGGAAGCTATAAATTTTCTCCCACGGACATCGAAGTATTTTACGAAACATCAACTTAGACAAAACCTCGAAGAGGGTCTCTGTTTCAAAACTAAAATCATATATGCCTCTACATGAAAGTGTATTCCGGAAAATTGTTCTTACCCTTGAATATCGCATAACGTAAGCTCAGTAATACGTAACGGTTAGAAACCTAGTCTTAGAAACCCAGCTTGAAAATAATACAAAAGAAATCGACAGATTTTTGCAAGTTGAAATTATATCGCTTGTTTGATATTCTAAATAATTCGGCGTAAAATCTTCCATCTTTATTGATTGCTAAGACGGATTTTCACTCATTTCATTTATACCTTTTTCACACAAGTTTTAAGTGATACCAGCCTTAAAAAGGATCGGTATTTAGTGAAGATAGCTATGACATTTTTGCGGTCGGTTGAGACGGATAGAACAATGGAGCTGTTTTAAGAGCAAAATTATGAACTCGATATTTTGAAAAATCTAGGGTTAGGATTATCATGTACCTTGCTGTGAGTGAACTTTAACAATTTGCCAGCTCGTTTGAGGCCATTACAAAAAATGCCACCGTGGCATATTAAAAAAAACCCGTGTTTTATTTAAAAATGAAGGCTTCACAACTGCTTTTCCGACCGATCGCCACGATTTTTATGATTTTACAACATTTCAGGATTCTTCTGTTAGGCCCTATAAACTCTAAGAAATCGTTTAATGTTTTCCTTTTCAAAAACGCGTTTTAAAAAGGGACCTGTAAAACCAATAAATACATGCGGGCCACCTTAACGGATACAAATTTTATTAACGTATTTTATTAAAGTAAGTAAGTAAGTAAGTAAGTACGTACGTAAGTACGTAAGTAAGTAAGTAATGTAAGGAAGTAAGTGAGCAAGTAAGGAGGGGAGGAAGGAAGGAAGGAAGGAAGGAAGGAAGGAAGGAAGGAAGGAAGGAAGGAAGGAAGGAAGGAAGGAAGGAAGGAAGGAAGGAAGGAAGGAAGGAAGGAAGGAAGGAAGGAAGGAAGGAAGGAAGGAAGGAAGGAAGGAAGGAGGGAAGGAAGGAAGGAAGGAAGGAAGGAAGGAAGGAAGGAAGGAAGGAAGGAAGGAAGGAAGGAAGGAAGGAAGGAAGGAAGGAAGGAAGGAAGGAAGGAAGGAAGGAAGGAAGGAGGTAAAATACGATTAATCATACACAGGGATCAATTTTGTAATTAATTAAAGTAAAGCAAACACTTACACGAGTAATTAATCTGTTTACGTTGTTTTGCATTTTCTCAGTGTAGGTCTAAATATAATGCATTTTTAAGACAATAAAAATAGCTACCACTGAATTTATCTCCTCTTGATCTTAATAAATCTTGTACAGAACCTGTTTTCCATACCTACAATACAACCAGACCCGTTCCTAGACGTCGTCGTAGTTGCACCTTTTCTCCTCCAAATTGTCCATTCCGTCTTACAATATTCTTGAAAACGACGAATGGGCACGAACTAGACATTTGAATGTGCCTTTGTAAATAAACAAATACTGAAAAGTGTAATTTTCATTTTGCCCCGAAATCCTATCTCATTTTCGGTCCTTAGCAGAACCCTGATGGGGGACAGTGTGTTGCAACATTTGCGAAGAGAATTTACTTCTATGTTTCTCTCCACTCACGAGTTTAAAAGGGTACGAGCGAATTGGGCAAATTGACAAAACTAATGCGAGGTAATATGCGAGGTAATATGCAACGGCAGTCTTTTCTGGGAACGGAAGCAATACTCCAAGTAGTTTAACGATGCGAGAAAATAAGAGTAAAATTAGCGGCGTTGATCGCCAGGAGCCCGTGTGATCGCCCACCTTGTTCCTGTGGCCCGCAAGGCTTTTTTGAAATTTAACATCTTTGAATTTGTACCAGTTGCCTACTTGACCTGCCTCGGGAAGCTTCCCAATTTGGATAATGCAATTATATTTAGAAAGTGGAAAAGTAAAGAGAGCCTACTCTGGAGCTTGGCGGGTACGGGTACTGTTACTCTTTCGATAGTGCTCACTAGTACGGCGACAGGGGCTTGAAAACGAATCTTCATTAAAATGCAACCTGTATTGCACGTGGTTGAGCACAATAGCAAGAATTATCAAGGCCTCGGTTTGTGTTATCCGCCTCAGCCTTCGTCTTCGGCGGATGGCACAAACAGACGCCTTGATGATTCCGCTATCATGCGGAAAGTTAATCCGATGACTGTATGTCCCCGGCAAAATACTTTAAAGGGCACTAAAAATTTATTTTGACGGCGACATGAGAAAACCAAGTTAAAGACACGTTTGTAAACAACTTTAGTGACGACTCACCGGACTAGAGAAGGTTTTAACAAAAACTCATGAAAATGATGTATATGTTTGTTTTTCGCGTCCTTATGATGCAGTAGTTTGAATCGTTTCCCGTTACTGTGGTGACTCTCGATGGTTCAGTCATCGCTTTGCTCTCTCTTGCTGACAATCAAGGCGGGAAAAAGGCGGAGTTTGCAAGATGCTATTATCTGTACACGATGCTATCTGTTCTCGATTATCTGTAAAAATGGCGTCCGTTCTGCATGTTTAATCCTATTATTTGTTGATATGACATCAAAATTAAACGTCAGCGTGACTTAGGTGTATGCTCTAAACCAACGAGAATTGTAATAGTGGCTACAATGTCTAATAATAATTCTTAAAATAATAATGATGAAGATTCTTAATAAGGTTTCTCTTCCAAAGTCTTCAAGGATCACACATCTCAGAAATGAATCATTTCTAAGAAGAATGTACATTTTCTTTATCACTTTTGTTAACTTAAACCCTGCTGAAAAAGACTTCAAAACATCACTTCGTTTTACCTTTTATTATGACATCACACAATAACATAGCCTGCGAACGCAGACGTATTTCCGGTTGTCGCTTGTCTCCGCCGAAAACTGACGTCTGCGAACACGATTTCCGTGACGTAGAATCTTTTGTGTTCTCTTTGGCCAATCAGATTACGCGATAGAATAAGACACGAGTGAACACCACGCGGCTCCCTTGCGACATAGCTGTCGGCGGAAACAGGCAAGCTGCCATGCGAAGTTGAGTGAAACACGAAAGGTTTTTGACGGCTGTGAAAGTTGATTCTTTGCAGAAGAACATTTTCAGTTGCAAAGGAGAAGGTTAATGTACTCGGTTAAAGTGTTTTAGTGCATACCTTCATTGATAAATCACGCAACGTGGGCTGTGAAAAGCTGACCATCTGTTGACAAACTGAAGTGTTGTAAGCGACGTGTGCGATTAAACCCGGGGATTAAAGAACGCCCTTCAAAATTTCGACGAAATTGGGAAAGAAATCCGAAGAGAATTTGACGGAGATCATGTCTGATTTTGCGTCAATAGATTGGCAAAAAGATTCTAGCAACACGCAGGAGGCGGCAATCGACCAGATGCGTCTCATCTTCACCCGGGATCTTTACCTTCCGAGAAATTACATAATACGGTTGCGACAAGCGTCGTTTTGTTTGAGTCCGATGTTTTGGGGAGTTCTGAACCCTTAAGCGTTTCTAGTGCCTTTTTTGCTGCATCAAGACTCAAAGATTTGGTCCAAGGAATGAAAACCCTCGCAGGTTTCAGTGATAGCTCAAATTATGTTTACATCTACACCGCAGCGTAAAGGCGAATCTCACGAGACTCGCTCGAAGGAATTGTCTGACAAATAGTATTATAATTTTCATTTGATATCTTCCTCTAAGTTTAAGTGAAGTGTAAGTAAGTAAGTAATGCCATGTATTTTTATGGAAATACCTCAGTCAATAAATTGTTGTTGTTGTATTTTATCTCACCTTTCCAAGTCTCTGGTACGTGATCCGTACACGAACGAATAGCAGCTGTTTTCAATATTCGCTATTTTCAATGTATCACAGCGCTATTGAGCACAAGCGACGATAATGGGCTGACCTGGCCATTCATTTAAATAACGAGCCGGGAAACGACAATCGATCACAATGCTACACTAAATACTATTTCCTCTCAGGCACTGCTTGGAAAATAACCGATTTTCCAAATCCATTCGAAAGATTCACGAATACGTCTTTCTTCTCTTTTGAATCATGTGCTTTAATGCATTTACCTGATTTGACTTTTCAAATTAGACACTTTACAAACTTTCCCCAGCGCAGTGTCATATTGTTATTTTCCACGCGATTGTGCGATGCTCTCGCAGGCTACACGCGTGGCGGTTCTTGGATTTTCTAAGCCTAACTGTGATTGGCTTAGAATTTTGACGTCACGGAAATCGTTTTCTGGCTCGAGTTCGCAGACGTTAGTTTTCGGCGGAGACAAGCGACAGCCGGAAATACGTCTGCGTTCGCAGGCTAACAATAACATAGAAAGCCCAAGTTATCAATCGTGTTTGGCCGCAAGCCAATAATTCAGGAAACGACACTTCTGTTGTATGGTGCGTGAATGCAAGTTGTTCACGTGCCTTTAGGCGGGTTGAGACCATGAGAAGCTTATGACAAAGACAACTACGTAAAGTCAGAAATTAAATTCAAATAGAAAACACCAAGTTGTAAGTTAACAAAAGGCGACAATTAACGATTGTTGTATAAGTAGTACAGTTCAAGTTCTTACTTTCTTTTTTGTCCCTCATTATTGATGTATTCGTGGCAAACAAATCTATATACCATAGTGGGAACGTTAAGGGATTAACCTTGTAAAAAATTGAACGAATCTCCCAGAGTATGCCGAAAACTATGTCCTGAATTATTAGTTTGTAAGTGAATCTTTAAGACTAACGACCGCATCACGAATGTTAAAAAATGGAGTGGAAAAGTAATTTCCATTTGCTTGATATCACGCAAGAGAGGCTGCACATGCCTTAGACACCAAAAAACGCTTTCTTGAACTCTAAAAAAAATAAAATAAAATAAATCTGTTAGAAAAAAAAAGTCGCCAGTGGGAATAATTATTTTTAACGTCATCCTCCAGATATTTGCTATGAATATTTTCAAAGTGATAGTTTTGGATCCATTTGACTTAAATCAAACGTTTGGAATTTTTTGGCTAAGACGGTTTCCACTGGGCATCAAAGCACAAGTGCACAAGAAGAGCTAACAAATTCTTCATATACTGACCTGATTGCGAATGAGTAAGAACATGAACGAAAAGAACGAGCAACTGCGCTGCTTATGCTCTTACAGTAGTGACGACAGCGCAAGAAGAGAATGAGCGTGTTTGTTCTTCTTATGCTCTTATACTCGTATTTGGCAGTAAATTTTCTTGATTCTCTTTAACACACAGGGCTCCTTGTCACTCAGGTTTATAAATAAGGCCGGCAAACTGCTAGAACAATCTGATAATGTTAGGGGAAATCTACAATGGCGTATCAATAGTAACAGAACCGGTCTTTTCACTATGCTTTTAAGGTCGGGTTAAGCTTCAGCTTACAATTGTAGTTCAACTTTCCATCGTTGTCTTGGTCATTTTTTTGGATAAAAGTTCTCACAGCATCCAGAGCTCGAGAAACCCCGCGTCCAAGTTGTTTAAATCGCTGTTCCATCTCTTCTGCCGTGACATAACCATCGTGGGTCGAGTCAGCAGCTTTGAAGTGATTGAGATAATTTGTCTCCTTGACGTTTTTGGAAACCTTTTCCAGGATGTCGAACTCGTCTCGAGATATTTTCTTGTCATCTACAAGGGACATCATAAAATAATAATATATTATAATGAAAGTCTTTTTTCTTTTAATTTAAAATTCATCAACAAGGTCCCTGTGCACTTATGTCCAGGACTGACAAGGTATTGTTAACCTTCATATTTGACTTTAAGTGATGGTCTTTAAGTACACGTTTATTACTAAGGACACTACTCTGGGATGCTTATTATATAAGAGAGTACATATCATTAGCGTTCAATTCTTTACATATCAGTCCCTGCGTGTTTTATAATAAGTAATAGACAATTATTACGTTAAAAAATAAACAAATAAATTTATGATATTTAGAGCGGAAGCCACATCAGCCCAAGCTACGTTTTCACGTGGGTTCTCTATCCAAGTCACATTGAAATTTGGAAATACTGGTTTCTCAGGAGGGCGGAAAACTGGAGAACCTAAGGTGGCTCAGAACAGTTTCTTGCATTTTTCAACACCTCAATTTTGACGGATCAATACCAAAAGTCTTTTTCAAGTGACCAAACAATTATGGTATCAAACAGATGCGCAATGGCCGGTAAACAAGTTATGGCTATTTTCTGGACATTACAAGTTACCATAGCAACAGTATAACCTGTTAAAACACCCTTAATGTTAGCTTTAAGTGCTTATAACTCGAAAACACGTCCGGTGACCCCCATTTTTTATTAGCAAATTGTAATCAACAGTATAAAAATGCAACTTTCTGCAAAGTTTTAAAAAAAATCTGCACATGGCTTTCAGAGCCACCTTAAATTTACGTAAGTTTAAGGTGGTTCTGAACCCCATGTGCCAAAAGTTGCATCTTGTCTTGCTGATCAAAATTTCATAATAAAAAAAAAATGGGGGTCACAGGGCTCGTTTATGAGTTATCTGCATTTAAATCTAAAATTAAGGGTGTACCTAACAGGATGTAGTGTTGCTATGGTATCATATTGTGTAATAAAAATGACAACAACGTGTTCACCAGTCACTGATCATTTGTTTGACACCATGATTGTAGCATCAACTGATAAAGAGTGGTTATAATGACCCATCGAAATGTAAGTCTTGGAAAGTGTTGGAAACCGTAGCCAGCCACCTTAAGTACCCTTAAGTACTCAGTTGTGAGAGTTGTATCTATTCTTCTAAAAAAGAACTAACTTATATTTGGCAAGACTATCAATTGGTTTAGTAAATGAAACGAAATTTCCATCCATCGGCTTTTGATAAAGAAGAATGTTGTCGGCCCTAATCAACGGTCGTTCGCATTCATGAATGACCACAACAATATCTAGCAAATCAACACGCACGAAATTTGTTTTAGTACTCATTTTCTTTTTTTTTATTTCTGGTTACGGAAAACAGAATTTAAACTAATAATTTGTTAGCTTATAAGCATTTTTTCACGTTTCGAAGACAGGACTTACTGTTTGGGTCATCTTGTTTGTAATATGCTAATACAGCGCATGTGCCTGCCGTGATTGGCTAAAGCCAAGTGTTTTAAACAAACGTAAAGTTTTTTGAGACCACTTGATAAACCTACAAAACACTTGCCTTGCCGGTTTGTGACATTTATACATTACAGCGATTATCAATCATAACCGCCCTTCAGAGCAAAAATTCTTGACGTATGCTTGAGTTTTAACGGATGTCAATCATCTCCGCCTTCTCCTCTCAAAAACTCAAGAATATTTAAAGTCTGTGTTCACCCGGTCACTTAATTTAGAATGTATTGTAACATATGATGATAAATATATTCCATGAGTTTTGAGGCAACAGAGTAAATTTTCTCGTAATTTAGAAAAGAGGTGATTGACATCCATCGATAATCAACTTTTCGTCTGGACTATTGTGCTCCGAAGGTCGCATGTGATTGATAATCGCTGTAATATGGCTTTTTATTTGACAAGCAGTGAAGAATTCAGTCGAGGGATGTAGTGGTTGTAACAATCAAATCAATAAAGGCACAAGAACACTATCAGTGCGTTATCGTTTATCTAAAGTTATTATTATTATTATTTTTAATTTTCTTGCATACTTACTGTTAAGGTCGTAAACAATTAGGACTTCCCACGTTTTTTGGTTTGTGTCACTTCTTGTGATGACGCCATCATCGTCCTTGTCAAAACGTGCAAAAGCTAGAACAGTAGCATTCACAGTTTAAAGCTTTAGCCTTCGGACGTATATACTAACAGTTCCACGGAAGAGAAGGATCGGAATGATGGAACCGCCCCTTCCCCTCCCGTGACCAATCCTACTCTTAGGTTTTCGTTATTATTGCATCAAAAAGCATTATGCAGCACAATAGGTAGAGAGCTAGTTAATCTACACGAACTGCAAGAGTTTTTATGTCTGTATGTCGGAGAAGTTTTGCTGTAAGCGCCGTGTTTTACAGTTCACAGTCGATAGAGTCATATGCTGTCCAGTTCAAAACCAGATCAGAGCCAGTGAAATTATTACTTGTTATTAAATTCTCAAACTCGAATAATGCTTTTCTAGCTTTCTGTTTGGTTTACTGAGTCGCGGTTATCGTCCATTTTAGCTGTGTTTGACCTTGTATAGGAAATAAATACGGCAAGTGCCGCTCAGCTTAAAATGTTTCAGCGGAAAGCGAAAGTTCCATCACAAAAATGGCTGAAAACAGTTCATTTTTCAAACGTACTATGTACAAGAAATAATCGGCAGTGCCTTCCTTGAAACTACACAAAAGTAACAAATTGTCACAGTTGACGCAACTACGTAAAACACAGGGATTGGTGGGAAACATTCATGCTGACGTTCTCCAAACTGTTAAAGGGACACTCTCACGGACATTTTTTGGCTTTTTTAGTAAAACGGTACCAAAATTACGACTAAGTACTTTCAACTACGCAGGAAATGCTCCTAGAACGTAGAGGGAAAGATATCTAGCAAATTGTTTAAAGAGGAGGGTAACCGTAAATAATTTTCATCAATTTTTCCAAACCACAAGGACAGAACTTGAAAAAGTCAGGATGACTTTTTCAAGTTGAGATCAAAAGCTCCCCGATCGTATCAAAGTGATATCACTGTATATTCAGCTTCGGTATATACACTGGTATAGGAATTTTAAGAAAACGTGACGGTGTAAACATGTTTTTGGGCTGTTTTTGAAGTTATGCTCGTGACAGTGTCCCTTTAAATGGAAGCCTTTAAGTTATATTTACAAGCGGATTCTCGCTGCCATTATGTACCAGGTGTACGATCACTCTTTATCTGAGCAACTCACATTCCTGCTCGGAACACATAACGTTGATAGTAGCTATAAATTGAATACGTATGAATGACGTTTCCCTTATACTTTATAACAGTGTTCTTGGAAGAAATAATGTACGGTATCGGAGTCTCATAGTATAGAATTCAATTCCCAAAGTCATCAGGAAAGCTGCAGCTTTTTAAAGCAAGACTCTAGAACTTTTGATCTAATTCAATTTGAAAAAGAGGGTTGTTTAATTTCTTAGAAGGACCCAGATTTTTTATATTTTAGGACTTTTCCCTTTTTAGATTTTCTTTGATTTCTTTAGATGTTAGGGTAATAAGCATTTCATGGCAGGTCCACACCAGCCCTTGGGTTGCCTCATTAGACCTGCCTTAACAAAAAGGATATAAATATATATATGCATGTATTTATTGAAAATACTTGAAAATGTACGACATAAGCTACTGAACAAGGAAGAAAAGTAGCAAATAATTTTCGTGAAGATCGGAAAACTGATACAATTCCTTTCAGTGTTCGACATACTATTTGTGTCCATCC
Organism: Meandrina meandrites; assembly: GCA_963693305.1. Classification (NCBI taxonomy): domain Eukaryota; kingdom Metazoa; phylum Cnidaria; class Anthozoa; order Scleractinia; family Meandrinidae; genus Meandrina; species Meandrina meandrites. The sequence continues at coordinate 23,806,540 of OY855907.1, read as the reverse complement.
TTGAAGCGTGACGAAAAAGACAACTTTAGAGGAAATTGTTTGGTGAACGTCTTTGAAAGAAAACTCTCTCGCTCGCTTTCCTCGCATGTTTCATTCAACTCAAAAGGTGATCAGCGCCCAACAAATTTCCGTTTACATCAAAGTGATATGTCCAGTCGATTTATACTTAAAGAAGAATTTAATAAAACAATAATTTCATTCGCCCTTGTTGGATACGAGATGATTATAACAATCTCGAGCCCTGCGCCTGATTTGTTATTTATCGCCTCGTATCCAACGCGGGCTCATCGAACAATTGTTAATTATGCTAATGACCACAAACGCCAGGTTGCCAAAACCTAAGTTGAAAATGCTGGTAAGGTTGAATAAGATAAGTAAACGGCTGAGCATGCTGAACCATTATCCGCAAGCCAGCCGTGAAATTATATCACCTTTTTTAGTTTATCCTCGTTCTCAGGGACCACGATCCGTTTGGTCAGCACCGTTAGGAATAACGATACCTGACTAGTTGAGAGTTTTTAAGCATGCGCAGCGAAGTGCTCATTTTTAAATGTTAGCCAATTAGATCTCAGCAGAAGTCCAAGAACAGTCTACATTCAAATTACAAACTTTCAAATTGGAGCTGGCGAGAGGTTGTTACTCTTAATTGGTGCTGACCAAAAGGAATTCGGCGTCTACGGACCAGAATGGCACTGGGATAAGGGAAGCGTTGCCATAGGAATCTTGTAATTTCTCATGTTATAGATTAACGCTAAAATTTCGCGCCACAAGTAAGGAGTAATTTGTGACCCATGATATTATGACTGGTTAACCCTTTTAGAGCTAATTGAGAACTAAAAAAAAATATCAATCAAGGCAACGCTCGCTAAAACTACAGTTTAAATCTGTACATTATATTCCAGAATGGCGTATCAAGTACAACGGCTTACCGTCATTTCGTGCTGCGATTTCAACCTGCAAAAGATTCAATGGAATTAATTGGCTCATATTTGCTTCTAGTTGATTGGAAAGTAGATTTCTTCAAGAACGCGCGGTGGAAGTCATGCCGCGATTTAAGAAACAAACGAGGCGGAAGCACCAAGTTGGTTTTAGGCGCGAGTGAATTGTTGGTTATATTAACTAACTCATTTTGGTATTGGATATTTTTACATGTAAAATCAAGGGAAGAAAGATAACCAAAGGCTACATGAACATACAATGGCTGTAGGGCAATTTGAATTTATTCGTGTATGATATTTTACAAAGTTATTCTTTACAATTAATTTTTCTTAGTAAGTATAATATGTGAGCTTTCTTTCTACCAACTTACTGGGTCTCGAAGTTCGTCGGTTGCGGCTGCTCCGACAATTAACAATGGAAGTATCCACTTCACGAAGTCTGCCATTTTGTTCAGTGGGCTCTGCAAGTTGTAAAGACATCTTAGAGAACTAAGACTTTCAACTCTAAGCTAAAGTAGACCAAATAACAACAGCAAAACATATCGTTGCGATAAAAGACTATGATTATGTCAATCATTAGGACGCTAACGGCTACTGATTATGTTTCTGGACGTTCCCACTAAGACAATTTTAAGCAACATAACGGCGTTATGTTCGAGCCTATGATTATGATTATGATCGTTATGCCGCTAGTGGGAACTAGGCTTAAGAATACTCTGGAGACTATTGTTACACTTAGAAAGTTCCTTCGAGGTGCGATTTAGTTTTATCACACATCGTGTGCATATACTAAGCAGGACGCCGTTAAACATTTGCATTTTTATCTTAGCCATTGTCAACCTTTTTTAAATCTCTTTAGCAAATTTTTAACACGCCTGGCTGCACACCTGGCTACACACTGTTGACTAACAATAATGCAAGTATCCTGCTCAACCTTCCGCTAAGTATCACGCGATATTATGAACACTGCTTCGAAGAGTACAAATAACGCGATATTTGTACTCGTCTCATTCCCCCGACCGCGCGAAAGATTTAAAACCTTGGCAAGTCGGAATTTTGGGGAAACGAAAACGTTGGATAATAAATCTGTAGTTCGTATAGTGTGATCGTCCGGGTGAGAGTAGTTCTGAGATGAACTGTTGTTGGTGACTGACGTTTCGACAACCTGTGCGGAAGTCATCTTCAGAGTCAAGTGAAGAGTTGTTGTCAGTTGGTGATGTTATAAGTCTGGTCCGTTGAAACTGATTGGTCAGTTTAGCCGTGATGTTATTGGCTGTAAGACTCGTGTTCAGTCCGTAAACAGTAATTGGTCAGTTTCGATCCGTCTATTGTTAGTCAAATTAAGTCGTTCTGTTTGTGGTCTGTTCGTCGGTTTTGTTTATGTCGTTAATTAGTCGTTTGTAAGGTGGCGGCAGTTGTTGACATCTGTTGATAGGCGTTTGTTCTAAGTTTGTGTACCAGCTTTCTAGAGTCAGTCGTTGAAAATAGTTCGTACTGTAGGTTAAACATTCAGCAGAGTCCCAGTCAATTTTGTGATTAGTAAGTCGGTGGTGTCCAGAAATGTGATTGTTTACATCACCATTTCTAGTCGCTCGTTTGTGTTCAGTAAGTCTCGTGTTGAGGTTTCTACCAGTCTCTCCAATGTAGGAGGCTTGGCAGTCGGAGCATTTGACCTTATAAACCGCTCCCTGTCTGTTGTTAGGTTCGTCCCTGTCTTTCACGTTGGTCAGTAAATGTCGTAACGTAGTTGTAGGCTTGTGAGCTACACGGATATTGTAAGGTTGTAGAATCCGCGCGATGGTCTCAGAAGTACCCTTGATGTAAGGTATGGTCGCTGTAGTAACAGATGTAGGGTTCTTGTTGGTTTCTGTAGTTTCAGTAGTACGGTGAGTGTTTCGTCTAACGAAGTCGGCGTTGTAGTTGTTCTTGTAGAAAACACGGTCAAGGTATTTGTTTTCGTCAGATAAACTGTCTGTTGTGTCACAAACCAGTTGCGCTCGTCTCGTCAAAGTCTTGATAGTCGTAGCTTTGTGAGAAGTCGGGTTGTAGGATGATTCGTCCAGTAATCTGTCGGTATGTGTCGGTTTTCTGTACACTGTGGTATGTAGTTCGTTGTTGTCGTGGCTTACCAGACAGTCTAGAAATGGAAGTTTTCCATCTTCTTCGATCTCTCTGGTAAACTGAATGTCGGCGTGCTGTTCGTTAAGGTGTTTGTGAAAGTCGTCAATTTCGTCTTTGTGTACGGCAGTAAAAGTATCGTCAACGTAGCGTAACCAGAGCGGTATCGTTTGTCGGCAAGTTGCAAGGGCGCGTTCCTCGATGTTTTGCATCACAATTTCTGCGACAACAACGGAAACCGGCGAACCCATGGCTGTTCCGTGCAACTGCTTGTAGTGTTTCCCGTTGTACTGAAAGTAAGTCGATGTAAGGCAGAGGTTCAGTAAGTCCATGATGTCATCAGTCGGTAACGGTAATGTAACAGTAGATTGTTGGATAGCGGTCTCAGTGCACTGTAGAGCCAATTGAAGTGGAATACTGGTGAACAGTGATTTCACATCAAAAGACACAAGTTTGTAGTCGTCAGGTATCTGTACCGTCTTGATGGCGTCAATAAAGTTCTCAGTAGATTGTAGTTTACGTCTCGATTGTTCAGTAAGGGGTTGCAGTATGGTCGTGAGGTATTTGGACAGTTGGTACGTAGGGGACCCACAGAACGAGACTATGGGTCGCATAGGAAAACCAGGTTTGTGCAGTTTCGGTAGTCCGTAGAGTTTCGGTGGTTGTGGTACTGAGCACCTCAGTCGGTAGTAGCGTTTCGTGTCAAAAGCGTCGGTCTTTTTGAGCGTAAGTAGTTTGCTGTTGAGTTTACGTTGTAGTGCTGGCGTCAGGTCGCGTTTAAGTTCTTCGTAAGTTTGTTTGTCGTTAACAAGTGCGTCCATTTTGTCGTAGTAGTCAGTCTTGTCCATAACAACAGTAACACGTCCTTTGTCGGCTGGTAGTATAACAATGTTCTGGTCGTTTTTCGGTCGTTTCAGTGCGTGTTGTTCGTCTTTAGTTAAGTTGCTGTCAGGTATAGAGGCTGACTGTATCGTGGAAGCAATTCTGCTTCTGATGTTATCCTTGGCTGGTTCTGATAAGTCTCGTTGACGAGACAGAACCGCCTCAACACTAGATACAATAGTCTCGGTCGGTATACGTTTAGGCGTTACTGAGTGTTTAAGTCCGTATGACAGTACCTGCGTCTCAGTTTTGTCTAGGGGACGGGAAGAAATATTCCTGACCCAGTTGTCGTCAGTTTTCTGTCGTTTTTTGTCTTTGTTATGTTGAAGTCGCGTTAGTTTTCGTTGGTGTTCAGTGCGAACACGGTCTGTCGTTTTGTCGGCTCGTTTGTCGGCAATAGTAGTAACAGTGTCAAGTAAATTAGTCGGTAACAGTTGTTTGAGTTTGTCAAGTCGTTGTTGTAGTTTGTTGTTGTAGTATTTGAGTCTTCTGTGACAGTCGTTTATCCGCGCTTTGACCAGTCGTCTGCAGGTGGATTTGACGATCTGGATGGCCTCTTGTGTGTTCAACGGCGACTTAAGTTTAAGTCCAGCCGGAACGAGACCGAGATCTTTGCAGCGGTGGTTGAACCAGAGTTGTTGGCGTATTCGTCTGACAATACTTACGTAACTTATGTAGTTGTTCGCAAGTCGTTCGCTCTGTCGTCCAAGTGAACGTAACATAGTAAATGGTTTGAACCCAGGAGTATCAGTAGTTCGTATAGTGTGATCGTCCGCGTGAGAGTAGTTCTGAGAAGAACTGTTGTTGGTGACTGACGTTTCGACAACCTGTGCGGAAGTCATCTTCAGAGTCAAGTGAAGACTGAACACGAGTCTTACAGCCAATAACATCACGGCTAAACTGACCAATCAGTTTCAACGGACCAGACTTATAACATCACCAACTGACAACAACTCTTCACTTGACTCTGAAGATGACTTCCGCACAGGTTGTCGAAACGTCAGTCACCAACAACATGCAGTTCTTCTCAGAACTACTCTCACCCGGACGATCACACTATACGAACTACTGATACTCCTGGGTTCAAACCATTTACTATGATAATAAATCTCTTATTAGACATTTTATTGTGTAGCATCGCTGTAAATTTTTACTCATCATTTGTATTTTGACTCGCCCTTCGGGCTCGCCAAAATACTGCATGACTCGTAAAAATATACAGCGATACTACACACTAAAATGTCTAACAAGATATATATATTCCGCGCAATTTCGCAGGATAACTGTAAAATATGATTTCAGGAAATCTCAAAACCGCTATTCGTCTTATAATTGATTAAACTCCTGGAAAGTAATTTTAATTAAAACTGGACAGTACTTAACCCTATCTGGACCGGAATTGGGGCGGGGAAAGTGCTCGCGCTGATTTTGAACGCTTAGAACTTTTTCAAGATTCAATCAAACGTTGCCAAACTTTGCGAATTTGTCTTAATTTTATCTGGAATAATCTGGTAGAATGGTAGGATAGGTTGTTGTGTCGAGAAATTGAAGTTACCATGGCAACGGTATTTTGACAGACCGTGTTTCACAAAATTTCCCGAAAATCAATTTTAGTGCAAATTATTTTCACCTTTTTAGTTTTTTGTACCTTCTCAATGATTTTGAGTACTTGGGCGGTTTTCTGACGTTTTGGAAAAATTTTGAAAGCCAAGAAGGCGTATTAAAGATCGCGGCTGTTTTGACGTCATGAATGTTACGTGATGTGATGCCATCATCCCACGTGCCGTATATTTAACAAATAGATTCCATTTCGCCGTGCTTCTGTTCAGTTATAGATCACAAATGACGTCAAAATGTGGTACGAACAAACAAGTGGCCCACGAGCAGCTAGGCGAGTGGGTCACTGATGTTCTTGCCACATTTTGACGTCATCTGTGATCTATAACTGAACAGATGCACCGCAAAATGGAATCTATTTGTTTTATACGATAAAAAGACTTCTGCACACTTCAGTATCGCTAAAGATAGATTTTCGGACATGCTGTATATCCTCTAAGTTTCATTGTGATTGCTTAAATATTCTGGAAGTTACCGGTGGTGGGGGGGGGGGGGGGGGGGGTTTAAAAGACCCCCCCACCAAAAAAAGACCCCCAAAAACGCCCGGTCTGAATAACATTAACGTGAAGCCAAGTTCCGCTGAATGTGGAAGGATTTCGTGTTCTTTTGTTTAACTTTGACTTGCAAGCACAACGCCCAAGTTAATTTTTCAAAGATTTGTTTAATAGTCTTCAATGTTTTCCACGTTTTAAAGTATTCCCTAGCTTGCAATTTTACCTATTGAAAATGCATTGGGCAAACACAATAGTGCTAAAACGAATGAAGAACATACTATTCACCTTTAATGGGACAGTTAGGAGGAGCTTACTATGAGAAGTATTTATTCAGCCATTCATTCGAGTTAATGAACAACCGAAACAACGACGCTCTTTCAAGGCGCTTATTGGGATATCATGATCATGTGACGAGAGCAAAATAAAAGCGCAGACGGCGGACAGCGCTAAAGTGAACTTTTCTAATTGCTTGGCGAGTTCGAGATAGCTGAAAGTAAATGACTGAAGAAGCAAATTCAAGGGAAATGGATTTGAGTTCCAGATAGCGAGGATTAACTCGAGATATATAAAAAGGTTCAACTTAATCCCAGGCGTACAATGGAACCAATTGTGTGGAAACTGCCATTGAAAATAGAATAAAATATGGTATTCGTGGTATGCCAGGAGTTCATGTCGATCAGCGCTTTTTTCGTGGTTGCGGAGAAAAGTGCAAGAGTTTGACCTAAGACCATGCTATACTTTAGGTAACCATCCTTGAGCTCACATGATAACCAATTAAGTTTTCAACAGTTGTGTGTTTCGCTAAGCAGTACGTGATCTCCGCACAACACCCGAGTTTGCATAACAATGGTCATTTACAATGGTCAAGGTTGCTTTTGTTATTAGTCTATGGTGTGTTTCTGGTAAACAGAGCAACTTTCTACTATTCCGGCCCAAACAAGTCTACATAAGATTTTTGAAGGCTATAATGTTAATAATGTAACGTTTTTCAAAATTCGCTAAATTTAGCATTTCGTTTCAGCCAGAAATCTGGGCTAAATACGCGGGCGTTTCCAGACTTCTGTCTGCGCTTGTTAATTTAAAACAATTAAAATGGGTCTTCGACATAAGCGCACTTTTGTAATGTCACAAAAAAACAGAGTCAATTTTCATCCCGTTTGGATCATACTCTTCTGCTTGAAAATTAGCTCTGCCTTTGCGCGGTGCGATGCGGTGCGGTGCCAATCCAGCGTGCTTTTAAACTCCGGTCAGATATTAAACACGTCGTCAACACTGTGGCTAGGGGGAAAGAAATGTTTCGCGACGGGGGGGTTTGTGCTCTTTTCCAGTCATGTTTGCAAAATCTGTCACCTAGGCGTCTTCCCGTTTTTCCAATGCAATGCAAGCCATTGAGTACGAACGACAAGAAATGATGTAAATAATGCATTTTTTGCAGGTATACCTATATCGAAGACGCATTTTAATCATTTTAAATGAACAAGCGCGTGCTGTCGGTTAACGGCATATTTTAACGCTGCTACAAGAAACACAGTAGTCTCGAAACGTCCGTGAATTTTCATATTTAACGCATCAACAAAACATTTCTTAATCTTTGTTCCTGTGTACCAGTACACCAAGGGAAGAACCCAGATCTGTGAAGCCTAACCGAAATGGTTCTGAACAAGAGAAAAAAGGGCGAAACCACACAGCACGACTTTGTAGTAAGTGAATTTCTGCCTTAAAACTAGCTTGCTGACAATATGGCTTGCACTCACACGAATCATTTAACATTTGAAAATTTAGGAAACGCCAGGAATTTCCAGAAGCTAGTAAGTGCATCTCCTCGGTCAGTGAGCAGGAAAATTTTTACGACTCGAAAATCGGCACCTTACTACTTAGGCGGCATGTGTAAATGGGGAGGAAAAGCCCTGCTGGTTGGAAGGAAGCTTCAAAGTTCGTACATCATTCAGCGAATAACATTGCAAATTCTTCGATGACAATGACATCTTGACAAGACAGCATCATCTTATAGGGCTGGTTCTTGAATATGCCGAGACATTATATATCCTTTGATATACTGGTAATTTACATCTGACACGGGAATGAAAGCAAAAGGTTCAACACCAAAACCACCGTATGTAGACAGAAAAGTTTCATCTCCAACTAAGACAAAGGCAATAAAAAAAGAGCGACAGTACAAGAAATTTGGACTTTTGATCATCTTTCAAGTTTGCCAACGCTCAAATTTTCTTTTTTATTTCGTTATAAAGTAACGTTTTAGGCGCAGCCGTCGTTGTCGTAATTCAAATTCTGGCCTAAACACATTTCATAGAATCAATCGCGAACCGAGGCTGAACCGATAAAATTATCATAAAGAGGTAAATCAAAGGTTTCTCATGCAGAATCAAAACAATTGATCACCTGATTATCATAACTATGAATTCACCTGTCATCATTAGCATTGTAATTTCTTTTTAAGACCATAGACTCTGATTAATCTCTCATTCAAAACGTCCATACCTCGTTACCTCGCTTTCTTGTACACAGCTCTACTTACATTAAACATCCCAACAAAACCCAGTCTGAACCCTATACACAACTCTTCATTTACAAATTTCCGTCAGCGAGCGCGGACATTCTAAAGGGTACAATTGAGATAGTTCTTTTGCTTCTGAGCTTAATTTAACAACCCAAGCGAAACTCCTAATTAGCCATTGTTTCACTTCTTTTTATAAATGAAAAACAGACGTTAAGCTTCCGAAAGATAATTGAACATATCCCACGTAATTTCATTGCCATAATGATATTTGTTTGTTTTCTCGTAAATTTGGATCAGTGTTGCTGCTAGTTATGGTTTTAAAAAAAATGCACACGGTCCCTTTTGTCTGTTAGACAAAAAATATGTCGAAAAACAACAACTGTCACCAAGTTGTTTTTGAGTTATTAGCCTCAAATCTTAGTTGATCTTAGAAGATGTTGCCATGGCATCGAATTCATTGGTAAAACTTGTACAAATTTGAACTAATATATTTTCCGAAAAAGTTTTGCAGTAGCTGAACACCAAAGATGGACATGTCTAATTATGACTAAACTATCACGAGTCATCTTAACAGTGAGTGTGCAAATTCTCGTGAGCGACTGCCTATCCTTCGCACCGCAAAGAAAGGGTGGTCCTTGTACGAGGACATTCATAACTAATGACCAGCTTCACTCACAGATGATATTTCCGCTTCCCAAAAGTATCCACTTATTACAGGAAATTCGACTGAAGCACATAAATACTATCCGTTTTTAACTAATCGCACACTTTCACAACGACAAACACTCGTTGCAGTTAAGCCTGTCTTTCCTTAATGCGCTTTAAGATTTTTGAATTAATAATGTGTGCAGTTTACGGATCCACAGGACTGAAAAAACTTATCTATCCATGCGAAACGGACGAAACCACAGGCAACCCAAACTCACAATTCCATCGAACGTTATGATTTATGTGAGCGTATCCAGTGGTGCAGAGAGTGACGACGTGAATTCTTGAAGGACGCGGTGTTGGGGTACAATTTTGAGGTGGCCCCTCGGCTATTTCTGGGAACGGAGGTGCTCTTTTCTAAATCGAGTTTTCGGCATGTAAACGTTAACGATTTCTCTGATTTTTGGCAATCGAAATAACAAATGTTCGAATTTTATAAAGCTTTGAACTTTAGGGCGAACAAAATAAACGAACACGAGGTATTAGCGTTTTTAAAAAAATCAATTTATAAAAAAAACGCGAATATTTTCCAAACGCGACGATAGATTTTTTTCGAATTAATGTCAAGTAGTTCAAATTATCCAAGTTTTAATGTGAGCAAGTTTCAACGAAATCGGCTGGGTAGAAATTGCTGCACAGTTGACTGTCGAATTTTTGCTTCAAAATATTATGCTTGTGTATAATTGGGAGCTGTTACATCAAAGTTTAAGTAATGCTAAGATCCCATGGATTATTTGAAAGCTTAATGCCAGCTAAAACGTTGCTGAAGAGTATGGAAAGATCGGAAACACCCAGCAAAAGTTGTAGACAAATGACGCAGAAGAAGTTTACTATGCGTAAATTGTGAATTTAAAAATATTCATTCTTTTTAGAATTAAAAAAAATCTACCGATTTTTTTTCTTTTATTTTCAAGTATGAGAAAATACAGCATATGTGCAAACGACTTTATCTAGTTCCGTCTGTCTAGTCTCGATGAAACTCGTCGAATGTGGCTCGCCAAGATAGCTACTTCTCGTCTTCCATTTTGGAGCGCTTTGAAAATGCTCTTGTTACAGTAAATTATTCAAACTTGCCGCATTCTCAAGATGATTTAGCACCTGGAAATAAACATGCCACGGATAAAATTGCGGCTGAGCTTTGTATTCATACATTTTATTTAGCAATGAATGGGGCATGTGGCGTGGTATGTTCAATTCCAGGTGCTAAATAATCTTGAGAATGCCGCAAGTTTGAATAATTTACTGTTACGTGAGGGTTTCCAAAGCGCTTCAAAATGGAAGACGCGAACTAGCCATCTTGCCGAGCCACATTCGACGCGTTTCATCGAGATTAGACACACGCAACTAGATAAAGCCGTTTGCATACATGCTTTATTTTCTCATACTTAAAAATAAAAGAAAAAAAATCGGTAGATTTTTTTTAATTCGAAAAAAATGAATATTTTAAAATTCACAATTTACGCATCGTAAACCTCTTCCTCTTCATTCGTTTACAACTTTTTCTAGGAGTTTCCGATCTTTCCATACTCTTCAGCAACGTTTTAGCTGGCATTAAGCTTTCAAATAATCCAAGGGATCTGAGCATTACTTAAACTTTATTGTAACAGCTCCCAATTATACACAAGCATAATATTTTGAAGCAAAAATTCAACAGTCAACTGTGCAGCAATTTCTACCCAGCCGATTTTGTTGAAACTTGCTCACATTAAAACTTGGATAATTTGAAATAGTTGACATTAATTCGAAAAAAATCTATCGTCGCGTTGGAATATATTCGCGTTTTTGTGATAAATATATTTTTTCAAAAGCGCTAATATCTCGTGATCGTTTGCCGTGTGTGCCCTATAATTTAAAGCTTTATAAAGTTTGAACATTTGTTATTTCGACTACCAAAAATCAGAAAAATCGATTGAGGTTTATATGCCCAAAACTCGATTTAGAAAAGAGCACCTCCGTTCGCAAAAAATAGCCGCGGGCCACCTTAAGTCGTTGACAATTTGAGCGCTATATAAGGCATTGTAGTTTGAGTAAGCCTTCATCAGTAAATTTGTAATGCCGAACTTAAGTTCCATAATCATGTTTCAGTTTTCACTCCCCAGATAAGACTGCTAGGATTTCAAACTTAAAAATAATAAAAAATATGTTGAACTAAATTTCTTTGACATTGCTGTGTGGTGTGGAGGTACATACGTGTACGCAAAGAAATACTCCGGGCATCACGACGGGAAGCCGAACACAACGTGATCTGGGAAATTAATTTATACTCGCTATTACGTGGATCTGTTGAGTGCATAAACGAATATGAGTTTTGAATAACCGTCTATATATTAAAAAAATGTGAAGTCGGGAGGCAAATTAATTAATTAGTAAAAGAAAAAGTAAGGCTTACTCTGTGGAACTTTAAGGCCTTTTACTCCTTCGATAGCACTAGTACAGGGGCTTGGAAATGAATCTTCACTAAACCGCAACCCGTTTTGGAGACACAAAATAATTAACAGTTACTGGATTCGGTTTTGACATGATAGCGGAATAATCAATGCCAAGACTTGAGAATGTTCTAAACAAACTCACGGTATTGATGTACTAAATGTGTATTTTTCGCGTCCTTACGACGTAGTAGTTTAAATCGTGGCCGTTATCGTGGCAACCCTGGACGGTTCAGCCATCGATTGCTCTCTCTCCCATTTACTAGCAAGACAAACAAGCAGGGCGGGAAAAGGCGGAGTTTGCACGATGTTACTATATGTACTCGATTATCTGTAGAATAGCCGTCAGTTTTGCATGTATAATCCAAATGTCTGTAGATATGACATCAAAAATTAGATGTCAGCGTGAATTAGCTGTATGCTGTGAGCCAATGAGAATAGAAATAGTGGCCACAATGTATAATGATAATTCTTAAAATGATGATGAAGATTCTTAAAAAGGTTTCTATTCCAAAGTCTTCAAGGATCACACATCTGAGAAACGAATTATTACGAAAGAAGACACACATTTTCTTTATCACTTTTATTAACTTAAAGCCTGGCAAACAACACTTCAAAACATCACTTTGTTTAACCTTTCCTTCATTATGACATCATTTATTAATTGTGTATGTCACACAAGCCAATAATTAAGGGTACGACACTCTTGTTGTACGGCGCGTGAATGATCCATGTGCCCTTTGGTGGAAACCTTTAGACATTGAGAGGTTTAATACAAAGACAACTACGTAACGTCGGAGAGAAAATTCAAGTAAAAAAACGTCAAGACATACCCATTTGGAAGTTAAACAAAAGGCGACAAAACGATTGTTGTATTAGTAGTACAGTTCAAGTTCCAATTTTCTTTTCTTCCCTCAAAATTTAAATGCTGGTTTTCACTGTCAAGCCATAAAAAAGTAAATCCAAAACTATTGAATGAAAAAACTCCAGAACATTGTAGGTTGTAGAAAATTACCAGATATTCTGTTTGTCCAAGTCGGTTTTACGGTATTCCGTACTCGAGTTATCCGTCAAAATTTTCCACACAAATTTACAGAGCTCTGTATGGAAACGCTATGTTGGTGCCTATGCAGTTGGGCACCAACATGGCGGCCAGAAATCAATGAAAACACCTGGAATTCACTTCTGCAATAAAAGGCAGTTATATCACTCTCATGAACAAGTAAGCATTCACATAAAAAAACTTCTCACAAAACATCAACTGTTCAGATTGTTAAAAATCGTAGGATAAAGCATTATTTTGAAGCATACGTGACAGCCTTCTGGCGGCCATCTTGACGTCGTGTGGTGTGAAATTCCGAAATTGAAAATGGTCTATCTTAAGGTCATTCCTCTGAAATAGACCTGACAATAGATTTTCATTCAAACTTTGTCTATTGGTTGTTCATGTTAAGGGAACCTAAATTTCAAAATAAAAAAGAGGGGTCCCCGTATTCGTTTGGGAGCAGGAGGACTTTGAATCTACCCCATAATTCCTTACAATATCAGCCTCCAGAAAAGTGTCACGATTTAAACCGTTCAGTTAACGTTTCGCGGGAGCAGAAAAATATAGAGAGGACGCAAAAGGTGATATTTATCAATAGAAGCACTGCATCGACTTCAAGGAACAATTTACTGTTTGTTTCAGGACAAAGGCACGGCAGCGATTCAACTTGTTCCAAACGTACAGTGCTCTCGAGGCCACAAATTTATCTTCACTGTTAGCGGCGTTTCCGATGATTACTGAAGTTTCAACAATAGAAATTTGTCTATATTCGCTGCATAGAAAGGAGGCGTTCACTGCACTCAGAAAAAGAGAAAAAATTGATAGGTCACCTTGCTCGTTTACGAGAAAACGACGATTTTCCTCGCGCACGAGCCAAGCCAAAAAGAAAAAGCAGCCATTTTCTTAATGCTGCTTAATGTGCGCGCGCTGGTACGCGCGCTAATCACGCGTAGATTTATGCGCAGTACGGATGCCCAGTGCAAAACAGAGGAATGACCTTAAAGACGGCGGCTGCTATCGAGCTAAAAACATTCAACAAGATATATATATAGCTCTTAGCTCTTAGCGGGACCCAAAGGCTCCAATTTTAATAACAATGACAATTCCATTACGGGTTGTTTCAAGTGCAGCAAAAAATGCGATCTATGTAAGAATTTTTTAAAGGAAGATAAGGTGTTTTACAGTTCTTCTTCGAATCGTTTTTATTCCATTAGACAACGTCTTGATTGCAAATCAAAAAACGTAATTTATTTAGCCACCTGTAAAAAATGTAAGGTTCAGTATGTAGGTTCGACTTCCAATGAATTCAAGGTCAGATTTCGAAATCATAAATCGGCTATGTTAACGAATAAGACCACGTGCGAATTAGCCGTGCATTTCAATAAGTTTGAACACCAGATGTCTGACTTTGATTTCATTGTTATTGAAAAAGTCGTTAATGAAAGCGAAGGCCACATTGACAGGCGTCTTCTCACAAGGGAGGCTTTTTGGTGCTCCCAGCTATGCACCCTCCATCCACATGGCCTTAATAAAAGATCTGAATTTAACTCTAAGAATAGAATTAGGTTTAATTAAGTATATTTAGCCTTTAGCATTTTTAATCCTCTTTTAAAAAAATTTTTATTCCCTACGTTTATATTTTTACTTTGAAAGCAAGGTGCATTAATTTTAATTTTGAAATAACGATACGATTTTAGTTTATACGTTCAAAGGCTTATCTTAGGGATCCTGTTATTATTGTTTGCATGGGCTTACTCAGGGGCTTCCATCGGGGAATTTATTACGGTTTTTTATTCCGTTTATGGACTCCTTTAGAGGAAACTGTTGTTTACTTATTGTTGCTATTATTCAGGGACTCTTCACTAGGATTTTGTTACGTTTGAATTTTTTCGTATCCGTTGTTTACGTTTCCACCTTGTAATTTTTTCTATAGTTTTTTATTTTTTATCATCTGCTTTGTTATGTAATATCGAAAATTAGAGTTTTTTACACCGAAGAAACAATGCTTTGTTAACTATCATCTGTAAGAGTCGCCCTTCGTTTTTCAAGCTAGGCTTTCTCGCTAAACACTAATTTGTTCATTATTTTTTACTTTATTACTGTCACTCATTCATTTGCATCCTTTTTTATGCTATC